>OY284476.1:40021503-40621503 GCA_958336345.1 Dorcus parallelipipedus
AAAAATTGAGGAATATACAGTGTGTCTCAAAAAGTTTTATACAAATGGAGAAAAAGTTTATCTTACATTTCACAAAAAAAAACTATTCTTTATAAAAAGCTCTGCATGACTTGTAGATCCATAATCAGGTACAAAATTTTTAAAAAAATTGGCTGGAATACAGGGAAATAAAAATGATATCGACGGAGAGTAAAATACGTTCAAACTGTAGTGGAGAGCAAAATGTTCAATGAAATTGTGATTAAATAGCAAAAAATTATGCACCCTTGTAGATTATTGATATTCCCAGATAAAAATTAAAAAATAAACACTTCAGCAATTGTTAGATAATTTATTTTTATAAAACATTGATAACCTTCTTTATCAATTTTTATCTGAGAATCTCAATAATCTACAAGTGTGCATAATCTCTTGCTATTTAATCACAATTTCCTTGAACATTTTGCTCTCCACTACAGTTTGAACGTATTTTGCTTTCCGTCCAAATCATTATTTTTTATTTTCCCTATATTCCAGGCAATTTTTTAAAAATTTTGTACCTGATTATGGATCTACAAGTCATGCAGAGCTTTTTATAAAGAATAGTTTTTTTTGTGAAATGTAAGATAAACTTTTTCTCCATTTATATAAAACTTTTTGGGACACACTGTATATACATATTATGTACATTTGTGCTGTGTCTAATAAATCCAGTTTTTGTGTGAAGTTATCATCTGTTCGAAAGTAAGGTATTTAGCTTTCCGCACACGCTGTTTTTTCATTTTTTTTGTTGTTTTTAGTGCATTGTGTTCGTATTCTTCATCTTTTAATTATTAAAAACTCGAGTATTTATTCTACTAGCTAAACAAAATCTACGAAATGACAAATAGTGAAACTTCGATCTTTGGGTGTTGCAATAAATCTATAAGCAGCTACTATGTTTGCACAAATTGTCTTAAAATAATTCACAGGGGTTGTCTTTCTAAATTAAAAAATAAAATACTTCTAGAGGGTAACAAATTAATTTGTTGTTCCAGCAATGTAGATAACGATACTTACAATGAACTGAATCATTATAAAACTTCAATACAAAATCTATCGGCTGATTTATTATTAAAGGACAAGCAACTTGATAAGTGGAAAAAGGATTTTGAGAAGTTTCAAGAAAGAAGTTTCAAGAAGACGCCATAGATATGGAAGCAGAATTGAACAAGATGATTGATATTCAAAAAACTAAAATTAACGAATTAACTGAGCTTGTTCACGCATGGAAAAATAAATCATCCTCAACCATTGATGTATTGGTGACCGATAAATTCACGCAAACTATTAATCTTAAAAAGACATGTACAGATGCAAATACTAATACTGACTATATTAACACTGTTACAGAAAAATCTAAGTTGGACACTGACGATCTTAATTTATCTAGAAATAATTTATCACTGTTAGAAGAAATACAAGAGTGTAGAAACTCCGTGCGTTATAACAATGAAACTATAACTGTTAGTGAAAAATCTAAGTTGGACACTGACGATCTTAATTCATCTAGAAATAATTTATCACTGTTAGAAGAAATACAAGAGTCTACAAACTTCGTGCCTTGTAATAAGGAAACTATTACGCTTAAAAAAAATAAAATTTTATTAGTAACTGATGAGTATGGAAGAGGTGTTAACAAAATTTTATCAAATTTAGTGACTTTAAATCATTTCGATATACGTTCATTTTTAAAGCCAGTGGCCAAAGTGGAGACTATAATTGATGATATTGAAGTTAACTGTAGATCTTTTACGTTGAAAGATTTTGTGATTGTGATAGGTGGCTCCAATAACTTTCAAAACAACAAATATCCAAAGTTTAGAGTACTTTGCGATAAATTAAAGATGTGCGTAAACACTAACGTAATTTTTTTAGCTGTTCCAATTTTTAAAAATACGTGTCAGAAATCAAATATTATTAAATATAATAATAAACTGTCTGATTTTATTAATAAATTCAACACGTTCAAAAAAGCGGAATTTAAATTTGTCGATTCTTCTGATCGCTTTAATATGAAATATAATAAATGTCTCTAGAAAAATAAATTATGTAATTCAGGAACTATGAATAAGGAATCTTTTTAGAGTAAATAAATATGACCATTCATTTTTTAAAAATAAGTATATTACTGATAAAATGAGTACCTTAAATCACGCTTCTACAAATAAGATTTTATCCAGTAATGCTGGTTCTGAAGAGCAAAATAGGAAAGATAAAGAAATTCAAATTAAAGAACTCAATCTATTTTATATAAGTATTCAAAGTGTAAGAAATAAAATTGAAATGTTAGAAAGCTTTCTAGCAGATAATCCAAAAGATTTCAACATTTTAAGCATTAGTGAACATTGGTTGGTTGAAGCTGAAACAGAGATTTTCCAATTACTAGATTTTGGGGTAACCAACGCCTTTTCTAGGAAAAACTCACGACACGGCGGCGTTATGATTATGCTGCGACAAATGGAAGGGTCACCTTAAAATGATATCCAGAATATGTCTATCGAAATGCACTGTGAAATATGTGGAGTGTATATAAATCGATATAATGTAAACCCTATAGACCACCAAATGGAGATTTCAATATATTTATGAACTGTCTGGAGAATGCGCTGCAAAAAATCAACACCAAAAAATTTTAATGAAAAATTTGGGACTGAAGGTATTAGAAGTTTAAGTATCATAGAATTGTTTAACACCTACGGTTGCAGATATACAGTAGAGACATAAACGAGAAAGCAAAACTGCATTGACAATGTTTTTATCAATTTTGCAAAAGACGAAGTTATTGTAAATGCAGTTGATGAAGATCTGTCCGACCACAAAGGCATATGTGTTTCTGTTCCTATTTCAAGCAAGATTCCTAACAGAAGTTTGAACAAAAGCATCAGACCTATAACTCGGAAAAGTTGCTTAAATTTTTATAACGAAATTGAAAGTAATACATGGGATTTTATTGGTGATAATAAGTTGGATTTAAATCAGAAATTTGATAAATTTAACAATATTCTCGCAATAGCCTTCAATAATTGTTTCCCAGAAAAAAAAAATAAAACAACATGTAAATAACAAAAATATATATTGGTTCAATGCAAACTTAAAATCTACCAGAGATCAATTGCATTTGTTGTGTGATTTATGTAAATTATATCCTTCGGAGCTACTACTTTCGACTCGAGAAATGTTTCGAACTAAATACAAAAATATGATAAAAGAAGCAAAAATTAATGCAAATAGTGATACTATTAATAATTCTGTTAATCCAACGAGGACAATGTGGCAAATCTGTAAATGAACGCGAACTATCACCGGAAAAATTTAATGATTATTTTACTAATGTAGTACGAGAAATAAAATCCAGTTTAAAAAGTCCTTCAAAAGACCATTTGGATTTTTACGTTCAAACACCCTCTACGTGTTTCACATTTAAGGAAGCTACTTTCATAGAAGTTAAACATTGTATTCGTTCGCTTAAACCAGGAACTTCAAAAGACAGTTACGGTTTTAGCTTTAATTTTTTGAAGAAATTTATAAATGTCCTTGTTCGACCTTTGACCAAGTTAATAAACCTCAGCTTCACTGCAGGAATATTTCCGTCTGCATTAAAAATTGCTGTAGTCGTTCCAATACATAAAAAAGGATGTAAAACAGATGAGTGTAATTATAGACCTATTTCGCTTTTACCAGCTCTTTCCAAGGTTTTTGAGAAGATTATGGCTCAACAAATTACCAATTACATGGAAAACAATAATTTGCTACTAGTAAAGGAAGAGTTCGGCTACAGAAAGAATAGGAACATTACTGAAGCGGTGCATAATTTTACTCTCTCTTGTTTCGAAAATAGTGAATACTGCATCTCAACCTTTTGCGATCTGTCTCGAGCTTTCCACTACGTTTCACGTAACATACTATTAAGTAAATTGAAAAAATACAATTTTGATAACACGAGTATGAAACTTTTGCACTCGTATCTTACAGATAGATACCAAAAAGTCGGTACTGCAGAATCCACAATAAAATTAATAACAGACGGTGTCCCTCAAGAATCGATTCTTGGGCCGCTGTTATTTCTTTTGTATATAAATGACATCGCATCTGCTTTTCCTGGTGAAAAATGTATTTTTTACGCTGATGATGCCACTTTTTTTAACAAAGGAGATGATCCTGACAGACTACATACGTCAAACGAGGAATTACGTAAAGCAATTGCTGCATGGTTTGCAGCAAACGAATTATGTTTAAATGAAGAAAAAAACGCAAACTATGTTTTTTTCCCTGAGGAAGATACCGTTCAATAATCCCGAGTCTGTGCGTTTCCTTGGATTAAATCTTAACGAAATCCTAAAATGGGACGTACATTGTAATGCCATCTGCAAAAACTTATAGTCAAATATTTACGTTTTAAGAAGTTTGAAGAATTGTGTATCTAAGAATGTTTTAAGAACAGCATATATGTCACTAATTAACAGTATTCTAACATGTTCTGTGCTTATTTATGGACATTCAACTGGAAGGCATCGAGTGTTTCCATTACAGCGGCGGGCAATGAGAATCATTGCGGGGCTAAATTATAGAGACGACTGTAAACAGTGCTTCATAAATGTTAAGGCCTTGACTTACCCTTGTATAAAGGGTGTCCCATAAATAAGGGGCCGTACGGTAGCAATGGATAGGACTATATTCAATAATTTTTTCTCTCCTAATAAAATTACGAAAACAGCATCGTTTTGGGAGATATGCTAAAGTATAATACTGAACACGAACTTGCCTTCCCTGACCTGCGCAACGGAGGGCATTTCGAACACTTGCTAAATACATCACGGTAACTAATGACATAACAATCGCAGTCCAAAGACCTCAGCAATATGTGTCATGTGTTGAGCAGGTCAGTTTTATTATCGTTATACAATTGAATTATCTTCGCTTTGAATCACATCCGCTTACCTATAACATATAGAGTTTATAAACAAAACAGGACCGTATTCCGATCGTAATTTCTTTGAAAAATTTCCCAAAAAAATTATCGAAGCAGACCACTTTCATTTACATTGCGGACTCTATATGCACCATTGTGTTAGCCCTCGCATTATGGCCCCTTATTTACGGGACACCCTGTATATATTCTTGAATGTTTACTTAATATTAAAAAGAATTTGGATCATAACAGTGACTTCCATTCATATGACACTAGCAAAAAATGTGATCTAAGACCAGATTTCTGTAGACTCGGCAAATCCTGTGACGGCTCCCGTTATTTAGGAATTAAATTTTTTAACGTGCTTCCCCCTGAAATTAGAGAACTGCCTCTTCCGACTTTCAAACAACAAATAAAGCGCTATCTTCTAACAAGAGCTTTCTATGATTTTGAGGAATTTCTGACATCCGATTTCTCAGTTATGTGATATTTTTTAATATGTTGTACACTTTCATTGTCATACATAGTTTAATATGCTATATTATATTCCTCTTGACTTATGTAAGTACATTTTGTACGATAACATCAATAAATTTATTATTATTATTATTATTACTACTACTAGCACCTACTTTAAATAAGATACTATTGCAAGATACCTACTATTGCATTATAAATCCGCCACTGAGTTGACAACACCGTCTAAAACGGTCTTAAATAGAGTCAGAATAAAAAATAATGTCTCCCCAATAAAAATAATGTTAAATACGGCCTAATCACTATTGACGTCTATAGCGAGTACACTAACAGCAACCGAATCGACATTCCCACGTTACGAATTGCTTTTTATGATTTTCTTTGCAAATTCAACAATCTACTTAATTTATAATAATAAGAAGCAAATATGCTAACTGCAACACTTGTTTGGAGTTGGGAAATCACCACCAGGATGTATCTAAAGAAATCTCTTAATCATTCTATTTTTAAACAATTTACATAATGCGAGAAGTGAAGAAGTCGACAATTCCAGTTATTAATATACCGTAATGCACTTATGATTGTACGGAGTGTTTCAGCTGTCAGAGTAGATTCTGTTCGAACCAATCTCATATACATATGTATAAAGCAATATTTTACTTACTGGCATTTGAATTTCATCTAGTATTAGGATAATATCTCTGTAATTTGAACCTCAAAAATATAAAGCAATTACCGGTTCCAAACAGTTTCTTTTCAAAACCGAATTTAAAAGGCGAAGAACTCTCGAAGAAAAAAAAAGCGCACGTCTATAATTAAAAAGACCGGTAGTTTTTGCTCGTCGTCGACAAGTCTGAGTTATTTACGGCCCTGCTACTGTGCGAGCAACTTCCATAGTTATTTTGCTGCTGCTTATAACTCCTGGGAGTGGTCGATATCTTTAAAATGGCTGTGGACTCGTTCAACGGTACCCGATAAAAAAATGAAGAGTATTCTTTTGTGAGCGAATGATTAATTGCGCTGATTTATTATCAGGCTACTTTATACTCGTTATCTCTGCTGGACTAATTTGTTTCAGCACGAGTTAAGTACTTTCCGGAAGACCTGACAAATCTGCATATGTAATGGCAGTTTCATTTACAGGCTCAAGTTGACAAGTAGTATTACAAACAAGAAAGTTTAACACTATTCAAGCTTCCAGTGTTAAAAGTCTATTTGGAAATTTTTGGTCTAAGATAAAAAAGAGGCAAATCTCTTTGGGCTACCAACTAGCTAATTAAGTACATGCGCCTTCTTTTTTCTTAATGAGTGCCAAACAAAATTTCTGTAGTCTTCAAAAAAAAGGTCGTTTACGTAATAATTAAAAACACGCTCGGCCAGTTCGAAGGACGAGTCCGCTAACGTACCATTATCATCAACCTTGCTTTACGCACAGTTTACCTGCATTTAAAACGAGGCTGTGATGCTGTATCATCAAAGCTGTCGTTATTACAGCTATTAACGCAGCAACGGCGCGCAAATAAATTACAGAAGTTCACACGTTGTGAAAGCGAACGATGACAAAAAATAAATTAAAATACAAATGACACACCTCCTAATAAGCAGTGCAAGTGTGCAATAATAAAAATTGACGTACCTACTGCTGCTGTGGTGATATTGACCCACATGTCGTAAGTGTTAGATTAACTGTCGCAGATGCGTTGGGCTTAATGCATGCAAATTGTACAGTCGGCGTGCCAGAATTCATATAATTGTTGAAATAATGATTTTGCCTCGGGATTCTTGAATCGTTATTGAGTAAATTATAGTTTGTGTTCTGGCATCAGACGAATTCGTTTCTTTTTTTTGTACTTGAGCTACCTGTCACGCATAGAAACAGATTTTTCCGGTAACTTTTTTTCTCTCTTAAGAGAATAACGTCAAAATTTGATCTTTACCGCTTTTAAAAATGATCTGCCCATTGATGGTTATATGTATTCAATCTTGCTCCAAATGCAGAGTGTTTGAAATGTAGACATTCATTACTTTCTTTTCTAATATACGTATACGCCAACAGTTGCACACTTAGGCACAATGAAGAACAACCAAGTCGAATGAAAAGAAAATGTTGCCCTAGTCTTTCCCTTCCTTTCGCCACCAATAGAAGACAAACCAAAGAAAATGATTCGCCTTGCTTCGATGCGCCGCGCTTCGCCTTAAGTGTGTGGTTAGCATTAAAAAATTAAATGGAATGAATCATTTCTTCAACCCCTTGTGTACCCCAATTCAGGCGCTTTCTATTTATTCAAAAGATCAGTTCAGAACTGGCAAGGCTATGACGTCCTCTTATTTCATTTAACAAAACTCTTACCCTTACCCCTCGAGCACCATCATCAAAATTGGGGTGTGAAGCTTGAAGCACTGAAATAGATGACGAAGTATTTTCTTGTAGGGATAATAAATTATCAGAATCAGAATTTTTTTTGCTTATTTTGACAAACAAATAAAAACATCATCTCCTACGAGCAAGTCCTACTCAATTTAGTTATTTGCGGTTAGACTTGAGAAATGCACAATACATGACGACGTGTAGTGATGAGTAACCTTCGCAAAAATTATCATTTCATGCGTCACTGTGTTGCAGGTAGTAGACTCCAGAGCCCGCTCTGGTGCGGACGGTAATCTCAAGCAAGAAGCGAAGAGGCAGCTGGAAGTGTTTCAAAGTCAGATACCCGGGGGACGCCTTCAGGTCATCAAGACACACACGGTGTCCAGCAGTAGGTGGACGAACAGGTCGTCGACTGCGCTCGAATCCCGCGACCTTGCTCAAGATTTTGAGGACCTTCAGGTGAGAATTGTTGTTTGCTACTAAATTGACACTCTACTTAGTCATTCGTTTGTGTGACATTTCAAAAAAGGTGTTAATATTAATTAGTGCTTTGTATAATAGAATATTTAAATAAATATTACATATTTCCTTAATTAAATAAGAATAATTTTCAATCAGTGAAATTGTCCATTTATCTTGACCATTTTCTTCTCTCTCTTGCCTCTTCTTTCAATCCGTGACTTCTACTCCTTCAGATCGTTAACTCTTTCTGTGGGTCGTCTCCTTCTTTTGTCTTCTCTTCTTCTTCTCTAATAAAAATACACTCAACCACCTGGTTCTTTGCGCTCTCTAGATTTGAGTAAACTTGTTTTTTGTGCAACTCTTCTATTTCTTTATTGGTTCTCTTTATAAATTGTTCATTTCCATTGTCCATATTTCGAGTTTATTTTCATCTCACAATCTTATTTTTTAAGCTTTTGTTACATTCCTGGCCTTTAAAATGTTTGTTAAAATTCACTAACCTTTTTTCTACTTCTTTCTCTTTGTCTCTTTTACATGTTAACGTTTCTCATAGATATTCGACTTTTTCTACTGTATACTTTCTATTTCCTGCACAGCCTGTCCTCCGTGCCACATACTTTGTTTTCTTCTGATCTCTTGCTTCCCTTCCAGGAACTGAAATGTGCTTTCTATTTCTTTCTTGGATTTAGCCATCAGCGTAAACGAGACACTGATACCTAGTGTCATATATTTCCAGTAAATAGTTCTTGTCCTACTTTCTCTGTGAGTACTTCTTGCACTAAGTTAATTGAGAACTATGGATAATGAATCACCCTGTCTCAGACCTATCTTTACCACTTACGAATTCTTCTCCTTTCCTTCTAAATTATTCTTTTTTTTTGTTTTCTTTTTTTAATATGGTCATTTCCACCAGCCTTCTCAGCTTGTTCTATACTCGCAGCTTCATACAACTTCCTTCTTTTGATGGAGTCTATAGGCTTTTCGTATGTATTTCCTTTAAGTACTTTCACAATAAAGACTTGGTCTTCCAACTTATAACTCTTCCTGGTACTCCCGTACTTGTTCATTATGGTCTCAAGCCACACTTTACTCTGTTTGCCATTCATAAAATTTTGCATTTCTTTCTGTTTAAACTGTAGCACGTCGAATTTAAAACACAGTATATACCTTCGGTCACACCTTTCGTAGACAGGTTGTAAAACTATTACGCTACAAGAACAACATTAACATAACACGTTAATTCGTAATAAATTAATTACTGACTTTAGCGTTGCCTGAACTCATTAAGCAGTCAAATTATTCATATTGCGTAATGAGTACTTTGTTGCAGCTGTCTGTAAACCCACTGGACTTGAGTTCTGAAAAATCGAAAGCAAGCGTAGGCAGGAGCGTTGGAAGGCGTCCACCTTCTCGACAGCGTGTACGCGACGAATCCTCCGAGAATCCGCAGAATCTCCCCACGACGAAAAACATTCATAGCACGGCCGCCACGAACTTACACCGCGTGTCTCGTCTCTGCCACCAGATACATGATAACGCTGTCAAGCAGACCTTCGGGAAATATTACCACCACAGGTCCTCGATACCAGAACGTCAGAACGGCGACGGCAGCGTGGATATAACAGAAATCGAATCCGACACCGACAAAACGAAACGAATCAACGGACACACGAATTTAACGAGAACGAAGAGCACGAGCAGCGAAGACTTGCACCTAATAATCCCAGAACGAGATAAGTCGACGAAAAGTATAGAAGACCTGGAGGACCTCGAGCAATTACAAAGTTGGCGGAGGACTTCGAAATTGAGGCGTTCGCTACAGTTTCCCAAGCAAAATAAGGCAGCGCCCAAACCGTCAGATCTACCCGAAAACAGCGGAAGCGTACGAAAAATTCGGGAAGACCTAGAAAAAGGACGGCGCTTAACTACGGCACTCCGAGGAAACAATGTAGATTTAGAAGCCCTAGATCAGATTTTACAATCGATCTCAAGTACGGGGTATTCCGATAAAACCCCAAATAGCATCGTCGATAAGTTCGAAGAACCAGAAAAGGATCAGGTATTTACCAATAAACTAAAAAGAAATTCTTTCGTGACTGTGGAGTCCATCAAAGAAGTTCGTGGTCGATTGCGACGCACCAGTTCCCCGAGCTCGGACATTTACAAGGACAACAAGGAAGAAACTGACGATGGTATTGTAACGGGTGATAGTAGCTTAAATTTAAAACAATTAACCGACATGCCAGTCACTGATGGAGTACAAAACCGCGTGCGCTCTTACGTCTACGGTATGGAAAATACCTTGAACAAGAAGACCATTTCCGGAACGGGAAGTTTAGAATCGAGATCGAAGCAGTTGAACGGCAACTCGGTCAATCGGAATGAAGACTGGTACAACAGAAGAAAATCGTACGGCTTTGAGAAAGTCCACAACCAACATGAAGATACGATATCGTCCAAAAGCAAAAACACGGTAGAATCTTCAACGGACAGTGGTATTTGTAGATCATCTGAAATTGTGGTCATTCCGACTGCTGCGAAGAAAGACGACGACCTCTACAAAGCGAATGAGTTCAGCAGCGATAGTGATAGTGAAATTAAGCGGGTGTTCAGCAAGAGTAATTCGCTACTGAATATAGGTAACATAAAAAAATACAGTTCAATTTTTGAGTCCAAGGAAAACTCGAATGATGAATCGTGGAGTCGACATGACTTAGATACCAACTGGATGAACCCAAAAAAGGAAATCGAAGGCACTACAATCACCATTCCAATCGTGGCCAAAACCTCCCCAGTATTTAACACTCGCAAAATTTTCGAAAGGGAACTGGGCGATGGTTCGAGCTATTCGATCGAGACTTGGCAGAATAGTGACGACAACGAAAGTAAAAAGATGGATGGCACAAAGAATTCCGATCCGAAACTGCGTAAAACTAGCTTGGCGATCAATACTAACGACCTGTACTTAGAAAATGATGACGAAACGAATTATCTTGGGCGCAAGACGAAGAAGGTTGAGTTCTGCAAAACCGAAGTACATTTCGCGGCCGATTCTGGAAGAGTTAACATTGTTGAGACCGACGAAAAACCGCCGCCCACGAATAATTTCAGGAGGCGACGGAGAAATTCCGGCTTAATTCCGCACGCTGAAGATTTCAACAGCAATGGATTGCCAGTGTTTCAATTCGGAGATAGTTCTTATGATAAAAATCTATTTGGAATTTCGGACGCAGAAAATGGCGAAAACGATGAAGAATATGAAAACCTTCAAAACATGACGTTCGGAACGGTTACGGTAAACACAAGCGCAAACATTTCGTATCAAGATTACGAGGAGGACCTCAAGGATAACGCGGATAACGAAATCCCCAAAGGCATCTTGAAAAACAAGCCACCCAAACCTAAGCCTTACATACTTGGGGATAGTGATAATTACTTGCAGACAACTGACACGGATCAAGAGAGTAAACCTTGGGGGATTAAATTGCGCCCAGTTAAGGACGAAACGCCCATTTGGAGGTCGACTGTAACCGTGAGAAATACGTTTTATGATAATCAGAACGATGGCGAAAACTACTCCACTGAATCTAGTCATTGTGAAAGCTACCCCAGAGACCAGGAGGTCCGCGAAGGTCAACCGGAATTTCAAAAGATGCTCAAAACTCTGCGCCCTACCAGGAAACGCCCGGAGAGTTTCAACGAGGGGGAATCCTTCAACGGGATTAGGATTGTGTCACCTCCAGTTGACGCGCGACGGTCTTCGTGGTCGGTGGCCGATCGAGTCAAACAAGTTGAGGAATTGCAATGGGTGGAAAATAAGGGTTATTCTACGAAGGTCAATTTTGGAAATGGCGAAGCTACAGTGATTGAAAATAGTAAGCAGACGACAGACAGACATCCGACGTGGCCAAGACGAGAGGAAACATCAAACGGTAAGTCTTTTCATTCTCAAAAGTAGCCAATCTAGAAGTGCATGGTATTTACGTAGTTGTAGTTTAAATTGTAAAACGAAATTTCGCAGTTCACTGTAGTAAGAAGGAAAATAATCATCAATCAGTATTATTGTAATAGAAGAACGTTTGATATCTGACCTGTAAATTATAGTATCTGGCTTCTGATAATCTGAACAGTTTAATTATGCATAGTGTACTAAACTTTCTCGTTGCATTAGAATAAATTAGGTTACATCACTCATAAATAAAACGTTTAAAACTTCAACGCCTCACCTCAACATCACTGTCATTATTACATCTATTAATAACATCTTTAATCGTCCGAACTTTCTCGTCCTTTAAAGATCAATCAATCAAAATAATGTACTTTTTCTGCTTTGCCCAATTTTTCTGATATCCTAATGAGGGTTGTCATTAACATTTCTTTTTCGCCTCTCATAAAAAAATAGTTTTATGTTATATCACCAAACTTGTCGTAAAGACGTTCTTCTTGATTCTACCCTTGCAAAATAAAACTAATCATTGGAGAGGGCATATTTGGATTTAAATTCAAAAGAGGTTTTGAATTCTGTCTTTCTTCAATTCTACGTTTATTGTTTTTATTTTTGCTGAATACTAATAAAGAGTAAGTGCCAAAAGAGTGCCTGAATTTTATCCAATTCCTTCTACCTTAGTTCATTCACTTATATCAAACGAGTGATCATTTCAAACCATGATCAATATTTTTTTTGCCGAGTTGCTAACTTTCTAAAAATTTGATCAGATTGCCTTAAGATGTGATAACATCTGCTGCTACAAACATTAAGGACGAAGCTGTAAGCTCATCCATGAGTTCATTGCTTTTAAGAAATTCTGTCGAAAATTAGATTAGCTTGAAGACTTCTGCTGACCATCTTCTTTTATGACTTCAGTTCTTCTTTCTGCCGACGTTTCGATCTTTCTTGTAGAAGGTTCCCCAGGATTGCTGGTACTGCTGTTCTTTTTATTGTTTTTGCCATGGTAGTATTCACTGCTACTGGAAACTGTCAAAAGTTGCTTTTCCTGGTATTTTTATTCAAAGCTTCCTCTACTTCACGAAAGAATCCGATTGACTTTTTAAACACTTCTTCCTACTTCTTGATTCATTTAGTTTAAAGTATTTAGAACTTTTTTAATTAAATTAAATTAAAGTTATTTCCCTAAATATTTTTTCTCAAGTAAATTTTTCATATTATAACATAAATATTAATCATAATTGATTTTTTAGGAGACTGTAATTAAGAAATTAATTGAAAGTATTTCTTTTTAATTACAATAGTTTTTAGAAAAAAAATGAGAGGAAGAGATTAACATCAACTTTATTTATGAATTTCTCATTCATATACTTTCCTTGTTCCTTATTTACATCGTTTATAATTTATTCATGTGTAACGAGGTTTACTTCATGTTCCTCATACTATAAGAAACTTCATTGCATTCTATTCCAGTGCAGTTAGATGAAGATTGTACCTGTGTTTCTAGATTGGCTTTAATATTCATTAATCCATAACAATTTAATGTATTTACGATTCCGTAAACGTAGAGAGCACTAAACCTTAATAAAATATAAGACAACCACTATTTGTACTCCTCTTTAGAAGCTACCTTATTCTATTTGTGCATGTATCCTTTACGTAGTATTATTATATTGTTTCGCATTTCTTAGTTTTAACACATCTATTAGCAAAGTTTTCTTCTTCGGCAGTAAACCACTTGTAAATAACTTTCAGATGTGCGAAAGCAAATTTTAAATAAAGGTCTGGTAGTGCGAATTGGTAGAGACGATACCAGTTCGAAGCACACGGTGTGCTCAAAGACTACCACGAACCACGACGTGAGCGGAACTACCACTACTACCAAAATAACGATTGATCTCACCCCGTCACCGACTAACGACGACAACAAAGGCAGGGATGCCTGCTTCTCCTCCGTAAAGTTCCCGAGGGCATCCCTGCATAGCTTTAAGTCGACTTCCCTAATTTTAAATACCATTAAGACTGAAACGAACGCTCAAAACCACGTAGACAGAAAGCCAAAAATTCCTCAGCAGCTGGAAGCTCTCAGGAAGTTGTACGAGGACATGCAAAGTGATAGCGAGACTGACAAAGAGGTGCAGTCGTTGATGAGCAAAGACAACGAATTAGGTAATCGATTAGAAGACGACTGTAGTAGTGTAGTATCCGGTAGTTGGAGTAAGGTGCGTGCCTTCAAAAACTTTACACACTTTAACAAAGTTATAGCGAACTCGTCGATTCATAAGAATACTTCGCATGCACACGTAGAAAAAGGTAAATTCTATTTTACTTTTCGACAAACGACTCTCATTGTGTTAAAAATGTAAAATAATAAAAAACATAACACAATGATATCATCGTTTGTTTCTGCTTTTTATTTACTTTCTTCCTTTTTTATATTCCACGTCTCAATCAAACTCTCTTTTTAGATTTAGCGCGTATTCAAACTGCATTAGAAACGGAACCATCAAAACCTCCTTCTCATGCGCAGTACGAAAATGATCTCACTAGTAAAACAGATAGTAGTAATATTTATAGAAGCAAAGTCAGCACTAGAGCTAAGTATTCCCCCGTGGTGTTGCGGAAGTCATATCCGGCGAAAAATCCTAGTCTAAGGACGACGTTTGATCCGGAGAAACTATCAAGTCCCTCCCTTGTCGGATTAAATAGAATTAAAAACGAAAGCAGGACAGAAGATGTAAAAATCGAGGTCGAAACGAAATCGTTCGTTGAGAAAGCCAATAAAGGATCTCTAGAAAGAAAAACGCACGCAAAATCGGTACAAAACAGAAGCCCCAATCGCGTAAGGAGTAAATCGCCCTCGAAAGAAGTCTTAAGGCAACCGAGAAAATCAGAGATGGCATATTTTGGAGTGACCACCTCGCCCAAGTCCACCAGAAAAATTACGAGCAAACAAGAAAGCCGATTGTCGGAGAAACCTGATTTACTCCAATTTAACAATGCCGATTTTAAACAAACAAACAAACAAAACGAATTACCAACCAAAAAGGAAGAACCCATATACGAAAACATAGAAGAGATTAAGAAGCACAAAACTAAGTACGGCGTTAAAAGAGAGTTAGACAGTAGTATCTTAGAAGAGCTAACTAAAGCAGCCGATCAAATACTACAGGCAGTTAATGGCTACACGGACGAAGACAGCCAAAATAAGTTCAGCACGGATGACGAAGATAAGAAGCTTAGTTATAAAAGAGAACCTTTAGATACGATCTCGGAAACAAAATCGTGGAAGCAAGATAAAAACTCGCCCCCTGTGAAATCTTTGCAGAACCGAAACAGCACGAGCACCAGGACGAAATTAAAACATACATCTTCGACGTCGTCGGTCGAAAGCGTCACCAAGGAATGCAGGAGAGTGACTTCTTCTGTTAGGAAAACACCCTCAACACCACCTCTTGCCGTCCAAAAACCTAAGAAGAAAACTACTAACGGTGATAACGCTTCTGCGAAAGCAAATACTAAAGCCCGCAGGTTGCAAAGGGCCAGCAGTCGAGAGGCGTTGCTACAGTCTCATGGTAGTTCTTCGGAAGATCTGCCTGCCAATGTTGAAGTACCTTTGAGGAAGCCTCGTTTGGTCAGGAAAACGAAAACGACGCAGTTGAGTGTTACAAGTTGTATAGAAATGAATAAGAAAGTTGCGCCGGGGAAAAAGCGGGAAGATCCGGTCAAAGGCAAAATTGACGAAAGGTTAAGAGGTTTCTGCTGTTTTTCCAGAAAACCATAATCAATCATCTTTTTCAGGATTCCTAGTGTTGGTCTGCCCGAGATACGACACAAGACTGCCGTATCGACAATCCGCAGCACCGCCGAAAAAGCAGCAAGCAGAGATAGGATTAGCAAGTCTAAAAATGAAGATCTGAAGAAAAAAGCTGCACTGAAACGAGAAACTCGCGGTTAGTATTTATTCTGAAATATCTTTCCGTCAATCTGTTTACAGTAATTTTTATGGAAAAAAATCATTTTGTTTATATTTATGACTTGCATATCTGCATCATCAATCAGTATCAGCTTCCACTTATTGAGAATATCTAAAACTAGTTTTTACACTTCCATGAAGTCATCGTTCTAAGTAATTCCTGTAAATAGGTGTTTAAAGATAAGCGTTAAAGAGGAGTAGCTCTGCAAGTTGGCGTCCAATCAAATATAATAACGTCCAATCTATTTTAAGAAACTTGTTGCGACTTCATCGAACTAGTCATATTTTCTTTGGACTTTTTAGAACGTAGTCTGTGAAATATAGTTTCTAAAATGCATACGAACTATGATATACAGGGTGTCTGAGACCACCCGTACACCCCTTTTATTTCGGAAACAGAGCATTTTAGAGAAAAATGTTTCAGACATAAGTTGTATGGTTTCGAGGGGGCCATGAGATGGTACCATTTGTTTGACCCTGAATAATCGTTTGAAGGTCATATGAAGGTAACCTTGAATTTTTTTAATTGGACACCCTACATATTTTACATATTCTTATAGCTTACCTCGAGATCTTTCCAAAACACCATAATAAAATATTTTTTTATTAAGTATTTTTCGAGTTATAAGACTTCAAATTGCAGTATTTTGATAAAAATACTTACAAAATATGTCGCTGGGTCACGCTCGGTTCTTGCCTTGACTGATCGGCCTGGAATGTAAGATAAGATTATTGGAAAGAAAATCTTTTGCGAGAAATTTTGTAAGTATTTTTATCAAAATACTGCAACTTTGAAGTCTTATAACTCGAAAAATACTTAATTAAAAAATATTTTATTATGGTGTTTTGGTTTTTGGAAAGATCTCGAGGTAAGGTATAAGAATATGTAAAAATATGTAGGGTGTTCAATTTAAAAAATTCAAAGTTACCTTCATATGACCTTCAAACGACTATTCAAGGTCAAACAAATGGTACCATCCTATGGCCCCCTCGAAACCATATAACTTTTGCCTGAAACATTTTTCTCTAAAATACTTTGTTTCCGAAATAAAAGGGGTGTACGGGTGGTCTATTTTTATCAAAATACTGCAACTTTGAAGTCTTATAACTCGAAAAATACTTAATAAGAAATGACCTTCAAACGATTATTCAAGGTCAAACAAATGGTACCGTCCTATGGCCCCCTCTAAACCATACAACCTTTTTCTCTAAAATACTCTTTTTCCGAAATAGAAGGGGTGTACGGGTGATCTCAGACACCCTGTATATACCAGAAATAAAAATTGGCGAAAGCATACACATTGGATAACGCTATAAAATTGCAGGCATCAACCACCAAGACAGAATTATTTATAAAAGATAAACAATGACTTAGTAATCGCGTGAGCTTATAGCACAGATAATAAATCTCTTCAGATAGCCAATGATATAGGAATGAACGGACGCTGTTAGGACGGTGTAAAAATAGTAGTGACATCTATTGAGTATGTAACAAAATTCGAAAACTGAACATTTGTCACAAACCATTGGGCGCATTCAGGGACGCTCAGCGGCTGAGAGGCTAAGTAAGCAACTTCCCTGAATGGACAAGCTGACAGACCGCTGAAAGAAAGCCGCTGAGATATTTACACAGCGCACAAATTGTAGGCTGAGTTCCTCAGCGCTATGAAAAGAAGTGGTGGGGGCATAATTTAAATTTATTGGTTGAGTTTGTATTCAATTTTTCCAGTCGATGATTGGTCAGGCAGTTTATTCTGATCGTTGACTTGACGATTTTGTGCAGATTGACGGGATTGACCGTTTATTTAACTCGCCCATGTAGTAAGCCAAGCATGTGAGACAGCTGCCATTCAGAACTTCGTTCAGGGAATCACTGTGTGCTGACACTTAGAAAACGCTGACTAAATTACAGCTTAGCTAAGCCGCTGAGCGTCCCTGAATGCGCTCATTTACTAATTCCGAAGCTCAATTGACTTATTTACCGCCAGATGTCTCTTTTAATAACAGAGAAATAAGTGTAAAGTGGGGTTAGGGTGCAAAATGTGACGTACGGTTATAATATGCTGTTAAATCTTCTTTTAAACTTTGCATTACACCACTTAGGCCCGGTTTTTCGATCACAGTTTAACTTTAATCTTCAGTTTATTTCCATTGCTGCTATAGGAATAAACCGAAGATTAAAGTTAAACTGTGATCGAAAAACCGGGCCTTAGTTATAGAATTTGTTTACATTTTATTTATAAACAGTGAGCAAATAAAAATCAGATTAGAGCAGGCGGTCTATAAATTCAATAAATTTGACAGTCTACGAATGTATTACAATAATTAATTCAGTTAATCACATAATTACACCGCCTACTCTAATCTGATTTTTATTTGCTCCCGTACAATAAGCCTTCTTGTGAAACTTGTATAATAATATACTATTATTCTTTTCTAGACCGGTTTCGCATAAAGCATCATCAGTAGACTTACAAAAACCTTCAAGATAAAGAATTATAATAAAATTAAATACTTAAAAGTAATAAAGAACTTACATTATCCTCTAATCTAATGTATAAGCATGTGTAGAGTATTCGAAAAAATTTTGTAAATGACAGATGTTTTTTGTAAATAAATAAATAAAGTTTGAAAAGTTGAGAAATGTTATTTAACTGGTACGGTACTGTACGTGCAGTAAAATATTTGATACATGTTGAAGAATCAAATGCAATTCCAATTAATGGATTTGAAAAAATTATCAGTAGGAAAAGATGTTTGTTCATTAAGAACTGTTTTGGAAAGTAAATGATTATTTAAAAATATTAAAAAAAAAATCATAATTAATGTTGAAAATATAATTTCAAAATTAGACAATAAAATTAAAATACCTACTCAAAATGAAATTTCTCATATTATTAATATTGAACTTACTAAAAATAAACATAAAAAACTAAGCATTTCTCAAAAAGGTTTCCTTAATAATATAAAACTTATTAAAAATAAAATCACAAATTCAAATATTGTTATTTCCAAATCAGACAAAGGTCAAAGCTTAGTAATTTTAGATAAACAAAATTATGTAAATAAAGCTGAAACTTTTTTAAATAATAATGGTTTCACTTTATTGCAATCCAATCCGTTACCTTCTTATGTCACACTTTTAAATAAATTTCTTAATAACAATAAAAATAATTCTTTAGTTAATATTTATAAACTTAAGACAATGAACCCACAAATTCCTAGATTATATGGACTTCCAAAAACACATAAAGAAAAAATTGTCCAATACGATGTGTTGTCTCTTTTATTAACTCTCCAGCACGTGTTTTTTAGTCTCTTTTTATAAAATTCATTTACAATATAAACCTAAATTTAGTATCAAAAATACTATTGAACTTATTGAAAAACTTAACTTAACTCATATAAGTAATAATTCCTTTTTAATTTCCTTAGATGTTTGTAACCTTTTTACTTTCTATTCCTGCCTCTGAATGTATTGAAATTATTAATGATCACTTACTTTCTTCTGATTTGTCAACAGAAAACTTTAGATTTATCCAGTCACTATTAAATATTAGTCTTGAACAAAAATTTTTTGTATTTAACAATAAATTTTATTCACAAAAAGATGGTTTAGCAATGGGATGCGGATTATTACCTCTTTTAGCGGATCTTTTTATGGATGATTTAGAAAATGAATATTTTTCTTCTATGAATCTTATAAAAAATATATTAAATTTTATGCTAGATATGTTGACGACATCCTTATTATTTATGATGCCCCCCCTTCAACTCACAAATCTTTTAGAAGAATTTAATTCTTTACATCAAAATATCAAATTTACATTAGAAAAAGAAATTAATAACTCAATCAATTATTTAGACATAACTATTACTAAATGTAATAATTCTCTTCAGTATAAAATTTATCGTAAACCCACTCAAACATATAATTGTATAAATTTTAATTCTTTTCACCCATTTGAACACAAGTTGCTGCTTTCACCGTTCTTTTTCTATTCCTATGAATGAAACAAACTTTAGAAGTGAAATTAATATTATTTTACAAGTTGGTTATCTTAATAATTTTCCAGTTAATATCATTTTTAATAGAGTTAAAAACAAACTATTAAATAATATTATTTACCCACAATCAATAGTAAATTCAAATTTATCTAAAAATAACTTTTTCTCTATTCCATATGTTGGAAGTCTGTCTATTAAAATTAAAAACTTATTAAAAACTTTAGGTTTAAATATTTCTTTCAGCAATCAATTAAATTTATTAAATTTATTTTGTAATAACAAAGATACTTTTGATAATTTGTTAAAAAGTGGAGTTTATTCTTTAACATGCGATTCTTGTTAAGCGATATACATTGTACAAACAGGAAGAAGTCTTCAAACACGTATTAAAGAACATTTAAGATCATTACGATTAAATAAATCGGATTCAAGCTTTGCTAATCATCTTATTGACAGTTCACATACGTTTGATTCTCTTCCTCAAATACTAAATTATTACATAATCTTCAAAAAGGAAACAAATTAGATATAGCAAAAAATTTAGAAATATTTTTAAATTATCATTTACTTTCCAAAACAGTTCTTAATGAACAAACATCTTTTCCTACTGATATTTTTTTCAAATCCATTAATTGGAATTGCATTTGATTCTTCAACATGTATCAAATATTTTACTGCACGTACAGTACCGTACCAGTTAAATAACATTTCTCAACTTTTGAAATTTTATTTATTTATTTACAAAAAACATCTGTCATTTACAAAAAATTTTCGAATACTCTACACATGCTTATACATTAGATTAGAGGATAATGTAAGTTCTTTATTACTTTTAAGTATTTAATTTTATTATAATTCTTTATCTTGAAGGTTTTTGTAAGTCTACTGATGATGCTTTATGCGAAACCGGTCTAGAAAAGAATAAAACATATTTATTGCACTACAAGACTTTTCTTATCACATATTAATTAAATTATTACTGCAAATATCATAGAGAACATAACTAATAGTATTAAATATGTTTGAGTTAGAACAAGCACGAACAGGATGGATCATACAATGTGCAGGAGCAGATAACCTTTTAATGCAACTTTATTATATAGTTAACCTCGGCACCATGATGGCGAAGCCGCCTTTGAGGATGCATGCCGCTTTATAATATTTATTAATAGTAACTCTATTTCTCTTGCGTTTTGTCAAGCATCGGCGGACTATTTGACGGCAGGTGTGATATCCAAAATATAGTTCACATCTAGAAAATAATAATGAATGCTTTAAAAAATTATCTTTCTCGAAGAACTGTAAGATTGGTATTATGTGTTGCTGAAACTCAAAATTATTCTCGTTTTGTTACAGGGACGAGTTCTTCCTCTAGAAACGAAAAAGTTAGGAGCACTTCAAGCCGAGAAATTGCCAACCATCGCATTTCAACAGCGTACGTACCAGTTTTTAGGCGACGTCAAAATCCACAGGCCAAGCAATGCCCTTGCTTATGTTCATGACATACTTAGAAAACGACGCTAGGTAGAGAAACGACAGGTTTACTTTTAATTAAGGAGCACCCAACTTTTAAAAACTTGCTGCCCCGAAGTGTGTAGGCGAATTTTTAAAACGTTGGTGCGAGTAGCGTTCCCAAGTCATGTAGCACGTAATTTACTGTTATGTCATATAATTTTTTAACAGTCTTTTAGCTTAACTAGTAGTTGTAGGTACTCACCTGTCGTTAACTTAAACCTGGCGTTGTAATAAAAGTAGTTATTAGATCATTTCACTGACTGGAATCATTATCATAATTTTGCTAATCAGCATCGTAGAGGCCCCAAGTATATACCTAATCATAAATTAACTACGTAATTTTAAATCTTCTAGTAGAATAATTTCTGTTTTATGTTATTACAGGAACATCAAAAAGTGTAGCAGATCTGAGGGGTTAATGAAGCATTAACGGAAGAAGAGGAAATTTATTTAATACAAGCATTTAAAATTGCCTGATTACTGTACTGATTTTGTTTTTTTTTATACATACACTTTGACATTAATAGCTTTAGTATACGACGTAACATTCCTGCCTTAGCATGTAAGTTCCTAAAATGAGTATAGTTGTGCGGTTAACAGTTTTTTGAGTTAATGATGTTCGTAGTCGTTACGAGAATATTTATTTTATTTTACCAAATACTTGGCTGCATTCTTTTGATCTTAAGAAGATTTTCAAGTATTTATAAGCTGGCGTTTCGAATCCCCTTCGCCCCTCTTTCAAAACTACTTTCTCAATAAGTATTCCTTATTTTATTTAATACTGTAGTAGAACGTATTCTTGCTTTAAAAGTTTCAAAGTGTCTTTTACGTTAACGTTAGTTTTTCTTATACACTGCTCTCCCGACTTCTGTAATTCGTTTTTTTTTTTACTTATTTATTTTTTTAACTACTTTAACAAATCCGATACGTATATAATTTTGTGATCTTTAAACTGCTTTGGTTTTGTGATTTTTTTTTAAATAATAAACTCATCATTAATGTTATCTGGTTTTATTTGGGGGCAACCTTCTGACCTGGTAAACAATGTTATCGTGCAACTTCCACCAGATTGAATTTATGCACATTTTGATTTTGAATTAGAAGACGTTCCAGGAGCAATGGTAAGTAAACCTGACTTATAATTTATCTCTTTAAATTAATTATCACTAATTTCATTTCATTAATTCTAAACAATATTTTTTATGTTATTTTAATAAACAACAGTCTAAACTATGGGGTGGCTGTTTCTCATCATCAACCGATCCAGAACTTGAAAGATTAAATGCGTCCATTCATTTGGACAAGCGAATGTTCGCCGAAGATGTATACTGCAGTCAAGCTTACGCGCAAAGTTTGAATTCTATTAATTTGCTAACAAACGAAGAGACCAAAGACATTTGCGATGGACTTGAACAGGTTAAACTTGAATGGGAAAGAGGTACGTTCTTCATAGAAGACGGAGATGAAGACATCCATACAGCAAATGAAAGAAGATTAAAAGTAAGTGATATCTTTACTTTTCCGTCTCTTCATGAATTTTTTCAAAGTGATTATATCAATGTGTTTTGTATTCTTGACATACGTCAAGGGTTTCGATGGAGGTTTGGAGACAAATGTTTCCTAAGAGCCTTATTTCTCACATGCGAGGGAAATTTAATAAATAAAGTACCTAGCAATAAAGGAGGTGGATTAATGAAAGAACCTTTAGTTATTTTTCAATTCAATTCAATTTGAACTAACTCTAATTATTGAGAAATCCAATTATCCCTTTTGGGCTTAGCATAACTTTATAAGCATAAACAAGCAAGTTTTCTAAAGCCTTTCTTAAAATGGCAGTGACATTAATATAAACGAATTTTTTGAGGTAACTCCAATTATTGAAAAGGCTAGTTCCTCCTTTTGGGCTTAGCGAACTTAGTATAAGCACAAATGTGCAAATTTTTTTCTGGTTACTTTCGGCTCATTTATTTTAGAGTTTCATCGGCGAACCAGCTACGAAACTCCACGTTGGCAGAAGCAGAAACGACCAAGTTATCACGGATATGAAATTGTGGTTGAAGTCATCAATTATCGAACTTGATGACGACTTGCGCGATTTGATAGACGTCATACTCACCAGGTCATCAGAAGAAATCGATATCCTCATTCCCGGCTACACACACTTACAACGAGCTCAGCCAGTACGTTGGAGTCATTGGTTATTAAGGTAACAGGAATTTAAAAAATCTGGACATGTAAAGTCTTCATCTTTTTTAGCCACGCTTGGAGTTTTAAAGCAGACACAGACAGACTGGAAGAAATATTTAAAAGAACCAACGTCATGCCATTAGGCAGTGGAGCACTGGCAGGAAATCCATTCAACATAGACCGACACCAATTAGCAAACTCGCTGGGGTTTGATTCAATAACCCAAAACAGCATGCATGCAGTCGGAGATAGAGATTTCATAGGTACTCTAAACACCTTTATTTAATTATCATTATGAATGAAAGATTTTTGCTTACGCTAGCGGAATTTTTGTTTTGGACATCGCTAACCGGAATCCACTTAAGTCGCCTGGCAGAAGACTTGATAATCTACAGCACGAAGGAGTTCAATTTCGTCAGCATGGACGATTTATATTCTACCGGAAGCAGTTTGATGCCACAGAAAAAGAACCCTGACAGTCTAGAGCTCATTCGAGGCGTAGGTGCAAGTACTTTTGGCCAAGTAAAGTTGCCCATAATGCATTTTTCTCCTCGACGAATTACGTTTAGTGTTGCAGTTTCATGATGACTCTGAAAGGTCTTCCCACAACGTACAACAAGGATCTCCAGTGTGATAAAGAAACCGTGTTTGCTTCTTACGATAAACTTGATTCCATTTTGAAAGTTGCATGTGGCGTCGTGAAAACTTTGAAGGTGCGTAAATGTAATTACTATTTACAAGAAATCGCTTTTGATGTTGTTCCCTAGGTTAATCCAAATGTGTGCAAGGCAGCTCTGAACTTCGATATGTTAGCAACTGATTTGGCTTATTATTTGGTGAGAAAAGGGATTCCGTTCAGGGAAGCGCACCATTACGCTGGTAAAGTTGTGGCAAAAAGTGAAAAACGAGGAGTTCCTATACAAGAGCTAACTTTGGCAGAATTAAGAACCATTTGGTAATTCCTAATTATTAGTAAAAAATTGTTAGTCATTCATTTTAATTTTTTGCAGCGACCTTTTTGATTCGGATGTGACTAAAATCTGGAATTACGAAAGCAGTGTTGAACAATATCAAACAGTGGGTGGTACAAGTCGGCAAAGCGTTTTGAATCAAATAAGCATTCTTTCTGAATGGAATAATAGATCACGATTCCTCTGCAAAAATTCATGAATTTCCTCCATTTTATGCTGAATATTTTATTTATTATTAAGTTCGATGTTACTTACATAAAACAATAAAATTTTAATTGAATAATAAACGGTCTATTTCTTTGAATAATTAATTATAATGTGAACTATCACGATTACGTCAATGCTCCAAGTAAACATCACGCTTGCTGTTGAGATAAATTTAATCATGTTTTGTTGAAGAGATGTTTATTTTTTATCTTATCATTTATGTTGAATTAAATAAGCGAAAAAGTGAAAATAAAAATTAGTTTTGCACTGGTGCTAAAATAGAGTTAATTTATAAAATTATGCAGTTATTTTTGAGCGAGAAAATCGTCCTTGACGATTATTTTTACGACGGGGGAATTTTGGTTGAAAACAATGGAAAAATTTTGGAGGTACTGAGTAGAAACGATGCGAAATCGATAATACGCGACTATGAAGACATACAAGTGAGTACATTTCAAGATTTCCAGTAGGAAGATAAAATTTAATTACTTTCTTAAATGAAGTCGAGGGTGATAGAGCACTTCAAGACTGAGAAGATCATTCTGCATGTGCGTTTACATTTGCATCATAAACTCTCTAAAAGAAATTAAAAGTATCGAAATAGTTATAATCTTTTAAGTTTAAATGCCTTAGTACTAACCTCTCCAAAAAATCTATATTTATTGCAAACACATTAATCCAGTAATACAATAGTTTGTAATAGACGTCGAAGACCTTAAATATATTAATCTTTCAAAATGTTACTAAGTCTTACTTTAAAAGCCTTTGTATTATCCTAGTAACTGCCCACTTTTAAATTTCTTGAAAGCTCCTTTTCATTCTTCTTTCGTTTCATGTTATTATTTGGTTCTCTTGATTCTTCATTTTCAAAGGTTATTTACAATAATAAATTTATCCATAATTCATTCATTTTTATAAAGGTATATGATCAGGGTTTGGTAATATTAAAAAGATCAAAATTATAGTATTAAATATTATACTTGAAAATATCAAAATAGTAATTAATGATATTTTGCTTTTCTGAAGATAATCGATGTTGGTAATTATGTAATAACGCCCGGAATTATTGATTCTCATGTACACGTTAATGAACCAGGAAGAACAGACTGGGAAGGCTTTGAAACAGCAACAAAAGCAGCTGCTGCGGGGGGAATCACCACAATAGTAGATATGCCCCTGTAAATACGACTTTTACGTGTAGCTATAAATACATTGGCTTATTTACAGAAATTCTGTACCCCCGACTACGACTGTAGAAAATTTAAAAACCAAAGTAAACGCCACGAAAGGAAAATTGCACGTTGACGTTGCTTTTTGGGGAGGAGTGGTTCCTGGCAACGAGGTAAGATGAAGCATCTAAAAAAATTCAGTGCCACAATTTTGAACATGTTTCAGGATGAGTTAGTGGCTATGGTAAACGCGGGGGTCGTGGGCTTTAAGTGCTTTTTGTGCCCCTCAGGCGTTGAGGAATTCAACCACGTGAATTTTGACGACGTGGAAAGAGCGCTCCAAAAATTAGAACATACAAATTCCGTTTTAGCGGTAAATATATATTAATTCGCAGTGAAGTTGTTTTTATATGTGAGAAAGGATGCAATTTTGCTTCAGTTTCATGCTGAGCTCGAAGAAGAAGTTCCACTCACAATCAGTAATGGTAAGGGTTTCTTCTACAATCTCCACATTTAAAATTTAATTCAAAAATATATTATATTAAGGAATTAATTAATTTTTACCCTTGATATTCAATAAGCGGTACTTATTTAAAGATTTCAAATATCAAGAGTTACATACAGAAGGACGGTTGCGAAATTACTTACACTGGTAACAACATTTTTTTGTTGTTGAGGATACGGGTGATAATTTCAAGGCCTTAGAATATTCCATCACTTTTCTAATTAGGTTATATTTACAACATGCTGAAAAAATTAAATATAAGAAATTCGTATCTCTTGTTACTGTGTATAAGTTGTAAATCATGTAAGTATCAAATTGTTAAGAAAAGAATTACATGAGCGCCTGTAATATTTACGAACCATGGCACAAATTTCTTAAATAGTAAGTGTGTCGTACGAAAAAAGTATTATTTCTTTCTATTCATGAAAAAAAAAACCTATTCGATCTTCTACCAATTTATTGGTTAACCAAAAACTATGATATGAATGAATTTTTAGGAGATCCTACATGTTACGACACCTTCTTAGAAACTAGGCCTCCTTCAATGGAAGCAAGAGCGATCGAGAAAGTAATAGAATTATCTGCAAAATACGAGTACGTAAGAAGCTTTTAAATCATAAATTTTATTTTGTTCTTGTTCGAAATGTATTCGAAAATTCAGGGTGTATAAAAGAGAATCGATTTTATAGATTACGGGAAAAATGTAACAAGAATTTTACGTTGCTTAGTTTTCGAAATGTAATAGATCAACAATTGTACCCAAGACTATGATACCGCACTGGCGCCACTGGCTGCTATGTAGAATGCATGTCACCAATAAAATTTTATTCTTTTATAGAATTTGCTGCATTTCTGAAAAGTTATTTACAAAGGAAAAGCTGCATTTCAAATTTTTCTTTTCTAATTTAACCGAATTTGTTGAACGGTTCAAATTGAACAGACTGTATATTGCATTACCGTGCTATTATTTTTAGCGTTAGGACACATATTGTGCATTTATCTGCAGCAGCTGCAGTACCCATGCTGGAAAAAGCAAAATCAAATAATCCCAAAATCTCCGTAGAAACTTGCCATCATTATCTGTCCTTAAATTCTGAGACAATTTCAAGGGGATGCACTCAGTTCAAGTGTTGCCCTCCAATTAGAAATAAAGAAAACCAGGTAAAGCGGGGGACACAACATTACATGAAGTTAGGTTAATTGTTTTAATTTCAGAAAATTTTATGGGAAGCCTTAAGACAAAACGTAATAACTATGGTAGTCTCGGATCATTCTCCGTCGACTCCAGATTTAAAATTAATAAACGTCGAAGAAAATTGTGGCGATTTTTTGAAAGCATGGGGAGGAATATCGTCTCTGCAGTTTGGTAGTTGCAAAAAACAATCCTAGAAATAGCATCAAAATTTTGCTTTGTTTGCAGGTTTATCTTTATTCTGGACAGAATCCCGCCAAAGAGGATTTACAATATTGGATGTCAATAAGTATATGTCCCGTGCAACTGCGCAGCTTGTTGGGTTGCATAACCGGAAGAGTAAAATAATGAAAAATTACGACGCAGATTTTGTTGTATGGGATCCACTAGCCTCCATAATAATTACGGAAGATATGATTCAGCACAAAAATAAGGTTACCGCTAATTCTGCTAGCCGCAAATGTTGTCATAATTTACTTTCAGATTACGCCATACTTGGGAAGGGAACTAACGGGGAAAGTGATCAAGACAATAGTCAGAGGTCATGTTGTCTACGATCATCAAGAAGGATTCTCCTCGCCTCAAGGAAATGCCTTAGTAAATAAAGAAATATTACAATGATTTTTAAAGAAATTGTCGTGAACATGCGTCGCGCTGATATGCACGTATACAATAATTCCCGCAATTCCTAGAAAGAAAGTTCGTGGAAAATTTATATTAATGAATTTTAAAGTATTTTCCATTGTAAAGTTTTATTATATTTTGATTTTTATTTTAAATAACTTGATGAATTAATAATAAATAATAATAATAAAATTTTATAAAATTAAAAATTTATTAGAAAAAAACTTTTATATTCCGAAAATCTTTCATTTATTAATTAAATACTTCACTTTTTCTAATGTTTTAATCAATACTGTTAACAAATATAATTTACTAGTTCTAGAGTATACATAATATGACAAGTAAATGCAAATATTTTGTGTATAGTACTGGCTACTGACTGTCTGAGACCTGCGCAGGAACATTAAAATTATGTGTGTTTTAGATTTAAGACATATCTAATTTCACTTGATAACTTGCATCCCCAAGTAATTCAACTTTATTAAATTTAGCAGTAAAGGCATCAACAATTAATTTCACTTGAGACCATTTGAAAAATAAATAGTATATGTGTAGGTACGTACAGTCGTGCGCAGTTTAAATGCTACAACTTGACAGTTCTGTGAGCCTTGTAACTACAAGGTTTTAAGGGTGATGTTTGCGTACAGGAGGTGCATTTTAGGTGCGCAGGACTGTACCACCACTCTGCTGCGTGTGCAAAGTAAATTTATATCCCCTCATAAAATAGTTAACCCCCACTCGTCAATTTTAATGCATATTTAATTAAAATAATTAACAAATAATACGCTTATAGAAAAAAAAAACTTACATCATTCAGAGAGGAGTGCTTTTTTGAGTTTCGCCTACTAATGCCCGATTTCTTCATTGCCTTATCCTAAGGTTAAATTTATCTGCCAGTTAGAATGTGACACATAGTATGTGTACAGCCAACTGTATGGCACATTCCAACTAATAGTTAAATTAACCTTAGGATAAACACGGTGAAGAAATCGGCCATAAGTTTTGTATCGACTTTATGATCTTGCTATAAAAAAAAGCTTCAGAGAGACCGGCACTGCGGTATCTTTGTCGCTTTTTTTATAGCAAGACCATAAAATCGCTACCAAACTGGGATGACTATAACTAGTTCAGTAAGTTCGAATATACCAGGTGATTGTTTAAATTTTTTAGTCAACTATTGCCATGAAATTTTAACGGTGTGTCTTAGCGTAATTGTTTTTCTTAGGCCTGGTTTATCAATCACCAGTTAACTCTAACTTTCAGTTTGCTCCCATAGTAACTACTACAAAGACAATTGTTGTTATGGTAATTAACTGAAGGTTAACTTTAACTTCAAGTTAACTCGTGTTTGATAAACCAGGCCTTAGTGGACAAAACTGTTTTAAAAAAGACTGGTGCGGTTTTGAAACTGTTTTATTTTTGACGTTATTAATGATGATCCCGCTAAATTAATTTTCCTAAACCGTTTCAAAACATCATCGACTTGCAGGTTATAAGTAGCACTTACTTGTTACTGCTTGTTACTTTTAACTCCCACTCCATCTTGAAATAATTTCAAAAAATAATAGCTTTGTTCCTACACAGTTCTAAATCAGTTCGGAACTGTACTGCTCATGCGCTCTTACTAAAAACGCTGTATATTTAACAAGAGCGCATGAGCAGTACTGTTCCGAACTGTGTAGGAACAAAGCTAATTTCACAGCGTTTTGAAATATATCCACCTGTTTAAAAGCTTGACATCATTGTTTCAACGTTAAGAAATGCACATTTCGAAATATGTATACGAAATAATTTCATAATAGTGCACCGCCAAAAAACAGCTCAAATTTTATGACAAGAATTGAAGAAGAAAAAACTAAAAATCAGTTGGTACCTTGTCGCACATACATTTAAGGTGTGTCTCAATAGACTTGTAATCTAGACGCGTATGGTCGATAAATAAATATTATTAATACTTAAACAAATGTCATTACGTAACGTCATATTATTTTAGGTAAATTTGTTAAATATTTTATCGCTGCATGCTTGTAAAGGGATTTTTGATTGACAAATAAAGAATACACAATATATCATGCCTTTTCTCCTTCGAATGCCCTAATTTGCATTTAATATAAGAAAGTTAAAGGACAGACAAAAAAACACGTGCCGTATGGGACAGTTAAAAGATAATGAAAAGCAATAAAACTGTCAAATTCGATCTACGTATAACAAATTTAAGCTATGTATGTATCGGGTCTTCAACAACATCCTACCTCGAGTTAGCCTTGGAAAAAAGTACGTATCGGTGCTGTAATTATCGCAAGAACTGTCAAAATATAAAATTCAGGTTATGCGAAGGGACAAGGAATTGTATTCAGGTGATTTATTTTAATATATTTTTTAAGAACGAAGATATTACTTTCAAAATATCTTTTTGCATTGGCCATAGGCATTATGCAAGTTACGACCTACGATTTTTTCTAAGGCAAACTCGAGGTATTTTTTTTTAAGACCCGTTATGTACAGTAGCGGACAATAAAATTCCGGCACGTCATTTCTACAATATAAACCTTACTTTAATATTTTTGACGTTTGTACATACAGTGTGTCCCCAGATGGACTGAAAAAGAGAAAAGACTTCGCGTTAAATTTCTGTATTGCGTAGACGCTTCTCCAGTACCATAACACTGCAGAAGATAAATTCTTTGTTGGTGGATTAATATTATTTTAGCAATTATTAAATTTACCACGGTTCAATTACTCTGACCGGTTTTATAAAGGCAAGTTAACTTTAACTCCCAGTTTATTGCCATAACAACAATTGTGTCCACAATTGTTACCATGGGAATAAACCGATAGTTAAAGCTAACTTGCCTTTATAATACCGGCCCTCTGTTTAACTAACTAACATTTGCGACAAACGATACCTTGATTTTATTAAAGCTACCAAACAAATTTTTCGCTTTAAATTTTTAGAATTTCCTCCTTTATTTTACATAAGAAAAACAATATCTGGATTTTGTTTAGAAAATTAATGGTTTCCGAACAAGCAAAACCTTTTATAAAGAATAACATTTTTCTCTAAAACTGAAAATGAAAAAGTGTTTCCTCTTTTTCAATCCACCTGGGAACACACTGTATATAAAGTGTCACTAGTAATTCTGACATTTAATACAAATTTTACTGTTATTAGTTCGTGTTTATTTTATATTTTCGCATTTATTTAAGTTAAGCAACTTATTTAAGTTCCGCTTAAAAGTATTGACTTTTCCAATTTAAGGTTGGGCACAAAGAAGAGCTGCTGCAAAATTTCAGTTTACTAAGTTTGACATTTCAAATCTCTTTTTCTCATTTTGACAGAAACATAAATAAATACCTCAATAAAAGCCTGATTTATTAAATTTGTTTAAATACACATGATATGTCAAATTCTTGCCCGGATTTTATTATCCACTACTCGATTTACGTTCATTAATCAAAATTTCTTTTTTTTTTCAGTGAAAATTGAAACTAAACGGCGTATGATACATCAATCAAATGAGAAAAAAGTAACATTTGCCTTTGTAGAGAATAGAAGTCATCCATGAGAGAAAACAAAGTCTGCGTTGGATAAACAGAAACGAATCATCCCGGAAACACTAACGTTGTTACAGGAATGTTTTCACAAAATTTTTAAAAAATCAAGAGTTGCAATCAAAATTGCATGTTCTTTTTTTTTCAAATTTCGGACAAACTATTCAAGACATTTTTAGACAGATTTTATTGATATAATTTAAGTTCGGACAACTTATATTTCCGAAAACAGGAATGTGGCCATAGACACCAACTAGTCTAATACGGCACTGGTAAATTTAAAAGCATAACAACAAATGTCAATATTTATTTTTTCAATTAATTAAATGGAGAAGTTTAGCATATAGGCATATACCTACCTAAGCCAGTTGGTAATACGTAATTATTCAATTTTTTTTATTGTAATACGTACATAAATGACTTAGAGTTGTTTTAATTTTATTTTTACTATCATCCTAACGATTGTTGTTAATTACATCCTCTATTGAACTCATTATTCCTTTTTAAATACATAAATATCCAAACGTAATACTTTAACAAAACTTGTTGACATTCTGCATTTTGCTTTTACGCATTAAAACCGCGAAATAAATATTCACAGTAATTCGCAAAATCGAAATGATTTTTCCTTAATAGAATTAATCTTAATTTTCTTTTTTTCATTTATGCAAAACCATCGCGTGACAACATTATGAGTCACAATGACGTCATGCGGACGCGAATGACGTAAGTAATTCGGCATGTGTGGCTTACGTCACACAGGGACATCCTATGACCTTTCGGGGAGTTCGCTCGGATTTCTCGCAATAAACGTGCACTGAGTACACGTTTCGGAAAATGTGCTCCTCGAATTTCCCGATTTTCCCCAGCGATTTAGAGGCCGGTCCGCCGTTCAAAACTCAACAGTCCCCATCAAGGTCGATTATTACGCACGTAGAAATTATATTTGTATTTCTCCGTCATTATCACCTATTATCGTAGTACACAGAAGTGTTACTAGTTTTTTTTTTCTTAAATTTACTTGGTAGAGAAGTTGAAAACTAATAAAGTTTAAATGGTTATATTCTGTGAAACGTGGAAATTATTGTTTTTTTTAATAACAAACCTACCGACGTCAAACTCAAATCCATTAATAAAACGCGTAAAAATCCATTTTTGTTTACTTCGAAAGTCCTTGCAATTAATTATTTTGACAGTTTGTTGACTATATATGTTTTGTTTTAATCGCTGCTCATTTTTATGCGGGACGAGAAACAAATGCGAAATGAGCGCGCTTGCCAACTTTAACTCGCGCGTGATTTTTTCGGGTTTGAATTTTTGAATTGTAGGAATAACAGGCAATAAATGGGGGGATTTAGGTCGTGACGCTGCATTTTGGTTGGGTGGAAAGATCCGCGTAAATAATCGAGGGTTAATTTGTTGGTTTTAAAATGAAACAAGAGCGTCGGCTTCGGCGGGTTAATATGTTTATAGTTGGGTCAAGGTGCGGGGAGACTGTCAGATGTTTCAGGAGCTCGCGGGAGTGGCGATGTAAGGGGCGTGCAGTAGAACCGCGCTCTGGGCGCCATTGCTGTGACGCGCACTTGTCTTGTGTTCTCGTCCAGTGACGACCGCCCAGATATTTTGACGTGGCTACTACGTATAGCCCTATTACCCACTCCGATCACAGCAAGCTGGTGACGAGGAATACGTAACTGGTAAGTACCCAGATGAAGAATAATAACATTCCGACATGGTCCAGAAAGCCCTTTGAGGGTAGTGCTTAAGTAAAGTTAGAAACAGTGAACAGTTGAAAATGTCTTGCAGCCGTTTCACGGGATTACTGGAAAAGGTATTGAAAATGGCGTCATTTGCTGATACTATTTTAAATTTAGATTTCATTCGCCATCCGCACCGATATAATCGAACGCGTGGAAAAAAATAGATTTGTGGCTTGCCTGTTACGTCGAGATTATATAAAACCTGCATTGTCATCGCGGCACTGAACGGTGACAACTTGATTTTTAGATTTTGTGGTTAGAACAAATGTCAAAAATTGACAGGTGCTTGTTTGAAAACTTTAAATTACGTTTTCGCCAAAATATTACGAAGCTTTGGAGGTTACGTAATCACTAACCTTCTTTCGCGCAAAAACATTATTATCTCATTTAATTTTAATGATGAACAAATACTGAAACTACACACTGTTTAGTTCACAAAAGTACACTCTAATTTATATTGTCAATTTATATTTTTATCACCTTCTTCATTAATACTGTTCGAAATATTAGTGTAAACGATGCTTGCATTCATTTCTTTTACACTCAAATGAACTGCATTCCTCATTCCTCCTAAACAATTAGATGTTATTGTATTAAAAGGATTCCATCTCTTAAATGGTTTTAACCGTGTTTTAACTATCTAAAGCTACTTATCGAAGTTAACTATGTTTACAATGTGCACATGTCACAAGAAAGTTTTCGGTTTCAATAAAAATTTAACATTCCGATAAGATTTGACAGGATCATATTATCAGCTGAGATTATTTCGCATGCTTACATTGTATGGCGTTTCGTTTCAACACATGGAGTATTTCCGAGCAGCACTGAGTTAGAACAGAGCTGATCCATATATGCAAAGCATACCACCGTGGGATCGAATGGGATTGATCAATTCAGGATCACTTCAAGTTCAAATCGATAAAAATGCCTTTATTTATCTGTTTCACTTTCTTAAGTATAATAATTTTAAAGCTAGATTTGGAGGGATTGTTTGTGAATGATTTGTGATGGAGCAGTATGCAGTTAAACATCCTAGTACCTAGTTGAACTAATCACTTTACTATGCCAAAATCCAATTTCAAAATGAAATACTTACTATAATTTACACTGTAAATTCTATTATGCTGCTTGGTAGATACTGCCACACAAAGTTCAACTCTTCGAGATTGTTCTCCGAGAAGAACCCTGGATTGACAACATCATTCACTACACACCACTGACATGCAAAGTTATGTTGGCAATTTGAATAAACCTTATTACACTTGATTAATCAAAATGTAAATGTAAGAAATTCCTTCAGAATGATTTATTTTGCACTTACCTCTGTAAATCCTATTATATTTGCATGTTATTACACTATCGAAAGACTTGCTGCTGCTCGAAAGGTATCGCCACATACAGTCGAACGGCTCGAAATTGTCCTCAAAGAAGAATCGGAAAGAATCCCACATTGACAATCTATTTCACTGAGATACAAAATCATGTTTGAAGAATTTGAAGAAACCTTTTTACATTTGATTAATCAATCTTTAAGAGTAAAAATGTTCCTTCAGAATGATTTTCTATTTTGCACCTTTTTCAGTAACTCACACAGTTATTAGTGTGTGTGCATTTTATTTATCATTTAAATATGTACAATATTGCCTGTTCTCTTTTTCTCTCTGTGTAACATGTACTCTTAGTGTCCCTTCCCTCTCGTAGACTTTGAAAGTGTAAACACATGGGTTTTCTTAAAACATACTAAAAATGGTAATTTTTTTATTTGTAAGATCATATATTTATTGTTACGTATTGTGAAAATTCTTTAATGAAAATCACACTCAAGTAATATTTTAATTACATATGACACTACATTAATTATTATTATTTCCTCGGTTACCAGTTCAAGGTACCTAGATATTTTTATAATTTAAACCATGTCGGAACATTCCTTCCCCTCCGAAAAAGAAATGCTTCTTAACTTATTGTGTGTTACTTATCTAAGATTATCTAATTACAGTCATTTTGATTAATCAAGGCCCATTAGTAGAGATCAAATTTCAGAACAACTTTTTTTTTTCTAAGCCTGCTTACGTTTTATGTCAAAGAAAACGTCTTTCTGGTAAATTAGAATGATGGAATCGTTTTTGATTTTACCTAAAATATGTGCACCTGTTTTATCAAAATTTTCCTATTTAAAAGAAGCCTACCTTTGCCTGTTTTCTGTATTTTCGGAGAAATTAATTTCTTATTTAAATAATGCAAATTCATTTCTTTTAAAAATATGCTTCTGAACTTTATACAGTGTGTCTCCAAATGGACCTAACTATACTTGTAAATTTTCTTATTTCGGATTTTAGGAAGAACAGTCATTCTTCATAAATAGTTTTTCTTCTTCTAGCAAGTCCTCAGCCACTACCAAAATTTCGAAATAACATACAAGGTGTTTAGAAAACTAGACAACGTGAAATTTGGTTAAGAATAAAGTACCTTTTATTTGAAAGGAAAGTAAAAGTATTATTGGAAAAAAATGTTTGTAATGTCAATAGAAACTCATATATCTAACTTGAACGTTATATCTTAAAATTGATTTTTTTTTGTCCTCATTATGATTAATAAATAATAGGTATAAATTTAGCCAACGTGATTATCGCAGTTATCTATGACAAGAAATGCAACTGAGATTTAACTCAGATGATTGGTTTCATATCAGCAAATTGTCAGTCAATATTTGAATAATAATTATTGTTCATTGGCTTCATTAATTATATGTAAATAATGAAACTAAAAATATCAACTTTAAGATACAGCACTCAGATTAAATATTTAATCAAATTTCATGTTGTCTCGTTTTCTAACCAGCCTGTATATTATTTCAAAATTTTGGTAGTGGCTAAGTACTTGCTAGAAAAAGCAAAACTCTTTATGAAGAATAACTGCTCTTCCTAAAATGCGAAATAAGAAAGTTTACAAGAATTATCCGTTCACGTTCTTGTTGCATTCTAGTAGGCCATATTTTTTTTTCGTTAGGGTACGTGCATGTATTTTGATAGAACTCAAAATGTGACAGATGCACAGACAGATGTAAACTTCTGACACTTTAACGTCAGTTCTATCGACTACAATGCTTCTTATACTTTACGATGGCGTGAAGAAAGTAAAATAATAGCATTAAAACAAATAATTACTTGTGACTTTGCAATACTAAGTCAAAATGCTCAAAATCATCAATGTTTTTTGGCGTCAGTTTAAAAAATATAACCATCATATTAAAATGGAACATATTCACTTGAAGGTATCAACAAAAATGTCACCCTAACACGGCCTACTCTGAATGCAAAAAGAACGTGAATGAATAAAATATAATAATTAGATTTTGGAATAATTTCCCATATTTATACATAAAACGTATAAGTAATCCCCCACTTATAATAAGAAAGAGAATATTATAGGAATATCAAAAAGCAACTTTATACTTCTACATACGAATCACGTTTACAATCTTGATTCTTTCAATGTTATCGCAAAAAAATTGGTAAATTTTGTGAAAATTTTAGTGCAATTCAAAAAAATAGTAAATAGAAGGAAGACGAATCTTTTCGAATTGTTCAAACCTTTTTCAGAAGGAAAAAAAAATTAAAAAAGAATCTGAAATATATCAACATCAGTTTAAAATATTTTCTGAATCAATAAAGAATTAGAAGCTCTATAGGAAGCTTGTTAGCAATCTTTTTGCGCTATTTCAGAACTGGAAAATACTAATGAAACCTAATATTAGTACATTTTAAAAATGTTTGTGCATATTTAGGTTCCTTTTTCAGAAAAACCCATTAGTGTTGCAGGACCTTACGATGACACGTTAGTTATTAATAATAATTTGTTAATTTTTTGCTTTTGATAATTTCATGATACAATAAAAGTACCTGATCTAATTGTATTAAGCATTAAAGATTTAACTTGGAGCTCACTAAAAGCAAGACTTGTGAGTCACAAATAAATTTCAAACAAATATTCACAAGGACTTATTTTAACAAACAGATTTTATTTTGTTAAGGATTGCCGAGGAATATAAATATATTGAATGGAAAATTTTAAGCTACCTATTAATAAAATTACGTGCATCTAACTTATTTTTAACTCGTATCAACAATTCGAAAAGCATAATTGCCATTCCCTGAGTAAAGGTGTAATTTGTCGTTAAACATAATGAGTATAAAAATATCTTTACACATTGCACTGTGTAAATATTGAGTATAGAGTTTCAATACCCATTCTGCCAATTACGTACATGAATTGTGCTTTGAAGTGTATACTAAAAATTTATTCTAGCAGCACTACAGTTTCGAACAGTTATGTACCACTGCTAGAACAAACCTTAAATAGTTTCATGACTGTTTAGAAACAAATCCTACATATCAAATATTTTTTATTAGACTGGCTATAATTCTATAAGTTTTCTGTAAATGTTCTGTTATTTTAACATTCTTTTTAAATTTAACAATAACGATAAAACAACGAAATAGGTTCCTGACTATTCCATTAAATTAACATTTACTATTAAATCACCAAAATCATTCGACTTTAATTAGATACGTTGTAAAGAGAAATTATATTTTTTTTTAAATTAATATCAGTTGTACAACGTCAGCTTAAATTTAAGCTGAAACTTAAACCCATAACGATTATTTCAACAATTGTTGTTAAGGGTTTAAGCTTTGGCTTAAAGTTAAGCTGTAATTGTACAACTGGGCCTTAGAATAAAACAACTAAACTTAACTCTCCAGTATAGTCTTTAGTACTCAACGAAAAGTAATAAAACGTTTATTATTTCTATTCTTGTGACTAATACTAACTGGCATGCTTTTCTAAAGTGTATCAACTGATTTTAAAATATATTTTATTGTTTGTAAACACTTAATTTAAATAAATACTTACTTATAGATGCCATAATATAATTACACCTCAATTAATTTATATTATTATCTTCATAATGATGAACAAATGGTGTTCTAGTGTACTTATACCAATCATGATATATCTGATATATATTTGTATATCTACCAATACAGAAAATAACTAATAAATAAACTCTTTTATTATATCGATTGAAAGTAGGTATTTCATTAATATGAGCTATTTAACTTACATACATTTTACTTATAAAAAAATGTATATAATATGTTTAAATGATATGCCTACCCTAATATACAGTTGCGGACAGAAAATTTCGGATGTCACTGTCACTTATCTGACGTATACATATAGGAATTTCTTAACTTTTACGTCAGTGGAATGACAGTGATATCCGAAATTTTCTGTCCGCAACTGAACATTTCTTTCTCAAATTTAGAATCTTTTTGATTCACCGTCACCGATATACCTATACAAAAGCTCATTCTACAGTCTCTGGCCATTGGATTAAGTCAATCAAGTTTATTTACATACTTACTTGAAATAAATAACCACTTAAATGATTTTGACTATCAAAATAGTTATGAAATAACACTTTTGAACTAATTTTCCAGGAAGAACTTGTTGGTAAATATACAATGCGTTTATCCCATACATTCAGTCGCATTGAAGACTGGAGAATTGCCTGGCCGTGAAAACACAGACATTTATGGAGATCAAGTAATTTTGAACTGATGAAAAATACTGTTTATATTTAATCTTAATTTTATCTTAATCTTTATTTAAAAAATATATAACATAAAACCATTCAGGAAGCTGGTCCTAATTCAATGGCCAAGGACTATATTTCACTTGTAAACAACTTATATTGTTTAGTTCGTTAAATGTAACTGTATTTTTCCTTAGACATTGTAGTTCATTTAAATGCAACTGTATTTTTCCTTAGATATTGTGGTTCATTAAATGTAGCTGTGTTTTTCTTTAGGTGTCTCCTTCAATAGGTGATGGATGGAATCGTGGAAGAGAATGGGTCTGTTGACCCCCTGGCTCCATCTCCAGATCCACCTGTGGCGATTGCTTCTTCGGTAGGAGTCACTAATAATCAGCCCCACCTGGTGACCGCTACTAACATTGTTCAACTCACCCTGCCTCATACACAAGCACAGGTAGGGGTTCAGCCCCACTGTGCATGATCCCTTAGCATGCAAATGGTTGCAAATTACAAAATTATTGTATCCATTTGCGTTATAGTTCACATAACTATAAGTACAGTGAAAGCTCTCTTAGGCGTACACTGACCGTAAACCAGCAAACTGTCCGTCCATTAGAGTTGTCCGCCTAAGAGAGATGCAAATGCATGTAAATTACATAAATGGGAGATTAAAAACTGTCCAGCTGAGAGGGTGTCCGCTTAAGAGAGCTGTCCGCTATGGGAGCTTTCACTGTATACTACAAAATTAAGACAGGTGTTTCATATTGCATGATTAAATTATTTATTTTATTCTTGATATTAAAAGACTGACAATACTGAAGCAAGAATATCATTTATTTTCACTGTTCATTGTGCATGAAATTTATTAATTAATTTTGAACTGTCAAGTTAACAATCAATGTCGTCATTTTTAAATTATTTTTAATTTGTCATTTATTTTGGCCTTGTCGTGATATATTATTACAATAATGTCCTTTGCTTCTAATTAGTTGAAATAACTTATTTTATTGTATGGTGAATGACCAAAGTGCATAATATTTAGTTTAATTTAATTATGTGTGTGAATTTTTAAAATTCCAAGTTCAACCTTCGTAATGTTTCAGGTACAATCTGTAATCCAACCAAACCAGCAGTCAGTAATACAAACGGCTACGAATATACAACCTGTTCTAAGTAAGGGCAACGTCATACTTGTCAGCAAACCCAACTCGGTTATACAAACTGCACAAGGCAGCCTACAAACATTACAGGTTAGTAATAGTATATTTAAAAAATAGGTTCCATAAGACAGATGACCTCACCTTACCTCACTTATATGCGTGTTACATTTAAAACTGCTGAGAAAATGATCTGAGGAATTTATCACCCCCCTTTCGTCTTCGTGGGCTTACTTTTGTTCGCCCTCACTTGCCTGAGTTCGCGTTTTGTAACCTGCATTTTATCTTATTTAAATTTGACGTTTTGCGCCAAACTTGTAAACGCTATTGATGTAAAGTAAGGTTGAATACCGTAGATAAGATAATTTTTCCTTACTTAATATGTAAATGGAAAGCAGCTAATAATTTGTCAGACTAATTCATACTTGCAAAGAAAAGAATGCCCCATAAGAATGTGTTAATATATGAGAGTGTATCCTTTTCTAAAAAAGAAAATAAATTCTATGAGATAATTTAACAGTAAACTATTTATTTTTGTAGGTAGTTGAAACAGCAAGTGATGATAGTTTTTCCGAAGAAGAATCTCCAAAGAAACGAAGAGATTTATTGACGCGAAGGCCTTCATATCGAAAGATCCTGAACGATCTTGGTGGAGGTGAAATAGCTGGTACATAATTATTTGTAACATTAGTGCGTAAAGTTTAATATTAATTTAATCATAGTTTGGTATTCTTTTTCCGTTCTAAAATATAAAATTTTCAGGTGCATGTTTTATTAAGTGAACAAATGGATTGTTTCAGACGACAATGGCACTATTTTCAATATTTTAATTTCACTTGGAAATCCATTTGTTTATGCATTTTAATTTGCATGACCGCTAGCTATACTTACTACTACTTCGTAGTTATTGTATGTTAAACAAGCATCATTTTATGCACTTGATATCAGCTAGATAATGTCTATTCAACCCATTGTTTTTAGAAACAAAACAATTAAAAAAAAAAATTATATGGGCTACGCAATATTGCACTAATTTACTTTATACATTCCAGGGGTGTAGTAAATTATGATTAACAAAAAAAAAATAAAATCAAAGTGCATTAGACTAAATTTTTTTTCAAAACCTGTCATAACTTGTAACTGAACACCTTTATTTATTTAATTTTTCGTTTTAATTTATAAACGTTGTGGTATGGGATGCACTAAATTTAAACAATGGGCAAATTAGAAATCACAAGCGGATGGACTAAAATTAAATTCATGTACAAAAATAGTAATTCGATGTGGTGTTCACAGAGGGCAAGGTTGAACCAACATCCTCGGAGGCTGATAGTGAGTTATCCTCACACTCAATCCCATACCACACAGGTTAGTTAGACGAAAGCGTAAGCACCTAACTTCATGTTAGATTAGCCCATGCACCCACCGCATTCATACTAACATTGAGTCATAAGATAAGTGTACATACTCAACACTGAAAAGCATTTCGAAATCAGTTTAAATTCAAACAGAAAAAAATTATTGATCAGTCATCAAAATTTAAAGTGCTAAATAACTAAAGCGATGCAAAAAATTTTTAATCTTCTTTCCTAGTGCATGTTTTCTACACTGTTGTATTGCATGTTTGTTACTCATGTCATTTTTGAAATATTAATCTTCCAACTGCATTACACTTCATCTAGTGGTCAAAAAAAGAAAATATTGACCTTCTGTAATGTTGTTACAGTTATTCCCGCCGGAGCCATTCAGATCTCAAGCGGAGAAGGGGGTCAGGGTATTCATACCCTAACTATGACAAATTCGACAGCCGGCGGTGCCATTGTGCAATACGCACAAGGACAAGAATTTTTTGTTCCAGGTAAAACATATTAAATTAAGTGAAAACCATTCATGTTAAATTAATTACATATTTGTACAGTTGTGGCACAGAGTGGCAGCATAGGTGGTGGTGGTGGTGAAGATCAGGCTCGAAAAAGAGAAATGAGGCTACTCAAAAACCGAGAGGCAGCACGTGAGTGTAGAAGAAAAAAGAAAGAATACATAAAGTGCCTGGAAAACAGAGTAGCCGTTCTAGAAAATCAAAATAAAGCTCTCATCGATGAGCTGAAGTCTCTCAAAGAACTTTATTGCCAGCAGAAGACAGACTGAGGTTGGTGTTGCGTTTTTAAAATGGTGTCGGACTTTTTTCCTACCTTGGGATACTCGCAGAGTAGTAGAATAGTATTGTGCTAATATCATTGAACTCGCGTGAGATGTGGAGTGCATTACTATTCGGTTTTTAAGTGCAATAGTTAGTCTTGTTGGCTTGATTAATTGTTTCTTTTTTGTGGAGACTAAACGGTGTATGCTGAAACTGATTTCAAACAAACAGGTGGATCGAACTTCCATAATAATAACAGAAGTGCATTTTTTTTCTTACGTGAATAAGTCTCGAAATGTTTGCATATTTGATATAGAAATTGAAATGAATAAATTAATTTTAGCATACACAACTGAACAGCAGATCTGTTTTTTGATTACGTCACTTTTTTTTTAGAAGCCTTCTAATACATTGTCTGCACTGATATGCAGAATGTAGTCAGCATTACAATTTATCCAAATTTTTTAAAGAGGTTATGCCTTTTTGGAAAACAAGCATTTGTACTGCAAAACTGAAAAAAATCTGTCAATAGTAATAGTAATCAAAGCAAACTTTTTAAAGGCACAATCATATAAGACTTTGGATAAAATACCGAAAAATTTTTTTATTAAAATAAAATTATATGTGAAATACTTTCCTACTTACAATTCTAAAGGAAGTAGGACATGCTTTTACATATCACAATAATTATGTTAATGTTATTGTATATCCAACATTTTAAATGTTATTATTGTATTTGTATTAGCAAGAAGCTCAATTTTAATTCTATATTAAGTAAAATGGTGTAATACGGTTATTTTCCTTTACTTAAAAAAAAAAAATTTGCTATTCTGTGGATCAGAAGTAATTCTTTTCATACCAATTTCCAGTACTATTTTGCAACTACAATGTTTATATGTTGTATATTAATAGTGTATATTTATGTAATAATATGGACGAAAAAGGCTTGTGAGAGTAACTGTAATATTAATAAACAAAAAAAGCCATTGTATATATTGAGCTATATTCATATTTTTTGTATAAATGGATAGGTATTTATTGACAAGTGTCCAAACCTGATGGAGTGCCTTGTTATTAGAATTAATTTGATTTTTTGTTTTAAGAAAAATCTTGCAATTATATTGCCTTGAATAACATTAATTTTTATATTGTGGTGCCATATAATAAGTTTTACCATTTATTTGCTGTTCAGATGTATTTGTGCAGGGCAGTAAAATTGTGACATTTTAACCTCCATTATCCTCTAAGTCACAGTTACATATTTATAATTGAGCATCAATTAAATTGATTTTTATTCTTGTACATAGTGTATGTATTGTATTTTTACATATCAAAAGAAAATGGGGAATTATGTATTACTAACACATATTCACTCTAGAATAACTCAAAACATTGATTTTTGTGTCGAGTTTCGTCTCTGTTCTGGTTGATTTTTTAACTCTCGCGTAAATGATCTAAATTTAAAATGGTTGCCTTTGTAGAGGATATAGGAAATGTAAGGAACATTGTTTTAGTTTTGATAAAACTACATTTTTGAACAAATTTTACTTATTTGATCTGGTATTTTTGTGATTCGGTTGGTAATAAGAAGTTCTCTTGGTGTTTATATTTTCTATATCTTCACTGCTATCTCCGTAGTGTTTTGTAGTTAGCTAATTTGTATATAAAATCAATAGATGTTTTAAGTATTAGTTAAAGATTTATTACAATAAATTGGTCATAAAAGTTTACTATTTTTTTTTTTAATAAACCAATTTGAAATTTAGAAACTTTAAAAAATCATACTTATAAATACTAAAACTTGGAAATGCAAGAATAATTATCATATATATCACTCATGTTTATTAATTTTTATTTACAAACAAAATAAAGAACAGCAGCATTGTCATTGTATGATGTAAATGTACAAGAAGTTACAAAGTAAAACCTGGAAATTTAGCCTCCAAAGGCTTTTGAATATCAAGAAGCAAATACATAGGTCCCGAAATACCTTCATAAAGCGACAATGGCCTATCCGGAGGATAATCCTCTCTGTCCTTAGTATAATCCACACACCATTCAGCAAACTTTATAGCTCTATACAACTGCTTGATATCCTGCAAGTAAAACGTGAATTTATTTATGCCTAAAAATCAAGAGTTTACCTTTGTTGTTTGATACAATTCTAAGAAGCAGTATGCATTTCCCGAAACTCCGTGGCAGATACTGTAGCCCTTTTTCAATAAACCACGTTCCCAAACAACATCTCCGCTTTTTAGAGCCAAATTCAAGTACTTCTTATCCTTGAACACCTTATAAGCTTCGCAATACATGTAAACGAAACCTGGTGAGCCATGACACCACTGTATGAATTTGTCAGTATCGCTCCCCAGCGAAGACGGAAAATTTCCACTTGGAAACTGCAAAGTGGTTAAATAATCGATGGTAGGCTTCACCAGCACGTTCAATTCAGTTTCGGTTAAGTACTCGTATGCTTGCAGAAGCAAATACATAATACCAGAAACTCCATGGGCTGCACCTAAATAGTAACTGTCGTGCCACTGGTACATTAACGGGGCCTTAAATTTTCCACTTCCAGCCTCGGTTTTACCACATTCAAAAATTGATTCGATCACTTTTCGTATGACTGAATCATCTATTGGTGGAGGTCTTATGTGTTTGTTGACGTACAGCAACGCAAAGAGATAACCGGCTCTACCATACAAGTATTCGTTTGGAAAATCGTGACTGCAATTAACTGCAGGTCCTTGTAGACTTAATAATCTGAAAGTAAATTATTTATCATTTTATAAAATAAAAACATTTTGAAATTAAAAATTAACGTTTTGCCATCAGTCCTGTGACAGTTTTAAAATTATAAGGGCCAGTACTTTCATCAATGATTAACTTTATTTATTCCTAATTGTCTTTACAACTGTAGGCATGGGAATAAACCAATGGATAAAGTTAATCACTGATGAAAGCACCAGTCCTATGTAAGGGGGACTGCTTATCTGAAAAATTTGATTCAATCTGTCAATAGGGCTATATTATTGTCAAAAAAAAAACCCAATACTTCTATTATTAAGGCTGCGTTTAATTCATGGGCAACGTTGTCGATTTAGTTCAGTCCGCAGTTATTTGACGTTGTCTGACTAATCAGCTGAGTGGTCATGGTCGTCGTGATTTGAGATGCGACCATTAGGCAACTACGGTAGGTATGAGTTCCGTTTGGAAAACAGTCCGCCCAAGCTCGTTAAACTTTGACGGTTCGTCTATCAACTAAACGCAGCCTATAGTTCATGAAACAAAGCTTATTTTTTTAATGAAATTATAAAATTGTATAATCTTACTCTTCAACGAGCTTCTTATATTCACTGCCTTCTCCAAGTTTGTATGTGACCACAGCTCCAATTGCTAAAGGCCCTGCATCACCACACAAAAATGTTTGTCTTTTATGCTTAAGGTGGTTCAGTCTCAATAACTTCTTAACTTCCTACAAATAAGAACGCATGGGAACACATCAAAACCGTGTTCACATTGATTTACCAACAAATTACTTTTATCTTCTGGGTCCTTCAACAGCTTCAACAAAGCTATCCCTGATGTCCCGGTGTATACGGAGTAATCATTCGGATCGAGGTGACTGAATGCTTTCAGTGTGTTTTCCCATTTTGAGTTCAAGCAAAGGGTGATTTTACTATTTCTGTCAATCTAGGAAAGTATTTGGAAATTAACCCATTAAGTTCCAGCGTCCTATTTATAGGTACCCAAAAGTTTTGAATTAAAAATGCACTTACTTGGTTAGAGGAAATTCTGTCAACTGCGTTTTCTGGAGAATAATCCGGGAAAGGATTGGAGAAATTTCTTCTAACTAACCGCGGCATTTTACATTAACACAGACGTGTGTTAATGGTGTTAATAAACGTTAAATTTGGTTAAATTTATCAAGCCGACGATCAATAAACAATTTTTGTTTATTTGCAGTGCAAATACCTAAATCCCTAAATGTAAATTATAGTTATTTCGGGATTTTTATGTTGGTTATGCTTTTACAGTTTCTAATTTTCTAATTTTAATTCAGTAAAAGGAAATCACTTACAAATAAATTTAGAATTTGTTTAATATATTATTAAATTAGAATTAATTAAGAAATCACGCTCGCTGTTTATTAAAGATGAAATTAAGTTTTTTTTCTTTACAGATAAATTCCTAAGTTGGCAACGTCAATGATTGCCATTGGAATTCAGCTGACAAGTTATCTGTCAAATCATTTAAGATGAAAACAATTTAAATCCATATTGCTCAAAGTACTTATAGTCAAAATTATAATGAGTGAAAGCCAAGGACCGATCCTTTACGTCCTTGTCGTAGGTTTTCATCATAAAAAGGGCTGCCAAGTACGTATAATCACCGTTTCCTTTGACCGACGTGTTTCACATCAATTTACAGGTAGAGTTCTCATTTCCACCCCTCATACCAGATAGTCCCAATGAGTGCCCCTCCGGATGGAAGTATTTGCCCACTCTGGCATTACCTGACGGTTCTCACAATTACGATGAAGATACAGTATTTTTTCATTTGCCAAGTTTAACACAACCGCGCAAAACCGTGTATGGCGTTTCTTGTTATCGCCAGATCCCAGTGGAGGTAATACAATGTGATTCAAACCGAAAACGTGTGCATTAATCTCTTATTTGATTGCAGAAGATCAAGAACCTCACCGCTGATATCACTAGAGGTACCGTGCAAAAATCCGTTTGTGTATTAAGTACTCTACCTCTGTATGGATATATTCAAGTGAAAATGTCTCTTATCACACATGCCTATTTCGAAGAGGGTGATTTTAGTAAGGTTTCTTTATTGGAGGACACGTATCATCATTTAAACTCGGTTTTGTTACAAAATGATTTATCACTACAAACATATGTTGGTAAGACTTGCATTCGTTTATTTATCGTTATGTGATTTCATTATGTGAATCATTTCAAAATAGTGTCTTTTTTAATGGATTTATCAATTCTTGATATTGAAGTGTATTGCATATTGCATTTCATTAACTTTGTCAAAATCATCTTTCAATATTCAAGCACCAACCCTTCAGATCCAACTTATTTATTTACTTTTTTGTGTCATTTATTTATTTCCAACTTGATTCTACTTGAAATTTCAACTTTAAATTTGGACCCCCAAAAAGTTGCATGAATTCTGTGAAGGGTTGTATTTTTTTATATTATTATAGGTTTATCACCTAGAGATTTTATTCTGCAATGGAAACATAAAGCAGTATTATTATTCAAGTTGTTGCTTTTGGAGAAGAGGGTAGTTTTTCACAAGAGCCCTGTACATCCATTGTGTTCAACCATTTTGACTCTGCTGTCACTCTATCCTGGAATGATTGAGGAGGGTTTGACAAAATCTGCCTGTGTAAGGTATTTGTAATTTTTTTTGTAGGAAGAGAAAGTATTTTATGTATTGCATCAAGGTTACAATTTCAAATGAATACATACAGAAATTAATACAAAATTTCCTAAAGATAACAATATTACTTATGGCCTATTTTTTGTAATAAATAAATTACCAAAACTATAAATATTTCTTAAATAAATAATTTAAAGGTCCTGTTTTGTTTATTATTCAGAATATGTGTTTACTAAAATATTTTTTAAAAAATGTAGTTAATGAAGCATATCACTTGAATTTAGCGATTCTAACAAAAATAAGATTATTGGAAATTTCATTTTGCTTAAAATTATCAGAAAATAATGAATAACTTGCAAAATTTTCTCTGTTAATTTGATTTCTTCAGATTTTCAAATTTTTAAAAATTACTTGCATCCAAAACAACAAAATGGGAATGTGAGTTTTATGTTAATACAAATGCTGATAAGCAGAGTGTAAATATTTACAGGAAGTTAATCAATGTTTTTCAATATAATTCTTGCATGAAAAAAGTTCACTGATTATTTTCTAAAGTAGGATGAAACTAATAACGTCTCGATTGACTGATCTAAGAGCATTCCCAGAATATCTCTCATTATTACATAAGGTTAAAATAGAATGGAGATACTCTGAGAGTGCTCTAGAGCTAGAGCAGTCAATCGAAGAGCTATAAGAAATTTAAAACAATTTTATTTTTCAGTTCAGTGGTCTTTTAAAGCATTAATTAAAATTTTTTCCTCAATATCTATGAAGACACTATGTTTTCCTGTAAATTTCCTTTGATAAGAAAAGCAGTTTTTTTTTGTAAGAAACTGTTTAGTAAGAAAATAAAACACCATCTAAAAAACATAACATAAAAACAAATACCAAAGTAAATTTAAGAAAAAACCTTTCATTAACAGTAATAAAATAATTTGCAATTTTTTTTTAAACTAACCAACCTAACTGTTACGAGAAATAAACTTGAAGGAATTCCTTCTAACTAAAATTGCAAATGCAGAAGATGACAATTGACAATTAAAATTAATTTTAGGTTATCAAGACCTATGTCTCCAATGCCGAACTTCTCAGATGAAGATATTACTCCGGAACGTAGCCCTAAGCATATTCCTAGTACTGTTAACTCACGTGATATTAAAGATATTCCTGTAGATAATAATTTAGTTTCCAACTCGCTTGTGATCACGAACAATTCCAATAAAGCAGAAGACAAAAATGAAAACGTAATACTGAATGATAGTGATAAGGAGAATAAATGTAATGAGCTGAACACGGCGAAAAATAATCTAGGTTCTTCGACTGAAAACAAGAGTATTGAAAGCAGCACCGAAATCGGCATCGAGATAACTGAAAGCGTAAACGTAGAATTAAATAAGAATAACTCGGCCGATTTGGGAAGTGATAAAGGAAGTCTGTGCCGAGATACAAGTTCGGATACTTTAACGGATAATAATGCTCAAAGCAGCATGTCATATCTAGCCCAGATCAAAAATGAAAACTGCGGTTGCCCTTTGAATATTTTTTACCAGGGCTACTTATGTCTTCCTTATTTATCTTTACCGTACATGGATTTACTTAGCGATGTAAATGTTAGGGGATACGTAGTTGGAGCTACCAATGTGTTATTCAAGCAGAAGAGACAATTATATGATATTCTTGTCGATATGGATGGGGGATGCATTGAATGTCACGATCTAGAATTACGAAAGCTATTGCATTTAACCACTGAAGACTTGAGATTTGCTGATTATATTGTTAAGCATGTGTCAGAGGAGCGACATGATGTTTTCCTGGATGGTGTTGGTTGGGAAGGGGGGGATGAATGGATTAGGACGCAATTTAAAATTTACTTACTTTGTTTATTGAGGACGTCTATGTTACAAGGTGAAATTTTCTGAATAATATTTTAGGTATATTTATTGTCCTTTATTGCAGATGGATCTCGAGAATTTGATCACTACAATGCAGGCTTCGTGGCCGCCTGGAAAGATAGCTATAATTATAAAATGTGGAATGGTCTTGACTGTCCGGGTATTCTCGAAGTAAATCCAGGGCATCCCTTTTCAGGACAGTTATCTGTAGCAGATATGAAATTAAGGTTTTCACAGTAAGTGCACACTATAAATAATTATTTATATTATATTTTAATAATATTTTAGTACAATGCAAAATACTGAAAGTGGTAGGAAGTTAAATCAAGCAATGGCATCAACCGGTAGGGCAGTTGCTACAACAAGCAAAGCAGTTGGTAAATTTATTTTTTAATCAAATAATTCTTTGATTTTTGATTTTTTTTTGTCGTGCAGGTGGTGCACTTTCTCAAGCAAAAGGGGCCTTTTCAAATTGGTGGAGCAATCTTCTTGTGAGCCCTGATCCAACTCAGAAAGCAATTCAGACTGGAGATGGTAACAAGCCAGATGTTGTTGATCCTGAATCTAAATCTAACGACTCAACTGATGATCAAGAAGATAACAAGGATATCGTTAACGGTTTCATAACAAAAGAAATATTAGAAGAAAATAAATTAGCAGTGCACAACCAAAATTTCAATGTTGATTGTAAGCCCGGACAAATTCACTTAGTTTAAGTTCAAATATAGTTCAGTAACTTCGTCTGATTATTATTATTGATTTTCTTTTAAATTTTATATAGTTTATTCTAGCGATAGTTATTTAAATTTTGTTGTACTAGTTTAATTTTTTTAAAAAAAATTTTAATAGTTTATATTTTTTGTATTGAGTAATGCCATTTTTAATTTATTGTAAATTTTGTACATTTGTCTCGTTTCTTACTAACTGGCACTGATGATGTAGTTAAATCGTAGCAAATCAAAGTGGAATCCTATTAAAATGATCTTCATTAGATATGAAAAGGTGTTTCAAGTTCCTTGTGTGTCTCAATTTTTTTTTAACTTTTTAAAAATACGATCAGCTAACCAAGTTTTGATCTGCCGATTTATTAGTAAGTTGCTACTAGGACGTAAAATTTTCAAAATTTGTTTGGCAGAAACTGGTTAAGTTTAACATCACTTCCAAGGAACTTCTTCAATCGAGAATCAGAGTTTGTAGAAATTAGCTATAAGGCCAGTTTCTTCAAACAAAACTTTAAAATAAAATAAGATTGTGTTGGTAGGTGTTCTTTTTTATTCAGCCTCATTAGCGTACCATCTGTTTTTAACTAAGGTAGCTGTGCACGTTATTATAAGCACGTTAACATAGAAAACCAAAGTTATAAGAGAAACTTATCGTGTCCTTTGCCTTTACGTACTTAAATGTAATAATTTTTGCCTATTTGTAGTATGTATATTTTCCCATTTGTAAACTTGTCTTTCATTAGTATTTCTGTTATTTTGTTAAATAAATATTTTGTTTTGTGGCTGTTTTTTTTTTTGTAATAAAAACAATAATTCAACTAGTTAACAAAAAAATGAACAAATTTATTGTATTACAATTTATAATTTGATTCACAATAAATTGAAAATTATAGATTTTAATTACAACTTTCCTTGTGCTCAAATCAACGACGTTTCGCTTGTATGAACAGATTTTTCTAGGTTTATCAAAGCATAGCAAAAATAATTTCAAAGTTACATTAATCAGTTACAATTTTAAAAATTTGATACTGTACATTTTCTAATATGGATATTTTTGACTTTCGATAATTTACAATTTGCAAGGTTGGCCAGTTTTTTTTATGTGCGCCAAAATTTTAGTTTTCATTAATACTAAGTAATTACGTCTGTTTAAAAAATTGTTGCAAGTGAATATGAATGACAAGGCGAAAAAATTTGCAAGGCATTTATGACAGGACAATTTTTTTTAATCATTTGACAAACTCTTTCTTAATAATTAATAAACCATAATTATTCAGTATTAATTACCGTTTCCCATACGTTCTCGCTTTAATTTTAAATTCATTTAAATTAAATCAAGACTCCTTTACATCAGCATCATTTTGCTAAATAAATATGGCAATATTTTATATAAAATTTTGACATTAGAGAGAAAAGAAAAATCTGTTCGGTATAAAATAGTTTCTTTATTTTAGTTCTTTCCTTAACTACCTACGTTAATCATTCTTAGAATCAACTAAAAACATCCTAAATAAAGACCGCAACTTTTCCCAGCTTTGACAAAGATTATTATACATGCAATGTATATTTTTTTTATTTGTAAACTTGTCTTTCATTAGGATTCCTGTTATTTTGTTAATAAATATTTTGTTTTGCGGCTGTCGTGTTTTTAAGTAGGAAGTAATAATACTTTAGGTACCTGTTTAACTTAAAGAAAATAGAACGTTTCGTCAGTTCAAGAAACATTTTGATGTAGAGAAATTAAATTAAATCGCCCTCTTTCAAGAAGCACTGATATATCGTATGTTTCGTTTTGAATTGGAAAAGTATGCACACTTCTTACCTGCACTAGCCTAACTTATGTTCAGAATGTACAGTGGTGACCTTCAAAAACGTTACCCCTGCATGCTAACCTCGTTGTTATTGATCTGCAATGGAAACAACGGTTATCGTCTCCCCAGTCATATTACCATGCTTACGCGTCCAAATCATAACGATTTACTTAGCCACGAATGTACATGCGGCAAGGTTCAGCAAATAATTACATTTTACGTCCTTTACAACCATTTATAACCATTTCTGTCATGCCTTCGCCTTTTCCAAGTTTGAATGAAACAATCTGTATAATGTCAGAATCTGTGTAATGTGGAATATTAAATGGTAACATATAAACAATTAATAATAAATTAGCTGGAAATAAATTCTCCATTTATTACGTGGCTATCTTGGTTATATTTGTTACAATGCAACGATAAAATCGACAATATTAGGAAGTTATGAATGATTTCTTACTGGAATTAAGTACATACCTATTTATATCAGTTCCTGGAACTTTATTAATTGAAATACGCTTTTACAAAGATATTATACCACTTTAAAATAATATTTTCTCGCCAAAGTAAAAGTTCGAAATTTACAGAATCAAGAAACATTTTATTTCTTGTTTATTCTTTATTGCTCATGAAATCCATAATGAATAAAAGTAGCTTCTAAATAAATTTCAAAAACGACAAATATTCCGCAATTAATTTAATAGAACCTATCTAAGATGCATTGATTTTTTAATTAATTTTCTTCCGAGTCCTTTTTCAATATTAACATATCGAAACGTCGATTACAAAGTGTATTAAAAGATCTGCGAATTTATTGTATACGAAGATGGGCTGAAAAGTCAGTAGGGTGACGGATAGGTGGCGCTGTTTCAACCACTTTTCGTAGCAAACTGAAAAGTTCACTCTTTCAGACCATCAAATATCAGCGTGGTTATTCTCGAACTGGAGAGAAGCGATCGCTCCCCAAAACGACTCTCGTATAAAACTATACAAATCTTTCGGAAATTGCATCATTCTGACGTCATTTTCGGGAGCGATAACTTCTCTCCAGTTCGAGAATAAACCCGCAGATCGCTGCGTTCATGTTCATTAGTTTTATTTTGACAGCTGCTTAAGTAAGAGCGTGGCAAGAGTATTTGACAAAATGAATAGTGTTGAAATTCCTGCTCATTTGAAATCATTAAGGGCCGTTTTCATAATCGAATTTAAAGGAGACTTTAAATTTAAAGTCACTTTCAGATGTAGAAACAACTGTGAAAACACATTTGTTTACACATCTGAATGTGACTTTAATTTTAAAGCCTCCTTTAATAGTATATTATTTTACGAGTTTCACAAGAAGGCTTATTGTAACACGAGTGGGTTGGGGTACAACGAGCGAAGCGTAGCAAGCTCGGAGTGCCCCAACGGAGCGAGTGTTACAATGCCTCTTGTGAAACGTGTAAAATATAGTATTTTTTCTACTTTGCGTCACTTATTGAACAAAAATATGAAAATACTGTCAAAAATTGGATCTCCTTAGTATATGGGGAATTTTAGTTGTAATGCGTGGCAACACTGAAAATCTTTCGTTTTAATCAAAAGTCACATTAACAAGTTATTAATTTTTCTTATCCAGCTTCATTGTGAGTATTTTGTTAAGTAACAAATAAATAATGGGTTATTTTGTAAAATCTATTAAATTTTTTCAATTAAAAATTGATTATAATTTCCCCAAAAACAGTTTCACAATGAGCTTCATTGTGAAACTGTTTTTGGTGTCACAATGAGCTCCTTGTGAACGCAAAGTAGAAAAATTCTATTATGAGACTGGCCATAAGTGCTTTTTCTTGAAAGGCTTTATCAGCAACGGACATTCATAATAAAATTGAAGGATGGTTTGAAGGACTGAACTCCTTCATTTTCATGCCTATTTTGAAGAACCAATGACAATAATTTTATCTATCTCCATTTTACCCGCACTCTTCCCTCCTCTAACAAATTAAAACTTCCCTTTTGTCATCACTTCAACTCTATAGCCGCCCCCCCCAACTATTTTCCCAAATTGATTAACCATCAAATCATAATTAACGGAAAATTCTCTTATCGCTCTTGTTAATTAATATAATTTCCTCCAACAATTTTCAAAAAGGAGGAACATCCGACTTTAACTCTGTTGTCCTTTTTAGTTTTAATTATAAGTAAGATTAAATTTTACTTGAGGAATAGAGGCTTTGGATCATCGTTAATCCAAATGTATTGAAGTGACAGGAGAATATGTTGCAAAATATACGCAACTTCAAGCAAAAAGTTCCGTTTCTTATTTTATTTCTACAAACTTTTCAGTCTATCCTTGTATACAGGGTTGGGATAAAGTGTGGATCCATGAAAATATCTCTGAAGTGGAATTGATGATTGAAATTTTGTACATATTGATAAAGGCATATGGCGCATAAGAAGGGCTTACTTTCGTTCCATTAAACTTCCGGTTTAACCGGAAACGTCACCAACTTTTTTATTTTAAAAATAACACCCTGTATATTTTTACAAATTTTATTAGACCTCTTCTGCATCCATCAATATCAGGTTTGTTAACTTTATCTTAGTCTATAGCCGAAAATATAAATCATTTAATCATTGGCTCTCATGTTAACTACATTAATTTATTTTTTAATTTTTTTTGTTTTTTTTATGTATTTCAATGTTTTTTATGTACTGTTAAAGACCAAAAGAACTACATTTACTTACTTTAAGAGTTCAAAATGCTGGTCATTTACTTCTTAACAGTATGTAAGTCTATGAACAAATCCCTGGATCACATCGGCGAAAACTTCCCTAGGAATTAAATCACATTCATCTGATATTCTTTGCCTCAATTCTTGCAAATTATTTGGGCGTCCAACATAAACACCTGATTTTAAGTATGTCCATAGACAAGAATCTTGGGGAACGAACAGGCCATTCAAACTTCAATCCGCTCCTTTTCAATTAAATGAAACATTTCCGATGTAGGAATTGATACTGACAGGTATTAACGGCAATAAAATAACTATCAATCCCATCGCCTACTAGGCAGACGAGATATTTTTTGAGAAAACTAAATGGTTTATCTTTTCGGCTAAAAACTAGAGATAAAGGTAATAAACCTTATATTGACGGATGCACAAGAAAGAGGTCAATTAAAATATGTAAAAATATACATAGTGTCCTATTTAAAATAAAAAAAAGTTGGTGACGTTTCCGGTTAAACCGGAAGTTCAGTGGAAACGAAAATAAGTTCCTCGTATGCGCCATATATGCCTTTATCTGTATGTACTAGAGCCCTGCACGAGTAAGTAAAAAAGTATCCGATTAATAATCGCCGATTACCTTACGCGGCGATGCGAGTAAGTAATCGTAAATACAGCATCGTGGGCGGGGCCTCGTGGCATCGCCAAGCATCGTCCCAGGCATCGTTGCTCATCCAGGAAATGAATGCGCCTCATCTGTGCATATCTTCTCTCGGCCTGAAAAACCACTTTACCGCCATGGTTTACACATTATTTTTTTTCCTACACATCTATAATTAATTTTGTTAATATCACACGAGCGTTCTTTTTCTTGAAGTAAAAATATCAAATGATTTACTATAAACATTATAACTAATAAGAAACTTTAAAAAACAGTGTTGTATATGATGGCATGGCCGAGCGGTCTAAAGCTAAGTTCACATGCATTGCGGATACGCAAAACTTTTATTGCGAATCGTTTCTAACTGGTTCATTATGTACATTTCAATCAAAATAAACCAATTAGAAACGATCCGTAATAAAAATTTTGCGTATCCGCAATGCATGTGAACTTAGCTTAAGGCGCTAGTTTAGAGGCACCAGTCTTTTCGGAGGCATGGGTTCGAATCCCACAGCTGTCAAGTTGAATTACTTTTTCTTGATAATTTTAATCCTTTTTAAAACCAAATACCATTATCAAATATAATTATAATTAAATAAAAAAACTTACGTTTGTTAATTTTTTGATGTCGATGAGAATGCATTCCAGAATAGAGTGCCTTTAATAAGAGTGAAGACATACGTGAAGTCAATTTCTATTGGTCGCAAGCGATTTTCAACCTTATTTACCAAGGTCGGTAGCCATTTTCGTGCTAGAAATGGACATGTTTCAGAATTTGGTCTACCGGTTTAATTTCTCAACCACCGGAGCATTCCAAACTTCACTGGTTGTATATTTAATGTTGCGTTGGTAGGAGCCCCAGTTTAATATACTGTGACGATTGCGGTGCCAGCCTGACTGATGCGTCAACACCGACGCGTCTTAAACGAGAAGCTTCGGACGCTTCGACACCACGTCAGCGATGAGATTTTCTGTCGCGCACTGGAATGTCCCAGAAAACAACCCCGGCGTATAAAACACGCGGCCCATGGAGTTCGAAATTAATTCTGCATTTGGACAGTTCGGAATCGAAGTCGCGTTATAAATTTTCGCTCGGCTGTTAACATAAATTACTTATTAGTTTATAAATAAATTCTTGTTTAAGTTAGTGTTAATTAGTGTTACTTTTAAATAAATTAGATTATTAACTATTTCGTGTTTTGATTAAAATAAAATTAATAGAACCTTTGAAAATCGTTACATACCGATTACATTCGATGAATTGTGAATGATTGTGAAATGGACTACGTGTATGTAGAGAAATGTCGACGGTTGTATATTTAGTGATGCGTTGGTAGGGGTCCCTGTTTAATATACCGATTACATTCGGTGAATTGTGAAATGGCCTACGTATATGTTGCGCAATATGGACGTCGACGGATATTTTGAGGTTAGTAATTGTTCTTTGTCTTGAGGTAGGTTAATTAAATTAGTTAAACTTAATTATTCAGTTTGTATGTATATACAATCCGTCTGCTTTTTATTTCAATACGGCTTTGTAGTTACAGAAAGAAAATGGTAACGATAAACCGGTTGGCTAATTTGAACCACCACCACCTAATTTTGAACTTCTCTCCTATCCCTTCCCATTTAGCACAAAAATGGCGCCTATGTCTTCACTCTTATTAAAGGCACTCTATTCCAGAAATTATTGTTGCGCCACCTAGTGGTAAAGCTTCGTGAATTATTTTCTCGGCTAGGCATTTATGTTCATTTTGCCGGGCTAGCCGTGGAAACGTTTGCTTTCTCCTCTCTGATGAGGCGGTAAAATTGAATTTTCTATTGTAGCAAAAAACAATATTTCTCCTATATTTTGTTATTTATAAGTTATTATTGTAACGCGTGATCAATATCTTTTCTAATTAAGTGACCTATGGAAAAAAATTATATCTTTGTTTGGTTCATTATTTCAAATGCCATTTGAATTATTTTTATTGCATTCCTATCGTTTTGTATAGGAATACAATATAAATATATAACTCAAGTGGCATTTGCAATAATAAACTAATTAAAGACACATGATTTTATTTCCATAAGTCACTTGATTAGAAAAGATATTGATCACCTATCATAAACATATGTTTGTATGATATTTATTAATTCTATGATTGAAATAAGATGTGCGGTTATATTTTGAAAAAATTGTGAACACTGAAATTCAACAAGTTCAACCGTTTGTAATATGTGGAGCATGCAAAAACATATTTAAGTTTGGAAAAGGATGTAGCCCTTCAAATTTAAAAAAAGCACCGATGCTACAATTAAGCGCCAAAATGACGAAGAAAATTTAACAAATGTAAGAAACAAAAAATCTCTTGTTACTGTGAGTGACCAACTGGCAACTCTGCTCTTGACGATGCCACGATGCCGATTACCGATTACTATACTCGTCACGGACTTATACGATTATGCGTATTGCGATACGCATCGTTGTAATCGTCAAACGAGTATTCGTATCTGTACTCGGATGATTCTGTACTTACTCGTGCAGGTCTCTAGTATGTAGACAATTTCATTAAAATCATCAATTCCACTTCCGAGATATTTCCATGGATCCATACTTTATCCCAACCCTGTATGTACGAGTATAATTAAGTATATTTCCGTTCCTGAATTGTATTTGTCTACGAATTATCTAAACTTTATGTATCTATTCCTTTAAAGAAATCTAGAAACTGTGATGTACAGGGAGTTATTCTTGAACCGAGAGAAAAGATTCGTATACGAAAATGTCCAACTGGGCGCGATTTATATCGTTTTGTATGAAAGTCTACGTCATTTTCGCATACGAATCTTCTCGAAGCGGGCCCTTGGGGTAGGGTTATTCTTGAACTGAGAGAAAAGATTCGTATGTGAAAATTACGTCATAGAGTATGTTAATATTCGATAGTTCCCTTCAATGTTAAAGGAAACCACATCAATACTGGCGATTAAATAAAAATTCCGTGTATTTTTTTATCTAACCTTGTAAATGTATAGTACCTATTAAATATCGAAGAAAGATAAAAATATAATTATTAATAATTAATTAATTAATTAATAATAATTACTATATGTTTTCTTATAGAATATAAATGAAAAAGCAATCTAAAAATATAATTAGTGTCTGTTCAATTTGAACCGTCTCCATTGCTAACTTTATTATTTTTAAAGATAGAAATTCGATTAAATTAGCAAAGATTTTCTAATTTTCATGCTGATTCTGAATTTCTAATCAAGAAAACAATTTCACCGCTAGTTGTCAAAATATTTGTGATATTTTTTTCAAAAGCACTGTAGTAATTCTTGTAATTCATTCGGTAGAGATTTTCTTTTCCTTTACGGGGATATCAAAATTTCTTAAATCTGCTTAGAAAATAAAGAGACAATTCAAGAAAATCAGTTTCGAATAATTAGGCCATGTTCATGTATAAAATCTAGTTGCCTAAATAATTGACTAATGATAGCTAATGTGCACGTAAACAACAAATAAATGAAAGAAAACATTATCGTTATTAATTTCAATTAATTAATAATTTTCCGCATTTTACGAGGTAAGCGCCAAAATTTTCGGGCCTGACATAGATCTAGGTATCGCAGTAGGTCTAAATTTTTGTAACACACAGTAACATATTGTTCCAAGTTTTATTAGCCTTGAAAAAAACAAAACTGGACTTTATGTCAAATAGTTTTCTTATAACTGACACTCGTTCTTCACGATGTCAGAAATCACGAAAATTAAGTATCGAGCTGTTATAAAATTCCTTACTCGAGAAGGTCTTTCTCCTCAAAGTATCAAAGATCGGCTAGATGGGGTGTAAGGGAAAAATTCCCCGTCTTATTCTGTGGTAAAAAATTGGTCAAAACGGTTTCGAATGAGGCAAGAATCTTTAGAAGATAACGTAAGAACAGGAAGGACGGTGGAAGTGATGACGAACAACAAGATTGCCCTTGTTGAAGATATCGTACTAAGTGATCGACGCGATACCGAGAGGCAAATAGAGAAGCTTTTCCCTAAAAAACCTGGGATAAGCTGGCCCACCAGCGGAGACTTACCCCAAGCCAGAAAAGTCACTGTAGAAGAAATGGATCTGGCGATCTCAAACATAAGAAAAAAGAAGTCGCCGGGTGCAGACAACATACCCCCGGAAGCAATAAAAGCGATCGCCAAAGCGAACAAGGGCATCTTCCTCCAGGTCATTAACGATTGCCTGAAGGAAGGAAACTTCCCGACGATCTGAAAGAAAGCCAAGCTGGTGTTGATTGAGAAACCAAGGAAGGCAGCGAACGATGCGCCAACATACCGCCCCATGTGTTTGCTCGACGTCACAGCCAAACTCCTGGAAGCTACCGTCATAAGGCGACTAGTGGAGGAACTGGAAGACCTGGACGTCCTGCACGACCATCAATTTGGCTTCAGGCAGGGCAGATCTATTGACTTACCAAGGTAAGCGACATAGTGCACAAGGTCAAAGAAGTGGCTCACCAGCAGAGGGCGCACTGCCTAATGGTCGCAATAGACATAAGGAACGCATTCAACTCTGCGTCCTGGACCCACATCATAAACGCCCTCATAAAGGCAGGCATCAGCGAACAAATCGTCAGGATGGTACGGTCCTACCGGCAGAACAGGGTCATCATCACCCCACAGGACAAAGAAATCGAAATGTCGTGTGGCGTCCCTCAGGAATCCGTCCTCGGGCCGACCCTGTGGAACGTGCTATACGACAGGATACTCCAATTGGAAATGGGCCAAGGAATCACGACGATCGCCTACGCGGACGACCTGTACGCGATCTACGCGAAAACAGTAACCCTAGAGGTCCAAGGAACGACGATCACCTCGAAAGACACCTTAAAGTATTTAGGGGTGCACTTGGACAGAGGTCTAAAAATGACTACCCATGTCAAAAAAACATGCGAAAAGGCCAGGAAAACCCAAGCTCTAGTGAGACTCATGCCCAACACCGGCGGACCGAGACGAAAAGGAAGGTCCTGGCTGGAGTCATCACGTCGACCATCATGTATGCGGTACCCATCTGGGCCCAGGCTATGAGATATAAACACTATGAAGGGATGCTGGAATCCATAAATAGGAAGATAGCCATCCGCATCACATCCGCGTACAGGACAGCACCTACGTTGGCCATCCTAACAATCGCAGCCATTCCACCTATAAAACTGAAGGTGGAGGAGCGGAGACAACGGCACGCAGAGAAGAGGAGGACAGGATCCCCCCCGGAAGAAACAACAATAATGGAGAAATGGCAAGACGCGTGGGATAATTACCACGGTTGGGCCAAGACTTTCATAAAGAACGTGAGTGGGTGGTGTAATAGGAGGCACGGGGAGGTGGACTACTACATCACTCAGACAATGACCGGACACGGAGTTTTTGCCAGTTACCTAAAAAAAATCGGGAAAGCGCAAACCGACCTCTGCTGGTACTGTGACGACGCAGACACAGCAGAACACACGGTGTTCGTCTGCCCGAGATGGACAGAACTCAGGACCTCAGCAAATAACAAAAGCAGAACAAACATCACAAAAGAAAACGTTGCGGACCTTCTTCTAAAGGACGAAGACAGTTGGAACCACGTCACGGAAATGCTGAGGAACATCATGATACAAAAGACGACGGACGAAAAGGAAAGAGACAACCAGACACGCACACAACTACCACCACAGACGAGACTCAACACGCCGATATAAAGCGGCAGCAAATACCAAAGATAAACAGCAGACAGCAAAAGATTAAGACTGAAAAACATAACAGATGACATTGCGAAATTCCTGACGCAATGCCGAGAGGCGGATTCCGGGAATTAGCAGCTGCGAGAGAGGAGTAAGAGTTTTAGTTGGTAGGCGCTTGCGTTGGAGACCTTTAGAAAGGCTATGAGCAGGTGAATCAAATACGCCATCGGCTTGGAAACCCGCTGATGGTGTTTTCTGAAGATTTCTCCAAACCTCTCGGGAAAAAAAAGTGATCGACGCTTGAAAGTTAAAGAAATATCAGAAATATCGGGGCTTTCAGGTACAAGCGTTCGCCGTATCCTCCACGATAATTTAAGCTTGAATAAAGCAAAGTGGGTTCCCAAACATCTGTCAGCAGTTCAGCGCCAGGGTCGTGTTGAATGTGCTCGAGCCTTTTTAGAGCTCTGTGAAGAAAACCCTGTGGACGTGTTTAAGACAACTGTCACAGGGGATGAAACTATTGTTCTTTACTACGATCCTCTGTCCAAGAGGGAGTCGATGGAATGGAGACGAAAAGGAGAAGCACCGCCAAGAAAGTTGAGGGTCTGTTAATCGACAAAAGATGTGATGGCCACGATATTCTGAGATTGTGAGGGTATTCTACTCATAGACTTTAAAGAACGTAACACCACAGTCAACGGGGTATATTATGCAGCACTGCTACATAAATTACTACAAAATATTCGGGAGATAAGACCGATCTAGAGCCGTACGTTTGCTACATGACATTGCACCCGTGCACACTGGAATTGCGCAAGTCGCACTTCATGACTGCGGTTTCGAACAAATCGATCATCCAGCCATATAGTCCAGATATGGCCCCCAGTGACTAATATCTGTTTGGCAATTTGAAAAAGGACCTTCGTGGGCGCCATTTTAGTGACGTCGAAGAGGTGAAGGCTGCTGTTTGGGTACATTTTGAAGACAAACCTAAAGAAAATTTTTTAGGGTCACCGAAATGTTGTCAAAACGATGTAATAAGTTCATTGACGTCAGGGAAAAATACTGAAAAATAAAATTTTATTGTGAGTCTACGCCATTTCTTTCATAGTCATAGTTTACCTCGTATAAGCTAGTTGACTAAGTTCAAGTGAGCACACATGTGTGTGTGTGTGTGTGTGTGTAGAGGGTCGGGTATATAATAAAATTTCTTGATTTTGTTTATAAAGCAATAACATAATATCTGTTTTTTATTTATTTACCATCGAAGTATGTCGTGAAAGTTTAGGGAAAAAGTGGTACTAATGCAAGTAACGAAACTTTGACAATGAAAGTCATTTTGATTTTGAGTTTAAGGTTACTGCGAATGAAGCGATATTGCAATATTTTCTTTTCGTCATAAGGTGTATTCACGTCCAAATTCACATACTTAAAACGTTTCCTCTCACTTTTAATCTTGATTTGGTTACTTTTCAAATCTATTTCGATGATCTATCTGATTTGAAGTGTCACATTTTGGCATATGTTATAATGACATGAAATTAATATGTCTAATTTTACTATAATAGCCAACCTAATAAAATAAAATTACGACCTACTTGATGGTAAATAAAAAAAAACAGATAATCATTTACACATGAATAGGTCATGTTTATGCATAAAATCAAGTTGTCTAAAGTCCAAATGATTGACAAATGATATCTACTTATGCACGTTAGGTAAACAACAAATAAACGAAAAAACGCAGTGTTGGCAATTTTCAAATTATTTATATTAATTAAAATTAACAATTTTATTAAAGAAAATGATGCAGATTAAAAAATAGTAGATATTTTCAAATGAATAGACTACGTTTATGGCGGATTGAATGTAACAAATTAAACTAATTTCCTAATACTATTTATTTGGTGGAATACGATTTGGGATCTTTCCATGAAAACAGCACGTACAGTAAGCTATGAAATCGAACACTGTTCATTCTAATTAATATAAACTCAAAGAAAAGTGCTAACGGTGATGTTTTCTTTTATTTATTTGTTGTTTACATGCACAATTGATAGATGTCATTTGTCAGTTATCTATAGTAAGGTTACTGTATCGAGAAGGTAGCGCCAACTTTCTATCTCTTTTAATTTGCGGTTAATCAAATTCATTCATAAACTCCTTAGCAACGGTAACTTGTTATGTATCTATCCTTTTTCTTCTTTAGCGTTTCATCGCTTCCTTTTTAATTTGGGGGACGAAGCCGCGGAAAAGAATGGCGGTACCTTCGAAATACAGTAACCTTAATCTATAGGCATCTTGATTTTATACATAAATATTATAGCATACTCATTCGAAAATTATTTTAGAAATTTTGGTGTCGCTGTAAAGAGAATATCTACCGAATGAATTACAAAAGTTATAACATTCCTATTTAAAAAAAAGTACGGTCGTACAAATATTTTGACAACTAGCAGTGCAACTGTTTTTCTGATTAGAAATTCACAATCAGCACGAAATTTAGAGAATCTTTGCCCATTTAATCGAATTTCTATCTTCAAAAATAAAAAAAGTTAGCAAAGGTGGACGTTTCAAATTGAACACCCCACATATAAAATTATTAAATTTAAAATGATCGTATGAATTTATGTATTTATTTCTTACATGTAATCATTTTAAACAGGAAATTATATTTTCGATATAACTTGATCAAATATTTAACTACTGATTCGGCTTTTTAATGTTTCATAAAATTTCTAATTCTTTTAATTTTTCTAATTTCCAAGAATTCGTCAAAAATAGCTGTCTTTTAATAAACAAGGAGAAGTAAGGCAATAGGGAAGCATGGCAATAATGCTTCCCCAAGATTTGGCATATAAAACAATTACTTGCAAGTAAATAAATTAAATAGTGATATTTGGAAATATCTTAAAAAAGAAAAGTATGTACAGAAGAAATTTTAACAGTGCAATAAAAAATGTAAGGAAAATAACATATGAAGATCGAAGCAAGTTAATAGCCTGAATCCATTATTCATTATCTTAATGGTCAAAATAACTAGAAGTACAAGGAAAGGTCTATATAATAATAGTTAGGTGAAATTAACATTCTATTGTTTATGGCAACAAAGTGTATTAGTAGCAGACTCAAGAAAGAATGTAACAAATATAAACGGAAAAAATTGATTAAATGAGTAAGTAAATCATTTTACTGGTTTATTAAGTCTACGTTTCGTACTCTGAGCGGAGCAGGATGATATGCCGCCGCCGATTCACCGCCGGACGATTCGACGCCGCCGATTCGCCGCCGGGACGATTCGTCGCCGGGACGATTCGCCGCCGGTACGTTTCGTCGCCGGGACGATTCACCTGCGGGACGATTCGTCGCCAGGACGATTCGCCGTCGGGACGATTGACCGCCAGGTGCGATACTATCATTGTGAATTTTCAAAGGTTAAACTAAGACGATATGTTGAATTTTATTCATATATTTCAATATTTGGGTATTTCAATTTACTACACAACTTAAGTGTGGGAAAGTGCCGAGACAGAACATAAAAAAAGAAGAGTTCAAAAATATTTTGAAGTAAATGATGAACACTCATATTTATTGCAGTTCGATAAACAGTGATCATTTTAACTGAGGTTTTGCACACAAAAGTTACTTTTAATTTTCAAATATTTGGTTAGAGGTTTATTTACATTAATAAATCAGGCTTGAACATATAAGAACTCTGAAAATTTACCAGGTCTTGCCAGCTTAGTTTAGGCATAATTAATTTGAAATTTTAGGCAAAATGTTGAAAAATATGTTCGTGAAACTGTGAAGTCAAATCTATATCTACATCTGGCGGTGAATTGTCCCGGCGGCGAATCGTCCCAGCGGCGAATCGTCTTGGCGGTAAATCGTCCCGGCGGAGAATCGTCCTGGCAGCGAATCGTTCGGCGGCGAATCGCGGCGACGTACCGACTCTGAGATGGTTCTCTGAACAAAGTTTAAACTGTTGAATTATTTGTCTCCTTCGAGTACGTTTCGCATTTGTATGTAATTTCATTTTAAAGACGCTAAAATTTTTCACGTTATGAATTATGAGTGCGAATTTTAAAGCACGATTCATAATTACCTGAATGATTTGAAAAATTGGGATACGCGCTATTTAAGAAAATGTTAAGGTTGTCTCGAAGGCAAAAATCAAATAAATTCTGAAATTTCGCAGACACAGGCTGCACATAAAAATTAAGTGATGTATGATATTACCCGTAGAAATATAAATGTAACGCTAAAAATAACGTTTATGTAATATGAATTCAGAAAATTATATCGCCGATCATCGATTAAATTAAAATCAAACTGTTATTTTACGCGATTCGCGGAAGTGGAACGTTTAGAAACATGTACCTAGGTATCAAACAAACTTGTGACGAAACGCTGTTACGAATTTAGAAGTGAAAAAATATATTTCAAGAACTTACAAAGACGTGTATGGTGGTGATAAAATCGTTAACCTCACCCTTATTGACTTGCAATGGAAAAAACGGCTATCGTTGCAACTGCAATTGGTTTAGGTCTCCCCACTCATATTGTCCTTCCTTCTCACTCATATTGTCGTAACAATTTACTTGGCTACCAATGTACACCGATGTTTAAAAATTTCGAAATGAAAAGCAATAAAACCGTTCGAATATGACCCTTATTGAAACGGACCTCTTTATTTAGAACCTTAAGAAAGGAAGGTACTTTCTCCGCACCCCGATAAGAAGGTTGTTAATCCTGTTAAACTGCCGCGGCCGGTGCAGATATTTATGATGCGTTGAATTTCATTGGAATGGAAGTATTTGGTTTCATTTTTTTTACCTAAATTAGAATATTTTCTGAAATAACAGATCTTTATAAATTTAAAGAATACATAATATGTACATAAATTTTAAATTACTATAAAGGATCGATGATGTAAATTAATTTGAAAAATTATAATTATACGCAATTTCTGATTTTGTTTTTTAATTTTTGATTTCACAAAAATTTTATTAGTTTATCGAAATTTTTATTCTAAAATTTTAATTACGAGAAAAAGTAAAGAGATTTTTGGTAAATATGAAATATGCAGAAATGAGCTGGGCGAGATGCGAGATGTATAGGGTTGTTTTTATAAATATGTTACACTCTAAATAGAGGTTGTATTTTAGGAGGAGGAAAGAAAAAAAGGAAATAGAGTTAAGATGGGATACGAGAAGATAAGTATAAATGGCAGGTGGTATAAATGGAATAATAGGACAAGGACACTAGAGGAGGGATTAAGTAGCGAAGTGAATGAAGCAAAAAACTAAATGAAAGACAAAAGGAAAAATGCAAGATGACGAATGTGAGAGATCTAGTGTACAGAGAAAAGCTGGTTCGGGAAGAAAAAAAGGGTCGTATGATAAAAAAGCAGAAAGGAAAGTTAAAAGGATTTTTCAAAGAAATCCTAATATATCAATGAGGGATGTGGCTGACAAAGCAAATGTTTCGAAATCTACAGTACAAAGAATGAAGAAAAGATTAAATTTAAACAGTTTTAAAGTTCAAAATGCACCAGATCGATCTGAAGAAAAGGAAATTATCTGTAAATCGCGAGCTCGAAAACTTTACGAACAATATTTATCGAAATTTGAGTGTTGCGTCATGGATGACGAAACTTATTGTAAGGGAGATTTTAAGCAACTACCTGGTCAAGAATTTTATGTTGCCGAGAATCGAGGAAACGTCTCTGCACAATTTAAGACCCGTTGTGTGACCAAATTTCCGACCAAGTACCTAATTTGGCAAGCGATATGCTCATGCGGTTTAAAGAGTGACAGTTTTGTGACTAGTGGCAACATAAATAGCAATATTTATATCGAAGAATGTTTAAGAAAAAGATTACTTCCATTAATTGAAAAGCATGATATGCCAGTATTGTTCTGGCCTGATTTAGCTACCTGTCACTACAGCAAAACGGCTTTAGATTTTTATGAACGGAACAATGTCAATATTGTGCCGAAAAATGCAAATCCACCGAATTGCCCGGAATTAAGGCCAATTGAACGTTACTGGGCCCAAGTGAAAAGAAAACTAAAGAAAACGAAAAAAACTTCCACTGACATAAAAGATTTCGAAAAAAAATACAAAACAGTCTCTAGTGCTATAGAACAAAGTGAAGTAAAAGCGTTAATGTTACATCTAAAATCTAAAGTTGTTAATTTTTATAGAAAATAAGTTTTTCGATTCCATTTGTTGTTTAGTTTACAGAAAAATGTTTATTCTTTACTAAAATAAATAATTAATTTAAAATGAAAATGGCTGAACTTTTTAGAAAATCTTTTTAGTGGTCGGATTTTTCCTGGGACACTCCTTATATGGAATGGATAGATAAGGAGTCTAAAAAGGGAAATTACTTGACAGTAATAACTAGAGAAGGAAAAGATACAAGTTTGAAGAGGTGGATAAGTTCACGTACTTGGGAACAGTATTTACAAGAAAACCAATTATAGATATTGAAGTACAGGCACGAATAATGGCAGGAAATCAATGTATAGGATCACTTAGTAGGGTACTAAAGAGTAAAAATATCTCTAGGAAGGCAAAGTTAAAAATTTATAAAACAGTAACAAGACCTATAGTAACATATGCAAGCGAAACATGGATCTTGAATAAAATAGTGCAAACAAGATTAGAGGTGTGGGAAAGAAAAGTGCTTTGGAAGATTTTTAGAGGAAAGAAATACGAAGATGGATGGATAAGAAGAACGAACGATGAGTTGAAAGAACTTTACAAGGAGACAAGTATAACAGGAATTATAAGAACACAAAGGCTAAGATGGCTGGGGCACATAGAGAGAATGCCTGAAGAAAGAGTGCCCAAGCTACTAACTAAAAATACAAGAAGAAGAGAATAGGCCGTCCAAAAACAAGGTGGAAAGCGGAAGTTGAGAAAGATATGGAAATAATAAAAGTTAAGGGATGTAAAGAAAAAGCGAAGAACAGAAAATTATGGAAAAAAATACTCAACCAAGCCATGGGCCTGCTAGGCTCGCAGAGCTAAAAAATATAATAAATATTTAGGAGCTTGAGAAAAAGCTTATATACAAAAATTATAGTTTTTTTTTACATATTATCTTCTAGAGTTACCACAGGAAACCGCACTGCAAAATATACAAAAAAAAAACCTATGCAATTTTATATAAAAAGTATGCGTAATACCAAAATTACAGTGTGATTGGCAAGAAATAAATATATGTTGATCATTGGAAACAATTAAAATAACTGTATCGAAAATCACTGTTGAGGATGAGGATATCAGTGAAATTATTGTTTACTTAGAACATACGAATACGATTAGGGCATTCGAAGTAATGGATTAAATTTAAAAATTCTGAAAATTCATAACTTGCAACCTCTTTATTATTTTTAGCCTTCTTATCTTAGAATTGAAACAAAAACGTTGTAAACATGAGTAAAATTAGTTGAAAAGTTAATCGATAAAGTTTTCGCAAGTTTGCATTAATTCAGAAGTTAAAGTAAATTATTCAAACGCATAACCTTTATTTTGTCAAAATATGCGAATGATGGGGCATTCATTCATTCTTGATCATTTAATTTAATTCAGAAAAAAATATACAAAATCAATTAATATTATTTAACTTTTTCCTATCCTAATAATATAAAATGCGCTCTCCGTATAATGAAGTTCTGCTCAACAAACCTATTAGTAATTAGTAAGCAAATCATGTGTATATCACATTAAACTAGAAAATCTATTTATTTACGAAAAATTTCATTTACTTATTTCATTTCAATATAATTATCAAAGATTCAGAAATTTTTATTTCATAATGTTTACATTATTTATTTTACCTACATGTTATAATATTTTGGAAACAAATTTTGCGAAATTTACTAACCAAATAATGAATGCGTTCCTACCACTATACTATAAGTAATTAATCAAATTAATCAATAATACAGAATTAATAGACAGAGTGGAAAGTTTAACTGGAATAAATTCTGTAACTTAGAAAATTACCATTTGTAGCAAAATTCTTGGAACAGGTCAATTTTTAATTTTAATGGCGCATATTACAAAGGGACTTCTTTAACTTTTCAATTATTTGGAGGGGTGAAACAACCCCTAACTTTTTTTTTTTTAATGGAAGGGTATGTTGAGTAATTTTTTTTCTTAAAGCTTGTTCAATTGGGAGTACAGCTACGTTTCTATTTTTTAATTTTTCTTAAACAGTAAAAGGGGAAAAAAATTTTAAAAAAAGATTTTTTTTTCCTAAAACCGTTTTTCCCAATAGGTGGATAGGAAGAAGAGGACCGATTGAGTGGTCAGCAAGATCTCCAGATCTCACTTTAGACTTTTTATGGGGGTATTTAAAAAGTAAAGTTTATGTGACTAAACCAAACGACTTAGCAGAATTTCAGGAAAGAATTCGGCATGAAATTAGGAGAGTAACGCCTGAAATGTTACAAAATGTTAGGGATGGAATTTATAATCGATTAGGATATTGCCAAGTGAGAGGTGGCGAGCAGTTTGAACATCTGATACATTAAAATCGTTCTAGTCAAAAAATTTTTAAAAATTTTTTCCCCTTTTACTGTTTAAGAAAAATTAAAAAATAAAAACGTAGCTGTACTCCCAATTGAACAAGCTTTAAGAAAAAAAAATTACTCAACATACCCTTCCATTTAAAAAAAAAGTTAGGGGTTGTTTCACCCCTCCAAATAATTGAAAAGTTAAAGAAGTCCCTTTGTAATATGCGCCATTAAAATTAAAAATTGACCTGTTCCAAGAATTTTGCTACAAATGGTAATTTTCTAAGTTACAGAATTTATTCCAGTTAAACTTTCCACTCTGGATATTTAAATGATTTAAATACGAGTATTATTTTTATTTATTTCATTGTGATGTGTCCTTTATTATCAACTTTTGGACTAATGCCTGATTGCACCACATTTTTAATCATTGATTAAATTTAAGACGTGTTTAGAATGTGACAATCGTGAATACATGACAGCATAATGTCAATCGCCATCTAATTGACACTTAAACTTCAACTTAAGTGTCAGTTAGAATGCGTCTGACATTATGCTGGATCTACGTTAAATATCACATTCTAAACACGACTTAAATTTAATCAATGATTAAAAATGCGGTGCAATTGGGCATAAGTGAGTTTAACTACTCGTAGATCGCAACATTTTGATGTCAGCTTGTATAACACAATTTTCCTTGACTGAATACATACAAGGTGTTTTCGGAAATGTGACTGAAAACAGAACCTTGGTATTTACATGCACTGGGTATATGATTGAACACTTTGTTTTTGCTCTAAAACAAATTTAATTTCGTAATTTTTATATATTTATATTCTACCCCGATCCTAGTGGCACTGGTTAATAAGCAAATTTCTTTAAATAAATTATTTAAAAAAAAAAACATAATAATTGTTAGAAAAACTTGTCGTTACGGTTCTAATTGTTAAATTTGAAACAAGAAACTAACACCTAAAGGTAAACTGTTACAATTGTCAAAATATGAAAAATTTGTAAAAATTCAAAATCAGTACCCTGTACTAATTTTCAGTAATTTATGAAAATTTATAGATTATTTTTTTTATTTCAAAATGAACAAAATTAATCCGCCATTTTTTAAGAATTGCTTCATATTGTATCCGGATTCTTTTTCAGCCACACTTCCAAAAACATCCAATATATCAGAATGTGATAACAAGATGAATGAAAATAATGATCGAGATCCTCCTGTTTAGTGTTAAAAATTTAAAAGACTAACGGAAAGCAGAAGCAGAACGCATGAAGCACAAATGAAATACAAAAAAAATAACTTGATAGAAAAACAAGGAGAACTCAAACGAAATGATTAAAAAAAGCGACCAAGGTTTTCCTTAGATAAATTGAAAATCAAAACAAAACAAGATACTATAAAAAGGCCAACGAAATATGAAAAAGGAAATTCACAAAAAGAAACTCATGTAAGTATGAAAATAAAGTGAATGAATGAATAACAAAAGAAGAAGTAATTATTGTCCATCGAGCTTAAGAAATCTAAGCCAAATTCGATAAGAGAAATAAAACTCAAATAAATGAGTCAAATGCAATAAAAGGTGGACAAAAGAAAAAGAAATTCCATTGGAAAACCTAATCAAACACTAGTAAAGCGAAGGAAACGGTGAAAAATGCGAATGAAACATTTAAAAAATACAAAAACAAACAACGGATGTGTTAGAGATAGCCATGGATAAAAAACAATCGAGTCAATGTACTAATAAATTTGAAAATAAAATAGAAAGATTATTGTTAGTTAAGTTTTCTTATACGTATACATATGCTGGGTTCACTTTTATCTCGCTTTTACATACATCAAAACAGCCTGCGTTCTCACTCTACTTTTCACTCCGAGCTTGCTCCGTGTGAATTTCCAAACTCAACAATAGTTATTTACGTGTCAAGCTTTGTAAATTAATCTTTACAGGCGAGCTGGAAGTAATAATAATCCAGTGAGCCTAGTAAAGCTTAATTGCAAAGCGTGGCGCGTACAAACTTATTTCCACCTTCACATGGCGATTTTTAGTAACTTAGTAACTGACATTTTAAAGGTTAATTTTGCTGTTTATGGTAAACCAAGTAAACATTACGATACATTACGGGAAGAGTCCTGTAATATTTTACGGGTTGTTATAAAAGACCTGTAAAATTTTACAGGCTTGGTTGTCTGTTTACATCACCATGACTATGTCTAGCTAGAAAGAACGCCATCGATAAAATAGCTATTTTTGTATTAAGAGCGTGAAGGAGGCGATTTTGGCTCGCGGCGGAATTATAAGCCCAAGGCCCGATAGGCCGAGGGATTATAAGACGCAAAGGGCCAAAATCGTCGTTCACGCCCGAAATGCAAAATAAAATAAATGTACTGTCAGTATCAATTATGAAATGTCATGATTTAAATTCCGAAATCTTAAGAAAATCTTTGTAAGATTAAGATAATTGCTTAGCACATTATTTAAAACGTGAAGGAGAACATTTCGAATATTTATTACAGTGTTTTTGTTAACAAAATAAATCCTAAAATTACTTTACAGAAACTCGTTTTGTTTCATCATAGGTAGCTGGTATACCTACCCTTGCAATGTATTGACTCGATTTTTCTAAAACTGAACATAGGAATATTTACTTTGTATGTTCAGGCCCGATTTTACAATCGTCGGATAAGCATTATTATTGGTATAACGTGGGTATAACGTGACGTAGGTGTGACGTAGATATGGAGGAACATTAAAGGATATTTGGCGAACAGTTATTCCGTTCTTATTCCCAAAACTGGACCTCAAAGTTAAAAAAAACTCACGGTATAGAGTTTTTGCAATTACGTTTTCGCATTAAACGTATACGTAAATGACCAGTTGCTTAGTTACATTCGGCTTTAACGTTTACGTTCACGTTTTTTGTATGACGGACTACGTGAAACCTAAGTTCATCACGTATGCAATGACGGGCCGGTCAATTTATGAAATTTGACATTTCAAAGCATTGGAATATGTTATTGAAAGTCACAAAACTCAGATTTGGTACATAAATTAAATGACAATGACTGCAACCAAATCTGACAAGACAAAATACTATGAATTTACTTTCTTGATTCACATTCACGTTTACGTCGACGTAACATGATGCAAAAACTTTCAAAGTGTAAATTACGTAAATTCCTACACCGGGGTTAATAAAGTTAACATTAAAGGATGACGGGCACGTGAAACGTGATTGCAAAAACTCCCTAAATGACTTTTGATACGATTTTACAAAAAAAAAATGTTTTCATAAAAAAATTAAAGTAAATTAATTCAAAATCGCCATGTAAAGGTGGAAATAAGTTTGTACGCGCCACGCTTTGCAATTAATCTTTACTAGACTTACTTCCAGCTCTCCCGTAAAGATTAATTTACAAGGCTCGATACGTAAATAACTATTAATGGAATAAAACGTTCTCCACTGGAAACTGCCTATACTCTAATAGAATGTTAAGGAGAATAGAAGCTTTATAAGTCACGACCATAACTTACAATTAGTTAAGAAGAAAAAATAATCAATCAAAATTGATCAATATTTGAATAACGGGATGCGGTGTATTGGACGTTTCTACATGAATGAGCTCCTTTGTTTAAATCTCAATATTTCGAATTTTATTAAAATCTTCATCGGGAGAAACTACTGTGAAACTAAGTGTCACTCTAAGCTTAAGATAAAAGTAATTTACGTACAACTGGAGACTTGAGAATTGATCAACAAACTTGAACATAATTGTAAAACGTTAAATTACATTTTAGAATTGTAAAAGACGTTAAATTGGAACGACAAACATGTGTACACTCACAAAAATTTTGTGACAAGGATGTAACCTAAACTTAGTTGAATGAAAAATTACTAAAACTATTGGTTATTTAAATTATTTAAAATGTTAGCATAAAAATTACCATTTAATATTGTCTATATCAGTTCTAAAGTTTATAGACTGTTCATCTTTCTAAATATACAGGGTCTCCCAAATAGAGTGGCTTATTAAAAGTTTTCGGGGAAGGGTATATACAAAAATTCTGGAAATTAGTATACTGCCCTAAGGGAAAGCGATCTTTCAGATTAAAGTACATATTTCCATTTTTATATCACTTCCGGTTATACCGGAAGTCGCTGTTAACTTCCTTATTTTGAATGGAATCCTATATTTTTTATTGCAAATTCTGATTCTACACATTATTGTAAATAAAAAATGTTAAGACTTCCCTATACCTAAATGTAACTAATTTTGAGATATCTTCAAATTTATTTAAAAAATTGTTTTGGTGACCCTTCATTTAAAACAATGTATTTACGCCAATTTCAAATTTAAAGATTGAAGTGACATGTCGTTTAAAAGTATAATGTTCAGACTTTCAAATTATACCCTAATTACCCCTGAAAAATTCATAGGGTGGTCACAATATGGTGTCGAGGTCAGTATGTTTAACTGCCGAAAACTCAATTATCGTAAATGGAACACGCTGTATATTTTTACATCATGAGATACAGAATCAAATTTTACATCGATTGATATTAGCATTTCCTATACCTATTTCTTTTAGTTTCCTTATTATCAATAATTGTTTATTGTAAAGCTATTTTGCTAGAATTATCGAAATTTTTCGCAGTAAGTGTCGACAAAATAAAAATATTTATTGAGTTATACCATTAACAAATAAGTAGAAATAAATAAATAAGTTTCGACGAATGTTAATTTCATTTGCTTCATTGTCAGTTACATGAAGTTAGATGAAGTTTTCTTTGGTCAGACGGTGCCACTTACGTGAATACGTTCGAATCTTCTATACATATTTTTTTTCTGTCATTGGCGGTAACTGCGGATACTTTTCATTAAATTTTCTGCTCGTTCTCGTAACCATTTTATTGCACTCTCCTTGATTGTAAAAGAAACTGTTTATTAGAATAAATAAAATTATTCATTATTATTTTTACCACTTTACCAATTGTAATTATTGCTTTTTTTGTTTAATAAAAACGTTAAATTGACCAGAAAATTGTTTTTCAAAGCGTGCTTAATTTTTAAAGACGCTCGTTTATGAAAATGGTAAACTTACGGTAGGTATTTAGCTAATAGCTTTATTCTATGATGTACGTCAAAATAATGTTATGGTTAGCAATTATCTATTTCTTAAAAAGTAACAGTTCATTATCTGCTTCTTTTTTCAAAGCTTGCTACGAATAAGTGCATTCATTCCATTAATTAACAGAATAAAATAAACAATCATTGATAACAAGAAAACTAAAAGATACAGGTATAGGGAATGCTAATACCAATAGATGGAGAATTTGATTCTGTATCTCATGATGTAAAAATATACAGGACGTTCTATTTACGAAAATTGAGTTTTGGGCAGTTAAACATAATGAGCTTCGACACCATATTGTGACCACCCTATGAATTTTTCAGGGATAATAAGATATGATTTGGAAGTCCGAACATTATACTTTTAAACGACATGTCACTTCAATCTTTAAATTTGAAATTGGCATAAATAGATTATCTTAAATGAAAGGTCACCAAAACAATTTTTTAAATAAATTTGAAGATATCTCAAAATCGGTTACATTTAGGTATAGGGAAGCCTTAATATTTTTTATTTAAAGTGATGTATGGAATCAGAATTTGTAATAAAAAGTATAGCATTCTATTTAAAATAATAAAGTTAACGGCGACTTTCGGTATAACCGGAAGTGATATAAAAGTGAAAATATTTTAATCTGAAAGATCGCTTTCCCTTAAGGTAGTGTACTAATTTTCAGAGTATTTGTATATTCCCTTCCCCGAGAACTTTTAATAAGCCACTCAACTTGGGATACCCTGTATAACATTTCTAACAAAAGTCTATTATTTAAATTCTTTTCGAAAGTTAAGATTTTTATATTTTCAAAGTCAAAATGATGATCGTTGTTAATTGCATGTGAGACCAACGCACAAGCCACCTTCTTAGTCTTAACATCACTTTTGTGTTTGGCAATCCGATTTTTTAACCTTTGATTTGTAATTTCTTTGACATTGATTACATAGTATAGAGTGAGGAAAACCGTTATTGATGAATAATTTAGATAATTTGGTTAGATTATCTTTAAGAAATTCAACATGTGAAATGTATTTTTACCCTGTTTCCCATGGACACGATCACATTGAACTTTTGTCTGATATTATGACAAGAATGAAAATTTATGTATCTACCTGATGACGTGGGTTTCTGATACCAGTTTAATCGAACACTTTGATCTTCCATTCTTACAACTTTAGTATCTAAGGAGGGATCGCTACTGTCTTTTTCAATTTCTACAGTAAATTGCAGGTGTTTATTAAAACTGTTGAAGGTTTTCAAAGTGTTCTGTACCTGGTCTGTAGGAATCCACGTGATCAGATCGTCAACATATTTGAAAATGAAGGGTGAATTAAATTCAAGTTTATTAATAGCAAAATCCAACAATCTATCCATGACAATCAGGGCTAAAACCGGGCTTATTGGATTGCCCACGGGCATGCCAAATTTTTGCAAGTAAAATTGATTATTAAAGGAGGAAAAATTGTTATCAACAATAAAATTAAGTAACTTTAAAAACCGTTCACAAGTAAGGCTGCAATGAGGTTCAATTCTATTCCAATCTTCTGTGATGATGGCCATAACTACATTAATCGGAATTTTGGTGAACAATGAGATCACATCCAAGGAAATGAGAACATAATTATTAGGAAGAGTAAAATTTTTTATTTTGTCAACAAAGGCAAATGTATCTTTAATATTGTAATCTGTTTTTGAGCTGAAGGCTTTATTCAAAATGTTTGATAAAAATTTTGCTAAATTATAAGTGGTAGAACCAATGCTAATAACAATTGGTCTTAGAGGGATATCGGTCTTATGTATCTTTGGAGGGCAATGAAGCTTAGGACAAGTTGAATTATATATAAATAATCAAATTTTTCGTTTCGGCATCCAAATTGTTTGTTTGTTTAATTTCATTTATCAGTTTGCTAAATCTATTTTGTACTTTACTTGTGGGGTCATTCTCTACAGCCTCATATGTATTGTCTTCTCCCAGAAGCTGTTGAACTTTGTTTTTGTAATCGGTTGAATTCATAATTACCGTCGTATTGCGTCTATCGGCTTTCACAATAAGAATTTGAAGATTTCTTTTTAGAAACCTTTTAGTTTTGCAAAAAAAATTTTCAAAGTCAGATGGTCTTTCTTTTTGATGTAAGTAATTGGTAATAATATTTGTGACTCTATCTCTGATTACATTCTTTTCTTCTTGTTCAGGAACTTCGTCCAATATTATGTTTTCAACTTCTGAGAGTAAACTTCTGGCGAAAATACTGCAAACATGTATCGTTCTTTCAATAAAAAATCAAAATCAAGTTGATGAACCTTTCAACTGAACACTCGTTACTAGTCAACGTCTCTCGATTATTATTATTATTTATTAATTTATTTTATTAAATATGTATTAACATAATTCGTGTCCAAATAACGAATATTCACCTGCAGCTTCGTTCTCTTAAGTCCGAGAATAGCTGTTCCGAGTTAGGACATTTTCACTCACAATCAGTAAAAATAGTTCGAGATTTCTCCGCATCCTCTTTATTATTATTATTATAACATTGTTGTATTTTAAATATTAACACAATTGGAGGCCATGGATCCAAATGTATAACGGGTCGTTACAACAAAACAAAAGATAAATGAAATAAGCAACAACGACGTACAAAGAATATGATGTACGAAAAATAAAGGAGGACTGAAGGACGACACTTCTTTGACGAAAGATTTAAAAATCACGAAACTACAGAAAAAGAAAACCGTAAGAAACCCTAATACTAAAAATAAATTTGATTAAAAAAAAACGATATGTGGCAGTAAAATGCGAACCCGGTGATTACCTCGCAGAGTATTTGAAAATCATAAAACTGACAGAAAGCAAAAGAAAACTTGAAGAAAAATGACTAATTCGAACAAAAAGGAAAGTGAGGAAACTAAATGAAACAATAGAAATTCTATCAGCCTTTTGCTTTTTTAACATTCCGACAGAGAATCGTCGTTGTACTTTTGTTTTTACTTATTTTATTCATCGTCATTCAAGTTATCTTTTTCTTTTTTTTTACCTATTGATTGAATTTTTCATACCTAAAGTTATCTTTTACTTACTTTTTTGTTTTCTCTTATCGTCGCTATCATAGCTTTCTTTTGTTTTCTGTGAATTATTTGAATTTCGAATAATTCATTTCCTGAGAAGCGTCGATTTTCTTATCTTTTTACTCAGTTTATTCTTCGTGTTTCGTTGTTTGCATTTTTTTTTCTTGTTTTACTTTTTCTTTTCTATAACCAGTTTTCTTTTTTCTTTTCTGTTACTCTTTTATTTTTTAAACACTATCCGCCGAAGGAAAATTGTGATAATTACACAATAATAACTGATAATGAAGACTCTTCAATTAAGCAAGTTAAAAGCAATTTAATAAGGACCTGGATTTAAGATGTTTCTTCGTTGACGGCATTTATCTCGGTAAATACTAGGTGTAGGTATAGAAATATCTTAATAAAATATTTTCCAGATTGACAGATCTACCAAAATTCGTAATAATTTACAGGACATTCCATTTGAAATATTAAAAGTACTTACTGACACTTGTAAAATGAACACCTTATGTAATTGCAAATAAATTTAACGTATAGTCTTTTTTATTAGAGGATGATAACGTTTGAATTTTCTTATATTAAATAGTTTAGACACCAGAAAAGAAAACAATACTCAGTGGACACGTGGTATATCAGAAATCAGTTTAAAAACAACTTCGTATTAACAAAACAGTAGGATAGCAATGGACTGGCGTATACTGCCGAGCACGTCAGATCACCGACCAAAATCAAACAAATTTGTTTTTTTTCGGACATATTCCGCAGAATCATTCTACACTCTCTAATAGGATGTTTGATTCCCACGAAAATGTATCCTTATATACACTAAAATGATGGATTACGATAAACTAGTCATACTAGCATTTGATAGGCAACCTCTTTGGCACACTTAATATAAAGTTACCAAAACAGGGATATGTCAGGAAGGCAAAGTTCTTCCGAATTCGGCAGTACAATAATGAAGCTTGACCGAGTCCGGAGCCAGTGTGACCAAAGTGATTCAATTTAAAATGATCCTCGGAAGGCCATACATTCATAATACCTCTCAAACTATTGGGATCTCAAAGTTCTGAATCTAGTTAAGACATGATTTTTAATTCCATTGCCTTCTGAGGATCACTTTAAATTGAATCACATGATATTAAATAGATCTTTTCACAGTAGATCCTTTCACAATAGCTGTTCGATAAGCCTTCAAACATAAATGTTTCAATATAAAATATTGAAATTTCTTTTCATTTTCCTGTCAGAATTCAATAGCATAAATTTCTAAATGAAAAGATAAAAAGAACATAACTAAATGCGTCCGAGAAACCCTATTACTTATCCATAAAAAGAATAATAATAATAATAATAATTTATTGACCATAGATAAGTACAAAAAAAAGGAACAAACAAAGGTACATGCACATCATTAGCAAACTTAAACTTAAATTACATTACATTACATTATGGTCAATGGGTTCTGAATCAGCGGCCTCAATGAGACATATAATTTTTAACACAGTTCGATTTGCCTTGTACAGTATAATAATTTACCTACAAAGTTATCTTAAAATTTATGGTTAGATGTATAAAGTTTACATTATTATTATGTATTTTAATTTGAGCATATTTCTTTTGTAAATCAGTAGAATTACTAGCGCACAAAGTTAAAAAAATTATAACATTCGTCCAAAGACTACACGAACATTCTATTAATCTTTCTGAAATTATTCTTCGACGGTGATTTATTTGATGCATCATCTATCTAACAGAGTAATATACCGTACCTATGCGCTTGGAATACGTACATACTAAAAGAATTCATTTTAGTTGTAATAAATAAAGAAAAATTCCAGATCGATACTGAATAAACCATAATTATTAATTACATAAATCTTCAAGCACAAATTACTACGTAATGAATCAAATTAACGAATCCTTAATATATAATCAAATTATAAAAGGTAATATTAAAATATTATTTTCATAAATTTGCCAATTGTTAGTTGCTCAGGCCTAGACAGAAAATGTCGGGTGATACTAATATTCAAATTATGTGGAATTTGGCATCATCGAAAACCGAAACACTTGAGTCATATCGTCAAACTAGTTATTAAATTAACATTATGCGAGTCATGTATGACTTGTAACAGACAGTTACAAATTAAAATAAAAATTACATCGCTTTTAAAAAAGTGTCAAGAAATTCTCAACGATTTTAGAAAACAGAATCTCAGTGAGAGATGTTAAAAAAAGAATAATAATGTGCCACTACAAGTGCAAAAAATCCCACATTTATAAATTTCAATTTGAATTATTTATTTATTTATTGCATAAAACTCAATCCAATTCTCAACATGGCGACATATCAAGGATCGGAAAATAAAATTAAGACGTTCACATAATATACAGGGTGTTTCATAACAGGTGAAAAAAATGTAATCTCATTTCAAATTAAAATGAAAGAATAAAAAAAATCAAATTTTGCTTAGTTTCGGAGTTACATGAACTTAAAGTTAGATAACGAGAAATAGTTATTTATTAGAGATGTACCGAATACCGATTATTAGTCGATTTGCCGCCTAATCGGCCAACTTTTCTATTCGGCAATTAAGTCGGCGACTATTTAAGGAAAAATCGATTAATCGTCTTAAAAACCGACTAGTCGGCTTACTTCAGATACCGTTTTCTCAGTCGAAGTTTAACGTTAAGCTTAATCTATTACCGTAGTGACAATTGTATAAGATTAGCGAGTTAGTGAAAAGATTATTTCCGTGACTTGGTCCTAAATATTTTCTTTAGAAGTTGAGGTTTAACATTAAGCTCCGTTTTATTCCCGTAGAAACAATTATTAGCGAGTTATCGCAACCATCACGTTAACTTACAGTAAACGTTAAAATTACGTGGCCCCATTCATTTTCCATTGGATCACATGATCTTAATGTTTACCGTAAGTTAACGTGATGTTTGCGATAACTCGTTAATAATTGTTTTTACTGGAATAAAACGAAGCTTAATGTTGAACCCCGACTTCTAAAGAAAATATTTAGGATCAAGTCACGGAAATAATTTTTTCATTAAAAACTTTAAACTGTAATCTCCAATTCAATGTTCTTTATTAATACCAATAATTTGCAAGTACCACGCGATAATTCCTAGCCCCTTTAACTCTTTTATTTTTGATTTTAGGAAAAATGTTTAATACAAAATTTATAGGGACTAATTCAAAGTTTCTCTGTGTGCTCACACAAAAACAATTGATGGTCGGATAAACGAGATATAAACTAAACTTAGGTTTTTTTAATGGAACACCCTGTATATTATTACGTTTCTCGATTCTAAATAAAATTCTAATGGGACTACATATACTGGGTGTCCGGTAAAGAATGGGCCATACTTCAAGGGTGGCTTCTTTGGATCAAAATAAATCGATTTAGATCAATTTATCTTAGTACAATTTTGCTTCATTAAAAAGTTATGGCCTTTCAAAGAAAATTTTTTTATATCTTCCTATTTTTAACGTAACGTCTAGAGGGCGCTCTAGAGACCCTGACATTCTCTTGTTTATTGTACTTGTACTTTTCTTACGTGAATATTTTTAAAATATGTTTCGTTTTTTTGAAACGACATTTAATTTACTTTAAAAAAGGCATACTTGTCACATGTCGCTACACCATATTTGAGAAAAATGGCTATGAATGTGAAAATGTTGAATACTTACTACACCAGTAACGCTACTTCAGGATGAAAAGACAATTACCTAAAGTTGCACTACTTCGTAATTTAGTTAAATTTGAAAAAAATTTACAATTCCACATTTAAATCAATGATACATTACGTAAAAAATTCTTATTGTGTTTGCTATGGCCGCGTATTTCACTCATAATTTAACTTTCAACTCCAGATTACTCCCGTAGTAAAAATTATAAAAGCACTTGTTCCCATGGAAATAAAGTGAAGATTAAAGTTAAACTGTAACTGAAATACGGGTCTATGTGCCTGATTCAATGTAGACCTAAAACAGTAATAGTCAGCATTATCATATTCAAAGCCATTTTTCTCAAAACTGGTATACTTTAGCGACATGTAACAAGTTATACCTTTTTTAAAGTAAATTAAAATCTCTTTCAAGAAAATGAATATAATTTTAAAAATATTCACGTTAAACAAAAGTACAGCAATAAACAAAGGAATATCAGGATCTCGAGAGCGCGTCCTATATGTTACGTTAAAAATAGGAAGATATTCAGATTCAGCAGTACAAGAAACCTTTAAATACCCAATTACAATTAAATATCTCCAAAAATGAACGAGTTTTGGTAAAATATTGAAATAAAAAAATTATCTTTGAAAGGCCATAACTTTTTAATGAAGCAAAATTGTACTAAGATAAATTGATCTATATCGATTTGTTTTGACCCAAAGAAGCCATCCTTGAAGCATGGCCCATTCTTTACCGGACACCCAGTATAATAAAACTCATGATGTAGAATTGTAGAAGGTGTCTATAAAATAATTCCTATTTAATTTTTTTGTTTGTGAATTTAGAAAGAAAAAAGATACAAGAAGTTGTAGAGTTTATTTCAATACTGCTACAGATGTTGACAAAAAACAATTGAGCGACGGATACCCAAAAAATAAACGAAAGTTTTGGCCTTAAATAAACTTTAAATATACTTTCGTCTATTTTTTGGGTATCCGTCGCTCAATTGTTTAGAACAGTTTTCGTTTATTTAATTTAAAATTAATTCATATTAATTAATGAAACCTCAAGCAATAATAATTATGCCTTTCTGTATAATATAAAAAATGATACAAATACTTTTTGTTCCTTTTTGAACAAATTCTCACTTTTAATCCTACTCTGTCCTTCCTGTATGCATATACTCGACGGTAGTCACAGAGGCGCTACGCTCTAATGAACCGTGTTATTGTTATTTATAATGTTGTTATTATTATATGTATATTATCGTTTTATTTAAACGCAATAATAATAAATGGGACTGTATACTAAACTCTATTAATAAATGTGGTGTAAACTTGAAAGTAGTCAGAATGAAATTTTTTGATTAAAAATGACGATTTTCTTACATTTCACTCTCTTTTAATAAATTCTAATACTACTAACTTGTAAATGTTTACAAAACTTACTATTTTTTAAATTGCAAAATTGCAAAATTGCAAAAATAAACTTTCTGAATTCTTGTGTGTTAATACCTACATGTATCTATTTTAAACTACGTTACAAATACCTACTATAAAATTCACACCCATGGAAATATCGGATAAAATGATAATGGAATAAATGTTATGAATGACCATAGAACAACTTCATCTGTTTCACGCATGCTACGGGAATTAAATTGCGAAACTTTATCTTCTAGAAGACAAGAAGTAAAATTAAAATTATTTTGTTATATTAATTTCAAAGTTGATTCGATGCACAATTTTCTAACTAAATTACAAATAAATGATTCAAGCACTAGAAAAAATCATAAATTCATCTATAAAATTCCATTTTCGAAAACTAACATTCATAAATTTTCTTTTTTTCCGAAAACAATTCAAGATTGGAATAATTTAAGTGGAACAAATTTGAAAAAATTAATTGAAAATTGTGCAAAGAAAATAAAAGTTACGACGTAATTTTGAAAATATAAATTTTAAATATTATTAATGTTATAATACGTATTAGTTGTTTATTTAATATTTAAGTTTGTATATTAGACCACTATGTACTATGTACTGTACTTCTAATTATATACAGTGTTCGTCAAAAAGTCGGCATCAAATGGGAAAAATTTTTATTTTTGATTTTTCGGAAAAACTTTTTACGGCAATAATTTGTGCTTGTCTGAAAACCTATTTTGCCCCAATTGGATATACCGAGTGTTTTTTACTTAGTTAGAAAATAGCGCTTTTCGGAATTGCTAAAATCTTAAAATTGTTATTTCTTTTCGGAATTGCTAAAATCTTAAAATTGTTATTTCTTGGAAATTAATCAAGATATGAACGAAATTTTTTTACTGTGTATTAGTTTTAGCTTACTGAACAATCTCAAGGCCAGAAAATAACGTCTTTTTCTTTAACTTCTACAAAAATTTAATTTTTCAATTTTTGAACTTCTCGCAAAATTTCACATATCAAAACTTAATTTTAAATTTCAAATAATTTTAGATGAAAACTTCAAAGATTTGTAATTAGAAAGAAAAATAGAGAAAGCTATTTATTGATTCAGATATGTTATTATTTACCGAAAAGTAATATTTGTACCTAATCGCTAAACGTTTTTGATGCAATATGCTTTTGAGGAGAAATATTTTTTAATGATAATTAACAGGTGTTGGAATGTCTTCTAACAACTCTAATTTACTCCGGTTAATGAAGCATATTGCATCAAAAACGTTGCGATTATGTACAAATATTACTTTTCGGTAAATAATAAAATATCTAAAGCAATAAATATATTTCTCTATCTTTCTTTCCAATTACAAATCTTTTCAAGTTTTCATCGAAAGTTATTTAAAATTTAAAATTAAGTTTAGATACGTGAAATTTTGTGAAAAGTTCAAAAATTGAAAAATTCAATTTTTGCCGATGTTAAAGAAAAAATGTTATTTTTTGGCCTTGAGATTATTCGGTAAGCTAAAACTAATACACAGTAAAAAAATCTCGTTGGAATCTTGATTAATTTCCAAGAAATAACAAATTTAGGATTTCGGCAATTTCGAAAAACGTTATTTTCTAACTAAGTAAAAATCACTCGGTATATCTAATAGGAACTAAATAGGTTTTCAGACAAGCACAAATTATTACTATAAAAAGTTTTTTCGAAAAATTAGAAATAAAAATTTTTCCCATTTGATGCCAACTTTTTGGCGAGCACTGTATATAAATAAATAAATAATGTAGCAAATTAAATAAAAAATAAAAAAAATATAGCTGTTGACTTTATGCAGCCACACTTTTCCTGCTCCTACTTTCAAAACTAAATAAATATCCTAAATAAATATCAAATATCATTTATAAATAAATTACAAATAAAAAATAATATTTCCCCTAGTTTCATATTATGTACATAGGGGAAAGACGGGTAAAGTGGACATGATACCCTTAAATCATTTATATAAATGAATCTTTTCCTGAAATGACCTATTAAAAAAACGTAATTGTCAAAACATACTTTAATCTATGAAAACAAATTTTTATCATAGATATTTGCTGATAACTTATTTAGTATAGATAGATCAAAAACGTAGATGCGAATGGTCCACTTTGCCTTACCGAGTTGGGAAAAGTGGACCACCCAGTCCATTAAAGCGGTCATAATAAAAAATAAAATAAATTTTACCCCAAAGGTGTGTGGAAATAATAAGACAATAAAAATATAAATTTTATTGAAAACAAATATGTAATAAAAAAATGTTACAATTTACATGTCAAATAAAATTTAATTCTTCATTTAATTCACTGTGTTCACTTTGGCTGTTTCTTGAAGGTCTTTAATGTATGAACTAGAAGTTAATATCGCAAGTTTTCCCTTTATTTTTACTATTGTTTCTTATTTTACCTTCAAATTTTGCTTTTGGTAATGGCATTACATCAACTGGAGACACATAATTTTGTTTACTAGTTGATGGTCCATCATAAATAAAAATTGGTTCTTCTTGCTGAGATTGTTTCTTTGCAGGCGTTTCTGAATCTTGTAAATCTACAAATTGAATCTCTGTCGGGACTTCTATAAAATTTTCTGGAATTTGATCAATCATTAAGATTGATGCATCAATAATTTCTTGTGCTTGAATTTGTGTCGGATTATTGCCAACAGAAGTTTCGTTGTTAGTTGTTAATGATGGGGCAAATTCAAAATATGGAAAAATAAACCTGTCAAGAAGTACAATGTCCGAAGCACGAAATCCACTAATTGCATTTGAAAAGTTGGTAAAGTGGACAGATGGACTGATTTACTCCATCACTTATCGGACCACTTTACCCTAGGTGTACAAACATTACATTACATTATATCGTAAAAAGCAATGATTAAACCCAATGAGTGTTGTACTAAAAATGTAACCAAATACCTAAAAAATCAACCAAGTATAACAAAAGAAACAAAACAATTAATATATTTGTTATTAGAGCTTACATTAAAAGCACAAAATCTTACCTGCTTAACACGCAAACACTTGCACTCCGTTTAATGAAAACAACAGAAATTGGCGGGAAGCACTTTTTAGTTCAGCGACCTCTATTATGATAGAAGAGTATCTGCATAGTACAATAATTTGAATATAGGTGTAGAATAGTCGGTAAATTCAGTAGTTCACTTTACCCGATCGGACCACTTTACCCATCTTTCCCCTACATGAAATATGAAAGAAATCCCAACAGAAATCGGTAAATATACGAATTTGTTTTTTATCATTCTTATTCCGGTTTAAAAAGTAAATAATAAAGAAGGCAACCTACCGTAAAAGAAATAATATTAATAACAAAAAATAATTAATAAATTAAAGAAATTATTTGCACTTAATTTATAATTTATAATAATTTACTTAAAGTTCGTATTTTCAGAAATTTTTTTACGTTCGAGGCAAAGCTGTATCACGAAAGTTAAAAGGAGATAACCATATAAAAGTTCTTAAAGTTATCAACCGATCGATCGGCATATAAAACAAAAAAAAAACACTTTGGAAACTGCAATGAACGCTGTTTTTAGAACTTTTAGGTGTTACTGTGTGTAAGTTTAATGTGTAATACATACTGAACCTTATGTTACTAAAAAGCCCAACATTTTTTTTGAAAGCACATATAAGAAATAACAGTACTATTGATAAACACGATACCTAACAAAAATGAATTCTTGTGCTCCCTTAAATTGTTCGATTTCTACCAGACGTTACTTAGTAGCTATTGTTTTTTTTAATAATATCTTGTTTATCATCAGCTGATATGAATAGAGCGGCAGGTCTTCTCCAAGCTGGCCTGAGGCAAGTGTTTCATCAGTCGATTATGGAGTCGTTTTAGGGAAAGTGGCACTCCAGCCGAACAACATCCAAGACGTGGACGCTCTACGACAGCAGCTCAGGACAGATTTTTGGTTCTAACTGCTAGAAGGCACTGCACAATTACAGCATCTGAGTTGGTTACGGAGTTACAGAGGGCGCATAACTTAACCATTAGCCGTGATACTGTAATAAATCGTTTTCATGAAGCCGGTCTCCATTCTCGGTGACCACTCAGATCTCCACCTTTGTCTAGAGGCAATCCCTGAGCAGGATTAAATTGGTGTCAAAATTTTCAAAACTGGCATCAAAATGATTGGGCTGCAGTCTTGTTCATGGATGAGTCCAGATTTGGATTTCATCCAGACTGTCGTCGGACAAGGGTGTGGGGACAATCCGGACATGCGGAACGTTTGAGGCACGCTCAGGAAGTACACACTTATAGATGTGGTACTGTAGTGGTATCGGTCGGAATAATTATTGGCGGTAGAACGGAGCTCGTTTTCCCGAATGACTTCCTGAGAGCTCAACAATATTTGGATAACATTCTTCAACCCATTGTGCGTCCATTTACTGGTACTGCTGGTGAAAATTTCTGTCTTATGCATGACAAAGCTCGTCCACATGTCGCACGAATTGTGACGAATTGGTTAAACAATGAGGGAATTGAAGCATTGCCATGGCCACCACAATCCCCCGGACCTAAATTCAATAGAGCATGCATGGGACATGCTTCAAAGAAGGATTGCTCCGCGTATGGACAATATCCATAATGGATTAGATTCTGGGAGCTTTTGACAGAAGAATGGGCAAGTTTATCTCAAGATAATATTGACAATGTAATTTTCTCCATGAACAACAGATCACGAGCTGCAATTAACCAATGTGGAAGCCATATTCTCTATTAAAATTTGTTTTTGTTTTGTTTTTTTCCAGAATTATCTGTGTAATGTTGTATTTTTTTAATTTTTTTGAAAATGTTGTTCCTTATTTAGTCCTTTTTATGAAAAATGTTTACGTTATCTTGTTTCTACTTAAACAGCCATTAATATATGAAAAAAAAATTTTTTCTTTATTTTATTTATTTTTTATTTATTTCAATCACTTCAACAATATTAATAAACACAAACAATTCAATTAGCGTGCCACAAAAGTTGAACCAAAGATTCAACTTGCACGTGGCGAGCATAACATAACATAATAAATAATTCTAGTAAACTTGGTGGAATACACAGATGGAAAGGACAATATCCGGTGATCAGCCAATTTTTAGAAACGAACCGAATGTTATTGTTACAAGGTATATAGCAAATTATGGAAATAAAATCTATGCAATGAACTAATCTATTTTTTCACATCCTTAACAAAAAGCTTGAAATTTTTCGAAAATCTTTTTTTTTTAAGCACATTACTTAAATTTCAAAAAATATCCCTAGACTTTTCCGTTGTGTATAGATACAGTGCACGACACTTGATTACTCTCACACGTTGAGTGGTGAGATTTTGTTCAAAAATCACTGTTTTGGTTCGTAGAATCAGGCATGGAGTTAGATTATACAGTTTCAATATCCATGCAAAAGTTTGCCTCATAATTTCGACTTCTTCAATTCTGGGCAATTTCTTAAAGTTAAATTGTTATTTCCATCCCGACACTTGATTACTCTCACTATCTTTTTTTAATCAACGTTAGCTGATAGTCATACAACAAATGGAAATTACGTTGCTTAGCAACGAGTCAACAATTGTTCGACAATAGTTGTCACGTTGTAACAGTATGGGTCGTGGAAAAACTTTATCTGCCGAAGAAAGAGGAAGAATCCAAAGTTTTCACCAAGAACGCTACTCCAATTGAGAAATCGCCAGAAAAATAGGACGAAGCACGTGGGTAATTAATGCTTACCTAAAATACAGAGAAAATTGTGGTCAAAACCGGCGAGGTCGCATTGCAACGGCAACAACTACAAGGGAGCGTCGTGTGATTATACGACTAGCATCCAATTCTTGTGCTACAGCTAGGCAGATTAGGGGAAGAGTCGGAAGTGATGCCTCCGTACGAACCATCCAAAGAGTAATAAAGAAATGCCCACACTTAAAACGAAAAAAAAAGCGCAAAAAACCTCTCCTGCTGGAGCATCATCTGCGGGCCCGATTAGAATTTTCTCGCAATCATCGTGATTGGGCAGAGGAGTGGAAAAGTGTTGTTTTCAGCGACGAAAAAATGTTTAATTTGGATGGACCTGATGGCTTCCAATATTATTTTCATGATGTAAAGTTGGAAGAACGAGTCTTATCACGTCGTCATAGCCGAGCCGGATCAGTAATGGTATGGGCGGCGATTTCAAGTCGAGGACAAGTGGGGCTAGAAATTCTGGAAGGGAGACAGACTGCTCAAAAGTACCTAGACTTGCTCCAGAGACAAGTTGATAACATTGCAGCGTTATTTCCCGATCAACAATGGACATTTCAGTACGACAATGCGCCAATTCACACGGCAAGAATGATCAACACATGGTTGAATGAGAACAATATCGACGTTCTGGAGTGGTCCGCTCTTTCCCCCGACTTGAATATCATACAAAATTTATGGGGTTGGTTGACCAAAAAAGTCTATGGGGAAGGACGACAGTTCAACACCAGAGAGGAACTAATGGTAACCGTAAGAACATCCTGGGAAGCAATTCCAATCAATTTATTAAATAGTTTATTTAATTCATTACCTCATCGCTCGTTAGCCATTATTGAAAAACGGGAAGGTCGTACTCGATATTAAAATAAATAAAAACTAGCGCCGATAGAGCTGGGTTGGGTTACAACATGAGTTGTCTGCATATTTTAGCGCAGCAGTGTTTAAATTATGATTTTATTTTGATATTATTTTCTGGATTTTAAGCTATTTATTGTGGTATATCAAGAGTTGTGTGTATTATCTACTTACATTTCAATATTCTTTAACTTTTTCTGCAATAAATTTCTTATTTTTAAGATGTTTTTAATTTATACATATAACTTAGTTCATTATCCCATGAAATGCATATTTGATCGAAAAAATGCGTTTTAAACTTAAATATTAAATGAAGTTGGATAATTTCGAATGTGACCCAAACCACATGGTATCGGTATTGTCGTAATCTTTGTGACACTGAGAGAATGCTCGTTCTATCTTTCTTTCTCTTTACGCGGCTGCAACTGTCAAAATATTTGAACAAGAGTTGATTAAAAGTTAATAAAAAGAAACAAAAAAATTGTCGGCCTTTGTTGAAACCAGCCTACTAAAATAGAATGCACCCAAGAATAATAAAAAAGGCGTTTTATTCTATTAATTGTAAGAAATAAACCCAATAAAATTATATTTTTGAAAACAGAAAAAAAATCTCTATTTAATTGTGACATTGCCTACTATGATTTTCATTAAAAAAAATACAACTTTATGTCATAATTCAAAAATTTAATTAAATATCAAAAAACCAACTACACCACTGAATTGTATTAAAAAAAGTGTCCTAATAATGTCAAAGCAGTTTTTTAATATCTGTAAAAACAAACGAGATATGCGCGATTGACGAAAAATCAAAAATGTCAATTTTGGCTTATAACTCGAAAACAAAAGAAGATAGCCAATTTTTGTTTACTCTATTGACTTTATCTCTAAAAAAGAGATCGAGACTTGGCCACTAGTTTTTTTCTATCTCTTATAGTTACAGAGATGCCTATAAGAGACATCGAAATAGATCCACCCTGTACTTAAATACACTTAAAGTACGGAAATAAAATTCCTATTTCTATTTAACATTATTCGTACCTCTTTTGTTCTTCCAACTGTTGAATATGTCAACTCGATAATAAATTCATAATCCACACTCGGTGGACACCTGATATACAGAATGATTCTTGAATAGACAGACAAAAAAATACTGACGAAAGAAGAGACTTCCCATAACATGTTAAGAAAAAATGTTTATAAAATCTGTACAACAATTTACAATTATTTTAAAGTTTACCAGAAATGCACATTATGTCCATGCATAAGTTTATATCTTTGAAAACGTACAATAAATAGGATGTACTGATACCCACGAGAAGATCTGGGTAGTAGTCCAACAAGATCGATACTAATGATCTCCCGTGAAATTCGAGAGTGCCCTCCCATTAGCCCTGCCGGAGCTTTCTGTTCTGGTTTAGTGCGAAGACACGTTTGACACCTATGAACATATTTCGCAACGTCGGCGTGCATTTTGGGCCAATAATAACTTTGGGCGATCCTATTGTAAATCTTATAGACACCCAAATGACCACTAGTCGGAGAATCATGACGTTCTTGAAGAATTTTTAACCGAGATTCCTTAGGGACAACAGGCTTCCAGTGAGGCTCATCCTCAGCTAGTCGATAATAAGTGTTTCGAACGAGTTTATAGATAATGTTTCCTTCCACACGAAAACTCGGAAATTTTTCCGGGGCCAAACGAATTTTCTTTAAGAAGTTTAGGTACCAACTATCCTTAACATTATCGAAGTCGAAGGAGTCGATAATAGGAACAGTTCGAGAAAGCATATCGGGTACGACATGTTCCTTTCCTTTGCGGTGTATAACACTGAAATCACCCTGTTGCAGGCATACAGCCCAACGACATAAACGACCGGAAGGGTTCTGCAAATTATTCAACCAAAGGAGTGAATGGTGATCGGTGATAACTTTGAAATGAGAACCTTCCACGTAGGGCCTAAGTTTTTCGATTGCCCACAACATCGCAAGGAGTTCTTTCTCAGTCGTCGAGTAATTGCGCTCAGTTCGGGATAATGAGCGACTTAGATAGCATATGACTTTCTCGTCATCGTGTTGTTGGGTAAGGACAGCTCCAACACCATAATCAGATGCGTCGGTTTGAATCGTGAATTGTTTAGTGAAGTCAGGACACAAAAGGACTGGAGCGGAAACCAAATGCTCACGGATCTTTTCCCACGCTTCATCGCAGGTTTCATCCCACCGCACCGATGCTTAGAAATTTTCTTGAGCAACTTGGTCAAAGGGGTGATAATTGTGGAAAACCCAGGGATGAATCTACGATACCACGAAGCGGTTCCAATTAATCTACGTACTTCCTTAACCGTCGTGGGCTTAGGCATTCTCAAAATTGATTGAACCTTTTCGGGATCTATATGAAGACCGTGGCGATCCACAACGTAACCTAAGTACTTCAATTCGCTAAGGCAAAAACTGCACTTGTCCTGATTCAAGGTCAAACCAGCCTCAGTCAGGCGTTTATGGAGTTCGAATAATACTTCGAGATGTTTATCGAAGGTTTGTGTGACAATAATAATGTCGTCCAGGTAGACGAATACGTGAGGGTCAAGGTCAGCACCAATTACACGATCAATAAAACGTTGCCAAGTCGCTGGAGAATTGTGCAGGCCAAAAGGCATTCGTCGGAATTGATACAATCCACGATTGGGTACAGTGAATGCTGTATATTGGCGGGATTCTTCGGCGACTGGGATCTGCCAATAAGCTGACTTAATGTCCAAAGATGACAGGTATTTTGCATCTTTCAATTTGTCGAGGGTGTTTGAGACATATGGTAGTGAGTAAGCGTCTTTAGTCGTGACCTGGTTTAACTTACGATAATCCACACAAAAGCGAAAGCTTCCATCTTTCTTTGGCACGAGAAGAATAGGAGATGACCAAGCACTTTTGGATTATTTCTCCACGATGCCACGCTTTAGCATGTCATCAAGTTCTTTATCGACAACAGCTTGCCTTGCTAGCGAGATGGGATAGTAACGTTGTTTTATCGGGGCACTATCTGTGTAGATAACGTGTTCGACGAGTTTAGTACAACCCAGTTGACCATGTGGAGAATTTGCGAACAGCTGATTAGTCAGTTTTCCCAGCTGATCTTGCTGCGAATCGGTTAGATGTTGCCGAGAAGTCATATGTTCTACTAAGTCAATCGATTCTTTACCGAATATCCATTCACCGGAGCGCAAATCAGGGACGATGCCCTTTAACTTCCAAAAATCTGCTCCCAGGATTAGTAAATGAGGTAATAGTGCTACGCAGAGAATCAGAGTCGTTCGATCATGACCAGCTCCATTAACATTCACTGACGTGTATGTATGGCCGTTTCAATTCGCTTAAAATTCAGTTCCGAGATAGCATGCCGTAGAGTACTCCCCTCAGTGCTCCCTATTAAAGATACTACAGAACTACTCATAGTAACGCATGGCCAGCTATTAACATTCACTGACGTGTATGTATGGCCGTTTCAATTCGACTTTTAAAAATTTTGACGGTACTCCCCTCAGCGCCTCTTGTGAGTTTTTAAGTAATTGTAGTTGTCATTAAGTTACTGTCTGTAGTTCTGTCGTATCTTTAATAGGGAGCGCTGAGGGGAGTACTCCACGGCATGCTTTCTCGGAACTGAATTTTAAGCGAATTGAAACGGCCATATATACACGTCAGTGAATGTTAATGGAGCTGGCTATGAGTAACGTAATGACAACTGCAATTACTTAAAAACTCACAAGTGGCGCTGAGGGGAGTACCGACAAAATTTTTAAAAGTCAAACGGCCATACATATACGTCAGTGAATGTTAATGTAGCTGGCCATGGTTCGATCGTAAAACTTGACGTGTTGCACAGCTGATGATGAATGCATCGTACAAATGTGTATTAAGATTAATTTAAATCAATTACGTTTTCAAAGGTGTACAAGAGTGAAATAATTAGGTATATCGAAACGTAATTATTAAGGGTAGGTAATTCTGTCGCTTTAAAAATACGCTTTTAAAAATACGTACGCATGTCGCACGACGCACACAAAACGAAATTATAATAATTAACAAACGAAATAGATTACGAATGTGTTTACTGATTATAATGTTTTGAATTCTGGTTGTCATCAGTGTCATCACCATTTTTTTTATTAACAAAGTCTTTTTTATTCAAACATCAGCAATAAACAGAATAAACGACATAAAGAGACTGATTAAAATGCAAGGGAAAAGTAATGCGTAATATTGGGCCATGAAAAGATGCCGAAATGTGTGTTGCAGTGGCGGATTTAGGGGGGGGGGGCTAGCACTGGAACTTTTTTTAATGATTCTTAAAATAAATACGCATTTTGAAGTGGTCTCTGGATCTGGATATTGTTGGAAGTAAATTTCGTTCATTATTATTGTTGAATTGTTATTGTTACCATAACAAATTTTTAAATCTACAAGAAAGAATTAAAGTTTTCTTCACATGTTCTTTGCACTGTTATTTTCAACAATTTATTGCAATTAAAGCTGTTTTATTTTATTAAATAGGTATATGTAATATATGGAAATGCATCAGAAAAAAATTGATCTATTTAATGGTATTAAAATCCTATGTGGCGGCCATAAGAAAAATGAAGTTGATGATGGTCAGAACGAGACAAAACGTTCTAAGTAAAATCTGATGATATTACCGCAAAGAGCTCAAAAAAGTGCCTATAGAATATATTAATTTTGTTGTGATCTCTGCAATAATAATTTCAGAAAAATATAAATAAGAAAATTACGTTTTTCAGTTTTTTGGAACTACAGAAACTACAAATCGTAAATGATTTTTCAAAACATATTATTGTTCAGCACCAAAATATGCAACTTTGCCCTAATTTCACCGACTTGATATATCTCTTACCGTTTTCGAGATCCCAATTGCGAGCTACGAATTTGTAACAGTCTGTATGAATAAGATCATAGATGTTCTTCTGTTTTTTATTATTCTGAATACCGATTGGCCATTAATAACTTTTTTTTAATTGGCAGAATTAATAATTGCATAGTATGACAAAACTCAAAATTTAACATTTTGACAATACAGGGTGACTGACAATCGTTTCGCAAAAAAAGTGTAAGAGAATGAATATTAAGGATCACGGGAAAAATGTGTAAAAGATTCTACGGAACAGTTCATAATTAATTAAAAATGTATCCCGATAGAATGCTGCAGCACTGCGTACGAAATACAAAGCCATGTTTTATAAATGCAGCAGTATAATAAGAATATAAAGTTATATGATTGATATTTTATTAATTACCTGAGTTTTTTGACACATATCTCAATATCGTTTTATTACACGTTTAACATTTTTCCCATAATACAGGGTGCGGCAAGCTAACTTCCTTATTTCATATTGCAATAAAACAAAAAGTAGTAAAGATATCTTTTCAATGTTTTTTTATACAAAACTTAAACATTTAAAGTTATGGTTTATTCTCTGTTCACAAATTAAAAGACCACTGGCGATGTTGCCTTGTGAAAAGTACAACCGGCAACAGAGTCCTTTGGTAACAAAATTGACGCGTGCTTCTTTCATTTTGGCATTTAAAATATTTTTCTGCTTTCGAGGGATTGAAATGGCTTGTTAAAATGAATATAAATGTAAACAGTATAATAATAAAATTGATTTGACAAATTACTTTGACATGAAACATGCCAACCTTGCTATTTTGATCATGTTTTATAGGGACTTATGTTTTATACCAACATAATGCAGCAGGTGGTGGTTTTTTAATTTGTGAACAACGTATACATCATTTTAATAATCATATCGGGTCAGTGACGGCCCCCATTGTCGATACACTGGTTGAACCGAATTCTGCTGTTTCTCATCACTCTTTCCAGCGTATTGATGGGTATGTTGGCCGTTTTTTCCTGAATGTTTCTTTTCAAGTCTTTCAGAATCAGTGGGCGGTTGGTATAGACACGGGATTTCAAATACCCCCACAAAAGGGGCCAAATCGGGTGAACGTGCCGGCCACTCCAAATCGCCCCTCAGGGAGGCGCCTGGGAAGTTCTCTCCCAACACAGCCATCGATGCCCTTGAAGTATGGACCGTTGATCCATCCTATTGAAACCATGTGTCCCCTAAGTCCATTTCATCAAGTCGTGGCAAAAAAACTCCTCGAGCATGTTCACATATCGGTCTGAAGTGGCTGTGACAGTCTGTTCATTTTCCTCGGAAAACCATGGGCCGATAATCCCAACTGACGAGATTGCGCATCAAACAGTGACACGTAGTGAATGCAAAGGCCTCTGATGGAATTCTCGGGGATTGTCGGCAGCCCAGTAGCGCATATTTTGCTTATTGACACATCCAGTCAGGTGAGAATGAGCCTCATCACTGAAAAATACCAGCCCGTCTTGAAGGACGTGTTCAAGAAGTACTGAACCAGAAGGTCACAAAACTTTAGGATCCCCTCTCTCGAACGAGACCACGCCCACCCGCCTGGCACTCCCCTTATAAGCTTCAGAACGCTCATTTCAAATAAGCAAGTTAGCTTGCCGCACTCTGTATATAGCTCAGTCAATTGTACTCCTTCTTCGTAATTTATCACTGAATTTATGTGAACTAAAAATGGATTTCTATTTGAATTCAGGTTACGGTATCGTTTGTTTTCGTTGCTTTATGGTTTTCCGTTGACAGTTAATTCGGTCACTCGTCACTGTGTGTTTAGTGAAGTTCTAGTTTTTGTTAAACTATCTACTGTTTTTTTCATAAATTAAAAAAATATACAGGCTGTCCACCGAGTGTCGCGGTCTTCTCTACCGTCTATAGTATATAAGATAGGAAAAAAAATTCAACCGACTTAAGATGTAACTCAGTCAGCTCTATTTTATAAAATTATTTTTGAATATATAGAGTGTTCAGTAACTGAGGGCCATACCAAAGTTATATTTTTTTAAATGGCACACCTAGTATATTTTTATATATTTCGAAAGTACGTATAACGAATAGATAATAACCAAAAATTTCGGAAGTTTTATTTATTAAGAGTTCGTAAGATATTGATGTTTAAGTGTAAAAAATTGCTGCATTATGAACGCTTATATCTTGGCTATTTATTAACATTTCGTCGTGAATTTTTGTAGGTAATCAATGCAATAACTTTTCTAGAGAAATATCAGAACAGCTTCGGTTTATCAGATATTATGTGTACAGAGTGTTGACTTTTGCAAAAGATAATTTTTCTCAAAATTTTCAAATGAAACACCCAGTATATCTAAACTCTCGTGAAACACTGTGTTAATAAGCTTTCATCAAGCGTCAAATGTATATGCCTAATTGCCTAAACTGAAGAAATCACGAGATAAAAATTAATTTTTTTTCTTTCAATATGGACATTATTTATGACTTATACAAGTGTCGACCGAGTGCCGCGGTCTTCTCTACCGTCTATAGTATATAAGAAAAAAAATTAAACGAACTAAGATGTAACTCAGTCAGCTCTACTTCATAAAATTATTTTTGGCTATACAGAGTGTTCAGTAACTGAGAGCCATACTAAAGTTATATTTTTTTAAATGGAACACCTAGTACACTTTTACGTATTTCGAAAGTACGCATAACGAATAGGTAATAACCAAAAATTTAGGAAGTTTTACTTAAGAGTTTGTAAGATATTGATGTTTAAGTGTAAAAAATTGCCATAATATGAGTGCTTATATCTTTGTTATTTATTTACATTTCGTCTTGAATTTTTGTAGGTACTCAATACAATATCTTTTCTACAGAAATTTCAAAACAGCTTCGGTCTATCAGATATTATGTGTACAGAGTGTTGAGTTTTGCAAAAGATAATTTTTCTCAAAATGTTCAAATGAAACACCCAGTATATCTAGACTCTCATGAAACACTGTTTTAATAAGCTTTCATAAAACGCCAAATGTATTTGTCTAAACTGAAGAAGTCGTGAGACAAAAATTAATAATTTTTCTTTCTTTCAATATTGACGTTTTTTAGTCTTTCCGACCAGTTCTTCTGTTTTGATTTGCTGATAAATCAATGAATATGTTTTATTTTTTGTTCAAAGTACATAATTGAATATGTTCCTGTTAAACTAATTCCTATTTTTCTTTATTTTGAAAATATTTAAATAACTCAACACCCTGTACACATAATAACTGATAGACCGAAGCTGTTTTGAAATTTCTGTAGAAAAGATACTGTATTGACTACTTACAAAAATTCAAGACTAAATGTAAATAAGTAACAAAGATATAAGCACTCATATTACCGCAATTTTTTACACTTAAACATTAATATCTTACAAACTCTTAAGTAAAACTTCCTAAATTTTTAGTTATTACCTATTCGTTATGCGTACTTTCGAAATATGTAAAAATATACTGGGTGTTCCATTTAAAAAAATATAACTTTGGTATGGCTCTCAGTTACTGAACACTCTGTATAGACAAAAATAATTTTATGAAGTAGAACTGACTGAGTTACATCTTAGTTCGTTTAATTTTTTTTTATATACTATAGACGGTAGAGAAGACCGCGGCACTCGGTGGACACCCTGTATACTGTAGACGGTAGAGAAGACCGCGGCACTCGGTGGACACCCTGTATACTGTAGACAGTAGAGAAGACCACGGCACTCGGAATTTTGTTTTGTAAACCACATTCTAGAATTAAACTCCTATTTTACTACTACTATTACTACTTAAATAAGATACTATTGCGCCCCGCCCCATAGAAAAATTCTAAATCAGTCGCTGTTTGCTTGTGGGGATAACGTTTATTCACTATACAATTTTAATTAAAATTAAACTATACTAGGAATTCTTAACACGGAAATTTGAATTGTTTCGTGTTGTAGTGATTTATTTGTTTACCTGTCAAAGCAAGTGTTCAATGTGGAGCCGTTGTTGTCTTATTTTATCGGTCGGTGATCCACTGGATTAATAAAATTATTATTATTATTATACAGGGTGTTGTAAAAATGGCGAAACAACGCCATTCTGCAATATTCAGGGACACCCTCTAAGTATGGGAAAAATGTTAAAAAGATTCTATCTTGTGATTCCTTAAAGATATGAAGGTTATAAGATTGGAATTTGAAATTTTTATTATTTACCAATTCTAAATATTTCAACAATTTTTATAGTGAAAGACATATTTAAAATGATGTTCGACAATAATTTTTATTTAAAATCTATAAATAGTACATATTTTACTCAAAAATTATCATAAAAATGATCTGGCAACCAAGCTATTAGTTATTAAGTTATTGCATTTAGTTATCTATGAATTTACATTGACTGAATTTGTATTATTTAATATCAGTTGACAGAAACATAAATATAAGGTAGAATTTTTTTAACATTTTTCCCATGCTCAGAGGGTGTCCCTGAATAATATAGTATGACGTTGTTTCGCCATTTTTACAGTACCCTGTATAATTTTTACAGAATAATTTACTTCAGGTGATTTGCATACATATACACCGTGATTCAGAATAAGTGTCCGACCTATTAACCGCAGATAATACATGAAAAAACAAAGCAAAAAAGCTATATGCATAGGGGGTCTAATATGCATAGTTTTTGAGATAAAATTAATTGAAAATTCGGATGTAAATTGGTTGATGGTCACTGGAATAACTTTATTACGTCACGAAAGCGCAAAAAATGCCTAGACGATAACAAACGATTTTCTTATGTAATTTTATAAATACGGCATCAGCGGTACTTAATCGGTTTCAATTTAGGACTCACAAGACACTGATTTTTCAAATGTCTCCAATCAATTTATTTCTTGCAATTTCGTACTTATATGACTTTAGTGAATACGTGAATACGGGTCGGACACTTATTCTGAATCACCCTGTATGTGTTAAGTAAGTAAATATTTTGGAGTGCACATTTCAACTCGTCACATCAATTCCGTTTAAAGATCAAGTTCACGCCCGACGCCGTGCCATAACAATCATAAAACTATGAAACTCTTTTATCACAGTATTGATTTCGTTCATCCGATGCTTTCTCTTAAGCCAGGCACATATCGTCATTTTGCGGATAATTTTTCATGAATTATTTCTGGAAAATTAAAATATATTCTAAAATTTTTGGCGGCGATTCCGGGGGAAGTAGGGGGAGCGATTGCCCCCACCTCCCAGATTTTCAATTAATTTTTTTATTTGAAAGACTTTCTGAAAGAATTTCAGGAATAAGGCATTACATATTTCATGAAACAAAAAGTTTTTTTTATTATTTCCCTTTTTTTCAGTACAAATACATTTTCAACCTACTCCTCTTTATAATGGCAAATCTTTGCCCTGCCAATTTTAGCACACAATTACACCCACTATTTCCCACACTCCATGATGTCTTCACCATTTTTTCTATTCAAGAATCACCCTGTATGTATAATAAAAATTTTTTTTTTGACAAATATGAATACTATTGATTTTGATGTTTCCTATCATCCGAAGTGTTCCGTGACTTTGAAATTCTTAAAAACCATTGAGGATTAACAGTTCTAATAATAATAAGTAAAAATAAGGTAAAAATATGCATCAGGCTGTGTTTACCGAAACAAAACAAAAGTAGAACAAATGAATGCGCTATATTTGTATGAAACTGAAACTATGAAATCGAACAAATCCATTAATTTAGCGCACGCACGCCTTAATAAATGTTTTACAATAAAAGTTATTTTAGTGCAAAATCAATACGATCTAAAAAGAACGGTTGTTGGTGTAGCGTACGCGAAGTGTGTCGAATAGAACGCGATAAAGTTGTGTACGCGTTCATTCCGTAGATTATAAATGGCGTCTTTTACGTAATTTTAATTCCGAGGGGTAAGTTTTTAAAACAATAACGTTACAGGGGCGGTTTCGCGCGCTATTGAGCCGGTATAATAGTTTGTTTATTTTCCCACCATTCACCGTCGATTTCCCGACAGGCCTGTCACCTAGGTCCGTGTGCTTTGCTTACATCCGTGCTCTTCTATGCAAAACATTACAAAGTAGATCAATCTGTGATTCTCCGTAACGCATGTCAACTTATTTTGATCCGTTGTAATCGTGCTAATGGGACTATCGGAATTTCGTGCACGCATATAATTACGGGAGGAATTCAATAAATACCCGAACGTGTCGAAAGTGTGTTTTGTTGACCAACAAACTTACAAAATGACCGTGAATAAAAACAATTTATCGGTAACTAGCAGGCAGTCGCCATCTTTATCGCGAGTTTTTCTCTTCTAATAATTTTAAGATTTAATTTCAACTAATTATGGTTTATGTTAACTAAACTTTCAAGTGTTTAATGTCAGTGGTTCATCGTCGGAAACAACGCGAGTGGATAATCTGCCCCTTTTAGTGGTAAGTCTTGGTTATTTATCGTTTCGCACGGAACATCTTCGCAATTCAATCGTCATACTTATAACCACACGGCATTTCTATTATACAAATTTTACAGCTATTGTGTAGCCATCATGGTCGGGTTGAATGACATAAAAATATTTGCCCGCGTTCTTTTATTTTAGAGCCTTTGATTTTTCGCCGAATTAAGACAGAATTTATCCGTGTACTTGTCCGTCCATATCCGCATAGAATTAATTTTCCTACGTAACAACGTTTAGTGCTAGTTAGCTGCTTAGAGAAAGCTAATTTACGTAAATTTTTTTTCCTAATTAATGAATTATTTAATGGAGTGATATTACATGTTTTCTGATGCGAAACTCGTTTTGAATTTCGAAATTTCGATGGTCCTACAAATATTGTAAAACTGTTTTTTTTTAAACCTGATTTATCTTGTGCTATCTTATCTCTTGCTTATATCTCCTATAAATATTAAGCATAAATGTTTACATGTGTTTATAACCACATCCACTGTAGATATACTGTTTATCTTGTAAGACCTCTAGGAGGATGTCTGCAATATCACATGATTTGTGTGTTTTATTTATCGTATGCCACCACATTTTAAATGCTGCCCAATTTGCCAATTTTCCATTCACCGCCATGCCAGTGATATATTAATGCGTGCCGTTGTATTTTTAAGTAGGCCATATTTAATTTTAGACTGCCAGGTGTATTAAGGAACGCATTTACCGTCTAAAATGTCATATCTTTTGTATAAACTGTACTCGGTACAAGTATAGCCTAGTAACAAAAGTTTATTTCAGGACGGCGAATTTTTGTAATACCTACATAACACGTTTACGGTCAATTAAAAAAAAAGGGCAGCTCGATTTGCATCGAAGCCTTCTAACTGGGCACTATTTGCTTTGTTGCATCGCTGATTGTAACTTACAAATTTTTAGATAAGATAAAATTATGAAATTTAAATTTTTTAATGAACGTCACCAGTTTAGTCTACAAATTTACTCGTCGCACAAACAGCAACAAAGGTATCACATTTTCATTCTATTAGAGAATCAAAATTTTGCTTGACAAAAGTTAAAAAAAAATTTCGACGTAACGCAACCCATCGTTCGGCCGACGATGATTTACAGGCCGCCATTAAATTGTCGTCTTGTGTTTACATGTGCTTCGTACCGCACCCTTTTTCGTATGTGTAGAAACTTAAAAATATTTAGTTCGTTTTGTTGTTCACAGGTTCGGATGGGGCGCCACAAGGTGTGGAGGGATGGCAGATAACCGGTGTTATACAGGAGGCGGTAAGATTTAATTTTTATCACTTATACCTAACTACCAACTTTACATTTCGACGCTTAAATACCGAGATATTGTCCGTCTCAAAATCATAAAACCACTACCTATTGAATTATGTTGCCATAAAACAAAATATTTTGGTTTGTACTTGACATTGTTATGCACGTCAGAAATTTTACGTGAAAATTTAAGATGTCGTGCAACACTTAATTTGCCCTAAATCTTATGATGTCGCGAAAACGTAGAAACCTTTTAAATTGTGCAGTTGAAATTTTCTTCTCCTCAAATTTATCATTAGCAGGTACATGCAACAGTGTTGCCAGTTGTATCCACGAGGTAAATTGCAAGGTTGGTGGTTTTTTGATTTTGAGACAGACACTTTTGTAATGAGTAACTAATTTTTTGTTCTTATGTTGCCTTACAAAAGCGATTGGTATTGCATTTAAAGTTCTGTCAATCAAATTATTGTTTGTCATCAATTGCAAAACGTTATTTACAAAAATGACCAGGAAATATATTATGAAACAAACACAGCCACATTTAGGAACAACGGCATTCAATAAAATGTTGGAAAAGCGTGGAAAAGATAGTCAAATATCAAAATAACACCACAAAAATGAAACCAACATAACCTAAAAATAAAAGTCCCATTTACAAGATACGGGAACTAAAAGAAGTCAGGTTTCAACGGTAAAAGTTACTGGATCCTGCAACCCTAGTTACTCGTTACTCATAACAAATAGGTCTGTTCCAACCACGCTTTCTGACGGTTTCGAAACCGTCACAAGCATGCACTCATCAAAGTTTTACACTTGACAGAGTTGTCAAAAACGATCATTATTTCGGTGATTATGACGGTTTCGAAACTGTCACAAAGCGTGGTTGGAACAGAGCTATGGTGAACCTACTTTATATACGCAAACAGACACCTTGAAATGCTAAAGATCAAATATAAACATTCTACGGGAATTAAAATAATGTGTAACACGCAAAAGTTAACCGTTCTTCTTTCAGAAACTGAGCAAAATCAAAATTAGATTAAAATACAAAAACTATTTGGATGTAGAACTCACATCTTTACTATAGAGTGAGCAGATTCAACTGATTGGAGTTGGTATCAAAAAGGTCCCTAGATGACAGAAAATTTGTGTTCTATAGTTTGCACGCCTAATTAAACTGTTTATTATCCATTCACGATCTTTTTAGACTGTAGAGGGTTTTTTTCGTTAAGTTACGTGCATGATAATATTAAATAATATTAAAACAAATACAATTACTTGTGACTTTTTAATACTAAGTCAAAATGCTAAAAATCATCAATATTTTTCGGCGTCAGTTTTCAAAAATATAACCATCATATTAAAATGAAACATATTCACTTGGAGGTACCAACAAAAATGTCACCCTAACATGGCCTACTCTGAGTCTAAAAAGATCGTTTACGGTTTAAATCATTCCTAATTCTCTTTTCAAAGATTAAATTACATAGTACGTGTTTGTATATTAAACATTATCCATTCACTATTCAACACGACACATGCATCGTAATGGCCAAAGCCAAAGTGTCAGAAGTTATGCTTATTAATTTAATATATACCAACATTGCAGTGCTCCTAATTTAAAATTCTCGGTGATGTGGGGGTCAGTCGAAATTGCTCACTCTGTATCTTGGTGCGATGCAACGTTGCCAGGTCAATACATAAAGATTTCCCATCAAAGTTATCTGTAACTCCGCCAAAATAGAAAATGTGCCAAAATCAGTTTTTTTTTTTAATAGTTGGGGGAGTTACAAGGTTTATGTATTAGGAAGTTGTCATACACGTAATTACGTGGAACTAATGAAATATTTTGGCAATTAAAATTAGAAGAATGCATATTAGAATATGCATACAAAACTGACATTGAAGTAAAGTACGTTCATATACTCTTTTGTAAAAAAAGATTAATGCCAAAAGTGTGTTTTAGAATTTTGCCAAACCTACAGGAATCTAAAAACCAGAAATGCAGTTTTTCCAAAACTCACACTGGCACACATATAATTTCGTACCGGAGACACTAAAACTCAGGTCCTCAGAAAAAGCATTTTCAATGACTTTGACTTATGTCTAAAATTATTATTTAAGTATGACTTGGTACGACTCGAAGCAAGACTTGCCTTTACGCCTCCAGAGTCGCCCAAGATCGAAAGTTGTGATTTATTTAAAAGTAAATTAATGAATGAAATGACAGATCTGGTTTCTGCAAGTTCCACTTATTCTGAAAAGAAAAAGGAAAAGACCATTAAGGCCCAGTTCGCCAAATATCCTTTAATGTTCCTCCATATCTACGTCACACCTACGTCACGTTATACCCAGGTTATACCAATAATAATGTTTATCCGACGATTGTAAAATCGGGCCTAAATGTATAAACCAGTGAAACGCACACGTCCGGCCAAAAGGTGGCACGTGGAACAAATTAGTGGTGGTTTTCGTAATTATGTCGTAGTTTATCCTTTATTTGTCCTTTGCTTTGAGAAATTATCGAAATTTAATTCTTAAATGCAAATGAAATTGTAGGTACCAAGAAACAAAACAAGCCTAAACACAGGTGTCCCAGTGAGACCTTTCATTAGAAGTTTATGGAGTTCTGGCCAAAATAGAAACTTGAAGATTTACAATTAGATACAACTGATTGCGTTCTCTTCAGTTAAAATTTTTTCAGTTCCGGTTATACCGGAAGTCGCCATCTACTTTGTTATTTTAAATGGAACACCCTATTTATTTTTGCACTTTTAGATGGGAATCATAATTTTGAATCTTTTTTATTCAAACCATACCATGTCTATCTATTACAGTTTTTGAGATAAAAATTATTTTCCGAAATCATGGCAGGTGGTTGACGTTTTCAAAATGGGCCGTGACTCTTATTTGAAACGAGATAGAAAATTGAAATCTAATTAAGTTTGAAGTTTAAAGATCCCTTTATCGTAGGTATTCTTTAAAATAAACATCTTTGCCTGAGAATAATTCTTATATTTATACTTTTCATCGAGAGTTAAAAATGTAAAAAAGAGATTTTTTCAAATGGAATGCCAGATTTTTCGTTGCGTAAACAAATTGGTGATAAAATTTGGCACAAAGTGGTATTACATTATAAAGTTAACTTACACTCGACCAAAAAGATGAATTGTGTCTTAAAAATCACGTAAATTCATTGTTTAGCTATTACGCAGTAATTTTTAAAAGTTACCGATTAAATTTGGATTAATTTATTAAGTTTAAACGACGAATAAATAAAATGCCCTAAAATTTTTGGCAATTAAAATTCCCTGCTGCTGAAGATGGCGCTTTTTACATTTCTTGCCATTTTTGTTTTTGTTTTAAAGTATACTCCCTAATAGCGACTTCTGTGTCGGTTTCCGTAAAAATTCTTACTGAAGAAAAGAACTAATACCCGATCGCACTGAGTTTTTAAGCAAAGCTTAAATTTAAGTTGTGTTTACAATATGACATTTGTGCATAGTCAGTATAATGTCAGTCAACTTCAATTTAAGTATCAATTAGGATATGACTGACATATTGTTAAACTTGTAACAAATGTCATAAGCTAAACACGTTTTAAATTTAAGCTCTACTTAAAATATTGGTCATTAAAGAGTCAAATAGACGAACGCTTTTTCCTTGGCGTATGTTACGCCAATTCGTTTTTCCGATACATTGTTTCCATTGCGTTACTTCCGCAGCGTTTTTTTTTTGTCAATGTCTATTTTTTCCGTTGCGTTTTGTTTCATCAAAATAAGATAAGCGTTATCTCTGCAAAAAAAATGCGTAGGTTAGGCAAGGAAAAGACGTTAGTCTAATTGAGGCCTTAATTCGCCATTTAAAGAACATTGAAAATTTAACAATTCTGCTAAACATTTGACTGAAATGTACTATGCAATTTCTTCTTAAGTTTATTTTTTTTACAGAAAATATTCTAATTATAATTACATATCAAATTAAGATCTAATAAAAACTATTTTAACATTTTAAAAACATTTATTAATTAATTGTTTGAATATTCTTCTGACGAGCGGCAAATTAAATATCCTGTAACTAAAAGTTTTTAAGGCCCGGTTTATTCATCTCTGAGTAAGTGGCCAGCAAAATACTTGATGATTAAAGATAGGGCAAAGCATTCTGCTAATCCGTCAAGTTATAACTTGGCACTTACTCAAAGATGAATAAATCGGGCTTAAGAATCTGAAAGCTCATATTACAAGTAAGAGTAGATATACAAAAATTGTCCCAACAGCAAGGGTTGCATTATTCTTTAAAAGTTAGACGATTCAAGTGCTTTCAAATAATCGATAGTGTTATCTAGGAATAGAAAACCATTGCAAGAATTCAAAAGTACAAAAATTGCAACGTGTCTTTAAATAAGTGAATGTTGGTGACTTGTTGCAATGATTAGAAACCAAAAAGATCTCGTTGAATAAATATTTAACTCTTCCCTTGAAAACCGTTATTAATAAACGGTTTGCACAAATGCCTGTATTTAGTTATAATAATTATTATAATATGAGAGAGAGAAATCTCAAAAAAAAATTTTCAGCTGATATAAAACACTTTGTCAAAATAAGTACACCAGAACTTAGAACTAGACTAATTGAAACTTAGACTAATTGAAAAACTTTAAAATATGACAATGTACATATGTATATGCTAGAATTAGGATTGCCAACTTAAAAATTCTGGAATTTATCGTTCAATGAAACAGAATAACAAATTGGTATTATGCTTAGATTTTTCATATGATGCAAAAGTCTCTACATAACCTAAAACTGTCAAATCTGAAAAACTCATCGAAAGGCAGTGCTGCCACTCGTGTGGCGTACTATTGTCAACACATATCAGAATTCACTAAAAAATATGTTAAATTTTTTCTTCTGTTAAAAAAAACTATTTTGATTAAAATGTTTAAAGTTTAAAAATAAAATATAATTACCTGTAAAATAATAGTTAAACAAAATAAAAAGTGCCTAGTAGATTTTTAAAAATAATTTCCTCATCTGTAAGTTTTTTTCTTGTTTGTTTCAAAGATTGATATTCTTGCAATTCTTCACTAAATGAATAACAAACAGAAATGACAAAATTTCCATCCAATAATATGATTTATTGGCGTCAGCTCGTAAAAGCTCAAGAGCTTTATGTTAAAGTTATCAATTATGTTAACTTTTTCTATCAAAATTTAACAAAAAAATATGTTAACATCTGTTAATAGTTTGCTAATTGGTAACACTGCAGAAAACAAACGACTTTACGTTGCCAACATACCTCTTTTTAAAGTGAATTTCAAGATCTTTTAGTTGAATTATTTTCTCGTTCATACCGTTAATCGAATAAATTTAAATCAATTTAATAAAAATCCAATAAACGTCATTAATGATTAGATTCCATAAGGAATTTGCTTTGGGGCCAACCTGTAGTAGTCTCTGAAATGAAATGAAATGTTTTTCAAGGCAATGATTTTAATTTTGTTGTGGCGACTAATATTTTGTTAAGTATTAATTTTGTTAAAAGATTTATATGTGTGTATGTTTGGTAAACTTCCACGTTTACATTCTTAAAAAAAAGTCGTCTTATAACAAATTAACGTTATTGCAATGGCGGAAAAATACATACATATTTTACTTCTTATCTGCTACTATAAATAGCCAGGCTAATTTATCGGATTCGATGTTTTTTGTTCAGTTATTAGGCGTACGAGTTCATTTGACCTCCAAAATATTTTGTACCGACCATTAAAAAAAAAACTAAAACATACTTCACGTGGGGACTATCTTGTGATCTCCCGAAGAAAATCTGACCCAGAAAACGTCGTGGAATTTATTTTCTGTGCTGAATTGTAAACTTAAAATAACATGTTAACTATTTTAAAAACTTGCGAGTCGATTGTCGACTTGTTATTGTGATGTGTCGTATCATGACCTTGAATCCTATTAATCATGTAAATAGCATAATGCTTTTTCTTGATTTGATGATTGCTTCGGTTGACATTTTTTTACGTATACAAATACATAGTGGAACCTAGCGGTGAAAAGCTCAAGTTGTTAAATGATTTCAGGTTTTGCAGTCGCATAGATTTTCAGGATGTTAAATTGTATAGTTTGCTGCAATTAAATAATGGCCGCCGCGTCGTGCTGAATTTACGATCGCTTAACAGGAATTTAAGTTAAGAGTGTACGATTACGTTGGTATTGTGGCAACACATTGATCGGCACGATATTAAAGTCCAACGCAACGAATTGCTTGGGAACATTAAAGTTTTACTACTTCATTAAAATTTTACTGTTACGTTGTGAATATTCAGAGGACCCGTGCCATTACGCATTTACATACGTTTATTAATGATGGTCCCTTTTAGATACTTAAATATCAAGACTAAATGTTAAATTATGTTGGTAACAAGGAAATGATATCCAATTTAAAAAGGACAATAAAATCATATCTAATTCATTCGTGGAAATTAAGAGGAGAGCGGTAAAAATTTTTATAACAAAAAAAGAGGGATAATTTTAATAAGAAAAGAAAGAAACTTAAAGTACTTTTTAAAATAGCTCAAAATTTAATGAGCCTCATTACTTTCGTAATGCTGTACGCAAAAATGTGAAGCATAATATACATAGGGATGAAAGGTAAAGACCGACCATGACCCGGTTGCTCTGAGTTTAGACACGAAGCTGATAACTCGAAAACCTCACCATACTCTCCATTGCATCAAAGAGGTTCTAAGATTTCTTTATTTTTCTCAATAATATATACCGATTGTTTCACTGAAACTTGGAAAACGGCAAAGATGAGACAGGCTGTATTATAAAATGAAAATTTAAAACGAAACGATCGCTTGATCACAAGGTTTACATAAAAATCAAAGGATTTAAGACAAAAATGTGCAAAATATGTGACTTCAACTTAAAATGAAACATATGATATATTTATTCTTCGATTCAATTTTGATTTCGGTTAGATTTATTTACTTCTTCCGTGTCTTTTTTTTAATCATCCTCTTTCGTTTTTATTTACCTCAGTTCCTCATATTCCTTTTACAAGTTGTATGTACCCTTTTGGGTTGAATCAAAAACTATTGTTTAAACATTTTGCGTAATAATAATAAACTTTAATACTCCTATTTATTATTTATTCTGATTTCTTTATAAATTTGTGGTAGGTCACTCTAATGTGCAGTTCTTTTTTTTATATAAAAAGTATTTAATAATAAAGTGGCCTGACCTGAAATTATATCCATTGTATGGTAATTTAAGTACATACTCCATAAAACTCCTGGAAAAGTTAATTGCCGATGAGTTTTTATGAGAAAACATGTAGATTTTTCATGTTAAAAAAAATCTTGATATAATAACTTCATGGATGTATTTAGTTTAAAATTAAATGCGACTGGTAATTACGTTCGGTATGAACTGACGTTAATGTTGTAATTTAATTTAATTTCGCTATTGTTTTACCAGCTGGATAATAGGCTTTGTGTGATACATAAAATTATTTGCGCTTTAATAACTTAGCGTATTTTTGCCCCATGAAAAAGGTGTTTTTTCACCGAGTAAATTGCAATGCGCGGTATTCTTTCCCGTTTTTAATTACTGAAATTACCAAAGAAATTCCAAATTTAAATCGTCATCGCGAGGCGTAAAGAAACGAAACACTAATTCTAATCGTGGGGTTTAATAAAAAGCAATACAATAATAAATTGCTTAACAAAATGAACGAACGCATGCTTGTCGCAGGGTTGTGATTGAAAGAATTTTAATTGTACCAAAATTTTTAATGAAATTGTACAAAAATTGACATACAGAGTGGTGATAAAATTCCGATAAAGGCTCATAATTAGTTTATTTAAGGTTTTTTTTGCAAAATCCTGAAATAAGTAAATTTTATGATGTCACAAAAAACAAATGGAAAAAGATTTTTGCATTAAAATGTGTCTTTTTAATGAGCTTTTAATGAGCTTTTTATGAGCTTGGTGCGACTTTATCACCACTATGGCCTAGCCGCGAACAGTCTAAAACCAAAAAACCTACGTCACAGTATAAGCATCTCCATAGTACCGTCATTCGAGTATAACTGTCACATTTGCCATTATATTTGATACCTACTGATTTGCAAATTAACGAGTAACTAAAGTTACACAATTTAGTAACTTTTACCGTTGAAACTTGACTTCTTTTAGTTCCCGTATCTTGTAAATAGGGCTTTTATTTTTAGGTTATGTTGATTTCAGTTTTGTCCTGTTATTTTGAATCTTTGGCTGCATTCTCCATGCTTTTCCAACATTTTATTGAATGTATTATACCTAAATTTGCTACTTTGTTTTTTCATAATGGAGTCTTTTTTGAGAATTGCATTTTGCAATTGACATCTCAATTTTGACAAACGACAATTTGAATTTTAAATGCAATAATACCAATCGCTTTCGTAAGACAACATAAGAACAAAAAGATCACAATTGGTTACTCATTACAAAAATGAACGGAGTTTACATTACATTTCCATATAGGTATCAAACAGTATGGCGTTTTCTTTCATTGACACTGACGTTAAGTGACGCTGCTGGGTAATTACTTATACTGTGTCTACGACTTTAGTGTCTACGTCATAGTTGAAGTAAATACTCAATAAGGACACGTAAACGTAAGTGTCAAAAAAAAACATTTTGTTTGATACCATTATGCAAATGTAATGTAATTTGCAAATCAGTAGGTGTCAAACAAAATAGCAAATGTTATATTCAAGTGTAGATTCTTATACTGTGGTCTACGTCACAGTATAAGTAATACCCAGTAGCGTTACTTAAACGTCAGTGTCAAAAAAGGCGGCCAATCTGTTTGATACCCTTACGGAAATGTAATATACAGTCGCGGCCAAAAAAAACGGGACACTTTTTTAAACGTTAATTTTCTAATTTTTGTACGCAGCAAAAGTTTTAGTATTAGAAAATTAACGTTTAAAAAAGGGTCCCGTTTTTTTTGGCCGCGACTGTAATTTGCAAATTGGAAGGTATCAAACAAAATGGCAAAAGTGACAGTTATACTCGAGTGACGTTACTGTGTGATTCTTATACTGTGTCTACCCTTTAATGTATACCAACTTACTAAATTTCTTCTCTTTGTTCGGCGACCACATTATAAAATTGCTTCCGTGATTTAAAAGTAATTTAATTTAAATTTACCAACCAAGAACAGTAAAAGTTACTAAAAAAAATGTGAAACTTATTTCACCTGAAAATTAAAAAAATTGTACTAAAACCTCTTGAGATGTACTACTGTACTGACATCTTTTCAATTGTATTGAAAATAGTACCAAAAGTACCCTTATCGCAACCCAGTTCTTGTGGCTATCAGTGTTGCCAACCAACTAAGTCTGTTCGTCTTGTATTGGAGAGGGTGTTAGTGACGCACCCTGGCAGGGAAACTTCGGAGATCACGCGTAAATTATGAAATCCTAAAGGCCGCTTTACAGTTCGCGATTATTTATTGCCGGCAATGAAAATTGCAGCGATTTGTATTGGTCGCATACACGGTATTTGTATTTTGTAGAAAAATACAACACTGCGCATGCGTGCAATACAAATCGCTGAAATTTTTGGTTGCCGGCAGTAAATAATTGCGAACTGTAAAGCGGCCTTAACAATTTGCTTTGCGTCGAAATATTTTAATTGATGAGTTTTGTGAAAATATCAAATTATAAAGAATTAATTCATAATGGTTCTGTTGTGATATTTGCTTTTTATTGGTAACTGAAATACGTTTATCAAATTTAAGTTAAAAGATTAATTCTTTATTTCTTTAAAAAATAAAATAAAGGAAAGTCTGTGACTAATTAATTTAGAAGTGCACGATGCAATGTTACCGTTTAAACAGGGTATTCCCTTAATCAAGTTGCCATGTTATTTCATCAACAAAACTTTGTAAAGTAAATTACAGATGGCGATGTAGTAAATATGCTCTGCTATCTTGTTTTCTGTAGGCAGAAAACGTAATGCTTCAGATGATATCACTTTTTGCATAAAACATCGAAATGTGCCAAAACTAATGTTAAATAACCTATAGCTTCTAACGGCATGAAGAATTGAGACCTCGTCGAATCTAGAAGAGCGAATTTTATAAGACTATAAAAAAATTGTTTTTTTCTTTACAATTTTTTTCTTAATGAAACAAGTATTTTTCCGGGGATTACAGCTATCTTTTTTATCATTCTACACCTGCCTAAAAATTTTGATTTCATATGCGGATTATTGACACTTCATTTCTTGTGTGGCCTTATCAAATAATTTTATAGAAACTAAACCCGATTATATCAGTATTAATTTTGTGGCAGATTATATGCATTGGACGCTGCTCTTATCTAGAATTTTATATAAAACGATCATAGTCCATCATTGCGGCATTCGTCAAAACAACCAAGTATTTTTGATTTAATGAACGTTTAATTTTTTTCCACTTCCTAAAAAGCAATTCATAATTTTTAATTAGTACTTCCGGAAGAGTCCCCGTAAAGAAACGATTCGCTGATTTTGAAAACTGTATGAAAACGAAAAGCAAATGTTTTGTTTCTAAAACACAGGAACCTTGATGAATTTGTAAAAAATCAAAATATTTTGAATTTCCATGTATCAGAGACTTTAGGAATGACATTGTACGTTCTTTGTTTCAATTTTATGTGCAAGAATTGCTAATATTCGATCAGATCCGCATGTAGATAATTTATTTTCGAACATCCTGTAAGTGCCTCTTAATTTGCTTTGTTTTTACAAATTATTGAAGTTTTTTAATATTAAAATATGAAAAATAATATTTAGTATGTATATGTATTTTGAAATTTGAATTATTAATTTCGTCCGTGCGCGCCGAATTAAGGCTCCGATATTAGCCGAATTCTTTACATACCGGAAGCGCTGTGCAGTAGACAACCATATTGTTACCGCGAATTGTTGGGCAGCGATGGGGGAATTAGGAAGCCGCCATAAAACCCGAAGAAGGAAAATTAAACAACTCGCGCAAAACGTGCGCCATATCGAGTGCAAAAATTATGGCAGCACTATCCGCAAAAATACGAATTTCCCACAGTAAAGTGTATCCAGTTTAGCTGGCGGGCGGCGTTGCGGATCGCGCATAAACGGAATGATCGGGGCACGAGCGCGACCGTCAGCCCATAGCGGTCAGGTTACCGTAGAGAGAACTCAACACAGCGAGAGAGCATCGATCGCAAACACTTGTTGCACCGGCTTCCCACCAACGACACACCGGCAATGACGGAATTCCTCAGATACCCATCGACGAGCGCGCTATGCGGCTCCCTTACGCGCGGCATAATCACATCGCCTTGTAAACAACGCGCGGAAGCAAAAACAATTGCGCGCCGGCGACCAAAAGCCCGCTAATTTCAAATCAAAATTTATCGTAGTCGCATCTGCGACCATTACGAATTATTTACGTCGATTTATAAAATTTTTAATTATCAAATCAAAATAATTAGAAAAAATTTTTTTTTTAATTTGTTTCATTGTCTTCAAATTAATTTTTTTTTTTTTGTTATACAGGGTGATTCGCGGATTAATCCCTGCCGGTAGTTGCTGATACTCTCAAGTAAATAATACACGATACGAAAATACAAACCTGTAAAACTTATTGATGTAAAAATTTGCCCATTACTTAACAAAAATATCACGTAATAATTAAATAATATTTTATAATGTTACGGTTTTTTACTAATTTTAAGTAGTGTGAGTAAGTAACTAGTGTTACAAAATAAATTAGACCATTTTTGCAGCTATTACCTACACGTCAAACTCAAAATGAATTGAATTGTTAATTATGTATAATTATAACCAATTGACGAACTATAAATAACGAAATTACTAAAATTCACTAATTACCTTAGAAATTTTACACGCAAAAGTTCATGAAATTTTTTATCACAACGTATAGGGTATTTCAAAAAGTGTACAACAAATGTAATTTTTTTTGTTATCGATTTTTATAAAACTTTATTAACGCAGAAAGTACTTTACTGTAAAAAGTACTACAAATTATAAGCTTTAACAAATTCAAATTCGTTTATTTCATATAGGCTGTTACAAAACAGATACGTTCGTCAAAGTAAAAGCAAAACAACATTGATAAGAATGAATACACAGCGGTTTCAGTACCTATACAACACAGTTAAAAAACTCATCAAGAGTATAAAATGAGTGATGACATAAAAAATCTTTTACTCGACGTTTAAAAGTATTAAAGTCCTTTATGTGTTTCAATATCACCAGGTAGGTGATTGAAAATGCGAGCTGCTGCAAAGCGAGGATACCTCTCAAAAAGAGTCATACAGTGTTGATCAGTTTTAAGCAAACCACCATATCTCTCTATCACCACCCATGCATAGAACAGGTAGAACAGTCTGCTGCATTTGTTGCTGTAAGCTGATGCCAATCCCATTGGATCTTGGAACTTAATACCACTATAATTTATTCATTCTTTTCTATGTACTGCAATGATGCAATAAATTTATTATTATTATTATTATAGTATTGTGACTGAACAGCTGTCTGTTTATATAAACATACTTAACACAAGCAAAAATGTAGATACATGCCAGTGTCAATAATGACTGTGACTTAAAGAAAGGTCTACATGAGTTCCTTGCAGGAATCCCAAACATTATTCTTAGAAGCCGCTTTTGAATAATAAAAATCCTATTAACATTAGTACCTTGTCCCCAAGCAATGATATTATGTATATCGAGGATTTCATATCAGAAGGGCGTAAGCGCCATTATAATCCTATGCTGATACGCCCTTCTGATATGACGCCCTCGATATGCTAAATGATAGTAAGAAAGGAAATAATAAATGCTAGTGATTTAAGCTTGTTATTGCATAACATGCTTTATTTAATTTCTTGCAAACATTGTCAATTTGATGATTCCATGTCAAAGCAGAATCTAAATAGATTTCAAGGAATTTAACACAGGTGGAAATGCAGAGGCCTCTTTGTCCAAGATCCAATACGATATCTTGAGGTAACTCTCTCTTTTTAAAAAAGAAAACATATTCTGTTTTTTTAAAGTTGACAATGAGCTTGTTTCTAAAACACCACTCTTTAAAATCCTTCGCCACTTCAATCACATCGTTTCGAAGTTTCTCATGGTTCGGTGAAGAGACCACAATAGAAGTATCATCGGCATAGAGAGTTATAAGTAGCACCTTTTTTGATGTTATCAGGCATGTCGTTAACATATAAGATAAAGATAAGTGGTCCCAGGACCGAACCCTTTGGGACTCCTAAGTTAATATTATAGTCATCTGATAAAGAATGACCTATAATAATATAAGAATGTCCTAGAAGGCAGGTGGGATTCAAACCAATTTAACAAGGAGCCCCTCGCTCCTAGTTGATAAAGTTTAGTACTGACAAAATTAATATCAATCGAGTCAAGGGCCAAAAAAGAAACCACTGACAAAGTTTCCAGCATCAAGGTCATCATAAATATTTTGGATAAACTGAACGTGGCAGTTTCTGTGGATAGTTTATTACGAAAACCATGTTGAACCTTTGATATCAAATTGAACTTATTTAGAAAAGCAATTAATTTTATATAGACTACCTTTTTCAGGAGTTTAGAAAAAGTAGTGAGAAGACTTATAGCTCTGTAGTTTTCATGTAGAAGACTGTTGCCCTTTTTAAGAACCGGGATCGTACTTATTTTGAGAATGTCTGGGAAAACACCAGGTCTAGGGACAGATTCACGAGATAGGCCAAAGGCTCAGCGGAGACCTCAGATACATATGTAAAGCGTTTGCGCAGTTATCTCATCATAGCCATTGGAGTTACAGTTCTTCAAATTTTTGATTTCTTTAATTATATCGCCAAGGGTTATTTTCTCAATCCAAATAGAATAAAATTGATAACATTAATTAAGTAGGTACATATAGCTGGGTGGTCTGGCTTAAAGCAATTTTCAACTGCAGTTTGGCCCACAGTAGAAAAATAAGAGGCGAAATGATTTGCTTTGATGGATTCATCACTTACTTTTTATTCACCAATCATGATTTCTTTTATTTTGGTTCTTTTTTGAGAAACCGTCCAATTGTGAATTAATTAAATTCCATATTTCTTTGGAGGGATTAGGAGCATTTTTGATCTTTGAGCCAAAAAATTCCTCTTAGCATTATTTAGTTTAGCTTTAAATTTATTCTTAGCAATTCTATAAGAGTTCTTAAGTGTCGATTTATTCAGATTACGCTGTAACCACCAGAGCTTTTTTAGTTTGTAGCTTTCAGCAATAATGTCTGCTGTGACCCAATTTTTTATAGACAAGTTACATTTTGCCCTCGGCCTTACTATCTTTTGAGTAGCAGGACAACTCGAAAAGAAAGCAGCTGCAGGTATTTGTGTCATTAGTATGTATAAATTCCCAGTTAATAGTCTGTAAACTGTTTTTGAAACTCATAACATTTGAATATTTCATAATTTTTCAATGGTTGAGTGATGAGGAGACTGTAAAGGTTGTATTTGACTATAACTTTTAAGTCTAAACATCATTTTTCTGCATATTTTGAAATAAGGGAAATTTACTCTTAAGCCGTCTTAATTTTTCGGTGTCCACGCTGTATACCGTAAAGGCTAAATTTAACCTGGCATTTCCCAATTTGGTTTGAAGGAAAGCAGAGGCATCAATAAAATTCAATAAAAACAGATAATAAAGAAAATCTCATTCGTTGGACACTTTTTGAAAGACACTGTATATTTAAATTTATGCTTTGTCAAAAAGATAGAAGGTATTGCGATCTTATGGCAATTAAAGTAGTTTGCTTTTTTGTTGCAAATTGCAAAGTTTCAAAAATGTTTGATTAATTAATGCTTTATATAATTTGATTTTATTTATTTAATCCCCTTGAAATTTTTGTTACAGTGTTAAAAGCGGTTATTGAATATTATTGTTTATAACTTTAGTACGTGTCTATTTGTACACTTATGTTAATTTTTTACAATTTTAAACCTAAAAGATTAATTTTTTTTTTCGAATTTATTTTAGGAAGTCTAAAATTAAATTGTTATCGTCCTATTCTCACGTTTTATTATCGAACACCCTGTACTAAACTACATAAAACGATTTAAAATTTCATGTATCATACTTTGATATAAGCAAATATTTAACGGAAATTTCTAGTAATAATAATATTTGTTGAACTGTTAAATAGTCCTACCATATACAATGGAATCAACTTAAATGATGATCTCAGTATACGAGGATAATTAACTGTTTCATTATATTCTGTTTATGTCAATTACAAACCAAGGTTATATTAAAAAAAAAACAATTATGTATTCCCAACTTGTTTTCTTAGATTTCTCTCGTAAGAAATGCCCTACTTATTAAATTGAACAGGCCTTTTCAAAGTATGCAACACTATTATTATTGTTATACATCACAGATTTACATATTTCCTAATTTCAAATCTAAATTTAAACGCCATTAAAACGCAGTATCTTTTAGTTTACGAGCGGATGGTTTTTTTTTGTTAATAATAAATTTCAGAAATCATTGCCGCTCTGTGGTGTGGAGTTTAAAATTAACTGCGATATTTGCCCATTTTTATGGCGCGCTTACCTTTTTTGAGCCTCACTTTTAATTTAACGAAGCAAGCAGGTAATTGATTGTGGCTTATTATTTATGTAATGAATAGTATATGCGTTGTTAAACAAACGTTGAAAACTTCTTCAAACAAACGTTGAAAACTTCTTCTTTTTTGAGAATATTTGAAAAGTTGAATTTATTCATTACTTATTGGCAGTGTACTGTTCTGAATTCATTGAAATTTGGTTAATTTGATTTCCAATCGAGATTAAGAATATAAATTGATCATTAATATAACGTGGCTAATTAAGGATATGTAACCCTAATGAACAAACGAATGTAAGTCATTGACCTATGTATGTCGAATATTGGTAATTGAGGCAACAAACAACAACGATAATAAATTATGTAAAAAATTAAATACATGGTTGCTTTATTTGAAAATTTGTTTACCTATGTCAGAAATTTAATTGTTTGAGGTAGACGTTATATCTGCTGGTCGTTTGTTGATGATCTACTCAATAATGCAGAAGGTTTGTACAAATGTATGCCCGTGTCAAACTGTTATTATTGATTCCTTCAAATAAATAGATTAGCATATCTAAGTACAAGTGAGGCAACTTTTGATTCTAATAGATTAAATAGGTACTGTAGTTGTCTACTTCTCTTAAATTAAATATTTCTAATTTTTTATGTGGCAAGTCCTAAAATTCTGATAATTAATGTATTTTTTAAGATGATAAAATATAGGAGTGTTATTTTTTTATCTTAATACCTGCCCTGCATTGGTCATTTTCAAGTAAAAATTTCTAACAATTACTTCGTCATGATGCAGCGGAACCATCTGTGCATTATAAAATTATGTAATGTAAAGAATATGGGAGCTATTAGACGAAAACCTGGTAGGATTGGCCAAAAAAATGTGCAGAAAGTTGACACAAGGATGGAATAATTTCCAAACCAGTTACAGAAACATGTAGTTCGTTAACTTCCCAGGCATTACAAAATGCATTCGTGAGAATAAAGAAACGAGTTATTGGTTACATTGAAGCTGAGAAAGAGAACATCTCGAACATTTATTGCAAATTGATTAACAAAGTAGCTGCACATCTTCAGATTTATTTATTTTATTGCTTTTTTTTAAACAAAAGTCTGTCCAAGAGCCAAAACACTTTTAACTTCGAACGTGATAAATCATCAAATTTGATTCGATCTTTAGTAAGTGGTTCCCAAAGTGGGGGTGGCGACCCCTCGGGGGCCGAGGTAAAGAACTGGGGACATCGCGAGAGGATTTCCGAAATAAAACAAAAACGCCTTAAAAACCATTTATTTCCCTTTTCCCCAAGTAAATAAAAATATATCAAACAAAACGCCTTAACTCTAAACTTTTTTGTTTTGGTAAATACTGAACCAGTGTTACCAACTTAGGGGATTTTTTAAATGTTACAAGGGAAATTTAGGGGATTTTCCAGGGTTTTTTAACACTAAAGAAAATACTAATACTTAGAACTATTTTTTTAATTACATCAAGTAAATTAATTTTATAATTGTCGATGACGGAAATGAATATTGTAATTGAAATCTACGGTTATGATTTACTTTTGTACTCCAGTGCCACCTGTTGACATATCAGTGTTGCCAATTTAAGGGATCTAAATCTCCTTTTAAGGAATTTTTTCTAATCATTAAGGGGTTAAGGGATTTTTTTTTCTAAAAAAGGGACTGTCAAATTTTATTTCGTGAAAGAAGCTGGAAGCTGACAGTTCCTAGACAGCTCAAAATTGTTCTTTTATACATATCAAATTACATATTTCTGCAGATTCCAAATATGGGTAAACATACAGGGTATTGCATTTAGAACAACAAAGGTAATACCACTAAAGTTCTGTGATGATTGTTGTACGTCAAAGAAATTCCTTTCTATGTTTAAATTTATCTTCTCTAGATTTCATGTCAATCGACTAAAAAATAAAATTTAAAGTTCATATAGTTCGTATAGTAACAAAAAAAATAATAAAAAAGGAAATTCAAGAATAGTATTATGAATAGTTTTTATTTTGAAAAAAAAAATGCTCTTAATAATACCAGAGTGTCTACAGTTTCATTTGTCAGGCGCGATCTAATTTTTGTAACCAGAGATCCTGCTAATGAGAAGGCCCTCTCTGCTTCCACACTAGTTGGTGGAATAGTACGCAGTAGTTCGAAACATCTTTGTAAATGTAATCCTCGTGATCCTCCATTTTCATATAAAGCTATTTCTTTCTCGATGACGTCTATTGTTTTCGTATGAACTATATTGTTTTTCGGTTTTAAGGCCCCTTCTATAGCTTCGTCCAACATTTGCTTTAAGGATTTGCTTTCTTTCGTTTGGCATAAACGAGAAGGAGGTATGAAGTCCTCCTCCTCCTCATTTGGTACCATTTCTTCTGCTCCTTGTTCATTCGCAAAACGGTCTGAAACATCTTTTATAACATTTGCAATGATGTCGAAGGATGTTCTCTTGTAAAATTCATCTGGGTATGCATGCTGGAGATTTTGAAGGTAATTCAAAACCCCTGACATAACAGTTCTGCGTTCATTAAGGCGAGACTTGATTGCTGTCAGCAATTCGTTACTTACAGTCGTCTTTAAATTGGTAAGTTGTTGGAATAAGAAATTGAAGGTAGCATCGGCACTGCAAAGATTTGCATCTCTCCTGCAAATTGCTTCCACGGCTAATTTTATAGGTTGCAGACACCTTACGATTGTTCCCAGAAACTGAAATTCATGATCAGTAATAACAATTGTGCTCTCTAAATCAATGGTGGCTTTCTGGATACAATCTTTTAGAAAGATAATTCGTTCTAACATAGCCAAAAGGGTATTCCGTCTGATCCTACAATCTAAAATTAATGAAAGCTCTTTCTCGTGTTTAGAAATTACATAATGTTGTAATAAAGCGTTTTTTGTTGGAGACCGTCGAAACAGTTTAACTACCTTCCGAACTTTTTGCACTAAACTATTAGTATTAAAATTTTCAGTTAGTGAAGTTTGTTCCATAGATTCCACAAAATCTAATCCTTCATCTTCTACAGTATCGTTATGGTCATCATCATAAAAGGCTTCGTCTTCATCTAATGTAGGTGTTTTATATAATAATCCATTACGGCTAGGTGAATAGCATGCGCAAAACATAGTTGCTACCAAGGCTTTATTAGTCTTCCAAATTTTTTCATAACGTTTACTCCATCTGTGGTAACGCAAACAACATCGCTGTCTAAAATCAAAGTAAATTTCTATAGCCTTTGTTTTAATAAGTTAACACAGTCTTCGGCTGGCAATGAGCCTTTTATTCGAATTAAACTGAGATTCCACACTTTACAGTTTAAATCTGAATCCAAATCATGTACATTGACATTCAGGAATCTTCTGTTTGCGGTGGAAGTCCACTCGTCAAGAGTAAGGCTGAAGTAATTACACTTTTGTTTTCTTGTTTCGAATTCTTGTATATAATATTTGATAACTTTTGCGCTGTACGCCACAACTCTTTTGCAAATAGTGGAGTCAGAAGTCGGTATTAGGGTGGGTCGAAAAACCAAACTTTGAGATAACCTTACCTAATAGCAAAATTATGTTGTCTTTTTATTATGACACCTACGAAATATTTTTGAATTTAATTAATATTTAGAGCCTTACGTTTGAATTTTTGGAATTATACAAGAAAGGCCATATAGTATGTCATGCAAAGTTCGTATTTGTAATAATAATAATAACAGTTATCATCAAAACTGTATACTAAAAGGGCAAGAGAAGGTGGATAAAGTTAAAACTCGAATCTCGCAGCAATGCCTAAATTCGATAGCAAGGAAGATTTCAATATTTAATGATTTTCATTAATTTTTCTGTTGTATTACTTTTTAAATAATTAATAAATGATTATTTTATTCTAAAAACCCCATTTTCCTTTTATGTTATATGACTACCAGAATACATTCAAGTTATTAAGGCAAAGCGCAACCTGAAGATGAGGTGCTATTTACTTTAAATTCTAGCATTATACTGTTTTCATATAAAGGCAACATAATTTTGCTATTAAAAATCAAAAGCGCAATATTCGTTTTTTTTTCATACAAAAATGACCCATCCTAGTCGGTATGTCATAAAACCCTCTAGCTTGTAGTGCTTTTATCAAATCAATAGATGTTACAAATACTCGAAATGGTAACCCATCTAATGAGGTCATTCGGGCCAACACAGCGTCTAATGAATTTTCATCAGACAAAATACAACAATCGAGCAATGTTTTTTGGTTGTTAGATAATGAAAACGACGCTGATGGTAAAGTTGATGGGGAATAAGTAGACAATTGTGTTGATGGTAAAGTAGATTTGGAATGTATTGTTTTGAAATGAATATGCAAAGCTTTGGTTGAACCTCCAGTAACTTTGATTATTTTATTACGTGTTTTACATTTAGCAGTCTGTTTATTTTTCGAAATGAAGAAATAAGGCCACATTGAATTACATTCATTCCTTTTGGGCTGAATAATATATTCGTCCTCGGCCATTTGAAGAAAACTAAAAGTTTTTTTTTCATTTAATCGAAAAAATAATAAAAATGTAGTGACTCACTTGGACAAAGACACTCGGAAAATTGAAAAACGATCCGTCTCAGCGCAACATCAAAGTCGAAATGAGGAAAAATAAGCAATAATTATAAAACAGCATTCGATTTTTGGAACTAATTTAAACACAAAGTGGTTTGAATCATTAATTCAGTCGTATACGCAAATATATACTGCGTGGGCGGAAGATTGTGGCTTTATTGTTGAATATTTTTAAAATCTGTGTACGCACTAACATACATATGGGTTAGATGCACAATCTAAAATTATTTAGACAAATACAGGGTGTCCCGTAAGAGTGTGGCAACCCTAACTTGTGTTTTTTTAAATGGAACACCCTATATATTATTGCACGATTCAATAGCTCGTCATTAGTGGATGAAAATAATATAGGGTTTTTTTGATCTAAAGTTACATTAAAGAAAAAGTTTATAGAGAGTGTCCTATTAATGTAGAGGATATGAAAATTAGAATAAGAAATGCATTTGCATCGATAACTCCTGTAATGTTACCAAATGTAAGGAACTCTTTGCGTCGCCGAGTTCAAAAATGCATAGAGCAAGATGGGCGTCATTTTGAACATCTTTTAAATTAGTTTTTTTTTTTTCATTTACACAATTAGAAAAATGTCGACGTTTTGCTGTACACTGACAGTACTTTCTAAATAAGTGCAGCAAGTTTGATATTTACAAATCCTGTAATAATTTTCAAGAAAGTGTTTTAATTAAGTTTTTTTTTGTTAGTTAAGTTTTAGTTTGTTGTTATTGTTGCTGTAATATACGAATATGAATCAAAGAAACTTTAGGTTTTCGTTATTAAATTACAATCATAGCTTCGTTTTTTAAATTTATAATTTTAAAAAATTCCTACATCTAAAGTTTAATAGCCAATCATAAAAAAACTTATGCCGTGAGAAACTTCAACAAAAGGTGTTTAAAATAGTGTGATTACATACAGGGCGTTCCATTTAATTTTTTTTAGAAAAATGGTCTTTTGCGTAATGCATCATCCTGTATAAAGTTTTAAAAGAAATTTCCGATTGTGCATGCCTTTCTATTTCCCAATAGTTAGATAATGTATTTACCAAATTTCAAAGTCAAATATTTAAAAATAAATAATTTACAGAGTCACAAATGTTGCCATTTTTTAACGATAAATCATCAATATCTCGAGAACCATAAACTTTAGATCAAAAAAACTCTAAATTATTTTCATCCACTAATGACGAGCTATCGAATCGTGCAATAATATATAGGGTGTTCCATTTAAAAAAACACAAGTTAGGGTTGCCACACTCTTACGGGACACCCTTGTCTAAATAATTTTAGATTGTGCATCTAACCCATATGTATGTTAGTGCGTACACAGATTTTAAAAATATTCAACAATAAAGCCACAATCTTCCGCCCACGAACTGTTGGCCCACCCTGTATATGTTTTTTTTTCGGCGCTGCAGATGAGAGTTTACAACCACTAATGCACATATTGGCATTCGTAAAGACATTTTACAGCATGGATATAAAAATTACGCATCGTTCGTTTATATTGCAAAACTCATGTTGGAGAAAACCTACGAGTATACTTTATAAATTAATACTTTATAAAGAGTAACGATTGGATCATGCATTTATGTACCTAAAATCGTTTGATTTGAAAGAATTTCAAAAATACATACTGCATTTAAACCATTTAAACACAATGATAGTTAATAGCTAGTTATTAGCTAATAAGTCGAGATTATTTCGGGATTTTTTCGGGATTTCGGGATCCCGAAATCAAATCCCGGGATTTTCGATCCCGGGATTGGATTCCCTACTTCCAAATTACGTGAATGTAAAATAATTGTCTGGTGGCTTGACTTTTAATGAAATCTGGTGATATTTATGTCAGGTTTGATAACTTTTACTTTCTTGATTTTTGGTAGCCCTGCTTCCTAGTGAAAGTCGTAAGAGAGAACCTTCAAAAACTGAAATGCAAAAAGCCCCTCTAAGTCCATCGAAGTGAGTAAACAATGAAAAGTTTAAAGTGAAATGTGTACCAGAATTCCTTCGCAGCTACTGTTAACGAATTTATTTATTAAAAAATTGTGGGAAATAATTTGTATTCTGAATTATTTAGACTTGGTTTCTTTTTCGTGCTTCAATTTTATAACCCCTACAACATTTAATTCGAACCATGCTTTTCACATTCTATTCTATGTAGATCATTAATCAGTATAAATAAGTTATATGTACATTCGTTTATTAATGTTTCTTGAAACTCAAGGCTTATGATGCAAAGAAATTGATAATCTATTCAAGCAATAATGTACAGGATGCTTCATTATATGTATGTGCATATGGAAGTCGTTCGAAGAAAATGTCTCCAGTACAACGAAAATTTTAAAATTTCAAGTTTTGATTATAAGTAAATTTATTTTTACATCTTTATTTATTCTTATACTTATATGAGACTTGGATAAGGAATGTGTCACCTACAGAATACAAAATTTAAAATATGTTTTTGATTATAGGTAAAATTTAAATTTTGTTCTTAATTAAATCGGCTCATAGCATTCATTAAATAAACACACTGTGTAAAATTTCAAATTCATATACCTACATTTGAAACATTTTCCTATTTTAAAAATAGCATTGTTCTTATCTATTATCTGTTGTAAATTGTTGACCAAGCATATGAGTCGTCGTTATATTATATGTCATTGTAATTTATCTTTCGCGATTATGAAATTTAAGATATATTGTTCGGCGTGTTAGGTCCGTGAGTTGAAAAATTTTGTGCCGTGTTTTTTTTCCAAATTCAAATCACGCCTGAACTTTCGTATTTACCACGTGAATGTGAGAGATTGAAGACCGATGAAAACGATGGCGTTGCTGGGACGCGATATTTCAGACAACTTCTTTTGAAGTAGGTAGGTACTTTCAATACCTATACGTTTCGTGTTGCCCCTTTTTAAAAATGCCTGCCTTCATGTAAAGATGGCGTAAACATCGCCTACGTTAGATAATGTGTGATTGGCGAAGTGCTTACGTAATAAATCGCGCAGTGAAGTCTGTGACGCAAAAGAAACAAATCTTTTTGGTAATTAATTCTTGGCGGGGCAATGTTTTTAGACGAATAAATCCAGCATATTTTTGTAATCATTCCTAATAATATTTGTTACACTTCAGTGGCTTGCTAGGCCGCCTATAAATAGAAACCCATATAACCCGATTTGAATTTCGTTGGAAGAACAAGAGAGAGTGGGCTCTAAAAATAAGCGGGAATATTTGTATTTATAGTTCAGTGCCTGATTTTAAGCGTATCGAGGTGCACTCCACCGTTTAGCGATGTGTGAAACGGTCGAATCGAAGTGCGCCGTGTTTGCAGCGTTGTCATGTCACCGTTTCAATCAATGCTTACTTCTCTTTAACGCCGGAGCTATTTGCGATTAAACTCGCGGGTGTCGGCCCGTATCTTGTTTCCGATGAGCGGCACACTCGTTGTTATGGAAAAATTTCCCGCTGGCCCCATATTTGAAACATACATGTATGTTCCTTGCCGAATACTTTAATAATAGAAACTCGCCGACATCGATAAGCGACAGCACGAATTTCTGTTTAGTTATGCATATGAATTGTTCAATAAATTGCGAAGACGATTGAGAATTTTGAAAGTCGCTGCAACACTAAATACTTATCCTTCGTTGAAGGTGTGGATACTTATGTCATATCATTAATTATATTTGCGCACGTTAAGGAGGTCGTCTGATTTTTTATAAGATTAAACACACTTATAAGGAAATTTTATTTACGATTAGTTACTGTGTGAGACACTTAATTGTTCAAGGTCGAGTTTTATACGTTGGATCATTAGCTTCTTTATAAATATAGAATGTGTTCTTCGCTTTCACAACGTCCAATTAATTTCCTAAAATTATCCGTATAATACACCTAATTTATTTAAAATATATCAAGTTTTTTCTTTCTCTTTTAGAGAGCACATTTATAAGCGATATTTGAGAAATAAGATATCCTTGAGAATGCTTACTTACTTACTTTGCACAGAACGCTTATTTGTCTTTTCGACATTTGCCATTCCAGACAATTTGCTTTGTAATTGTAGCTGGGTCTAAGTCCGTACAGCTCAAACGTACATGACCCAGGTGGGATTTGAACCCACACCGCCGAGCGACACGACTTCCACAGTCGGCTAGGGTAACCATTCGACAGCCCTATCCTTGAGAATGTATTAAATTAGATCGAAATTACGAACATTTTTTCTATGATCTTGTGATTATCCAACAAACATACATTGTCTTGATTTGTTAACGGTAGTTTCTTTCATAATCGAAATCTATAATAACCCATAAATACTAAAATTGAAAAATTGAATATGTTCGCCGCCACGATCAACGCCATTACATCATCAGTAACAAAAACTTTTGCTTGCTTGTTTGCACAGAATTCGCTCTTTTTTGTCTTATTGGCAAATGCCATTCCAGACAGTTTTCTAAGTATTTGTAGCTGGATCTCAGTCATTACACAGCACAAAAATCCCTGGCCCTGATAGGATTCAAACCTATGCCACCGAGCGACAGGACTCCCAAAGTCGGCTAGGCTAATCGCTGGGCCACTCGGCGATCCTTGATATCACTTTTAAATGACGATTGGAACTAAATGTTGATGTTTATAAATGGTATTTGCATAAATGTAAGATGGTAGTAAGAATATCGCTTTGCCGGATTGTCACAAGACAAATACAATTGCACGCAAATAACCTTATTCGACACTTCATTTAATAAATAGACTTAATAAAAGAAAATTATATGCTACTATACATTGAAAGCAATGTTATAAACGTCAGCCTCCTACGTAACCTATAATTTATAAGGTTTTATCAACAAATCGACTCTTTGCAGTCAACGTTTGACAACCATGTTCACGTTTGACGTCATCCCAGGCAATGTCGTGCAATTAACTTTTTTGTAATGGCGGCTTTAATTTCCTGAATTTTTCGTTCACAGAATTTTTTTTTAATCTGGCAGCAATGTTGCAAATTATTGCCTCGTGTCACATAAATATTGGTCTTTGAGGTACACACGAATTTTATAGGTACTTCAGAATCCTTTATATTTTAAATATTATTGTTGTAAGTAATTAGTAAGATTTGAAAATCTAAAACAGAAATTCTGAAAAATTGTACCAAGAAAAGGTGAAGTAATTAGCCTATTAATTAATTGTTTGTGTTCTTTGCTTCGTCTTTCCCCAAGAAAATGGCAAAAGCCGAAACTGGTTTGGAACACAACAAAACAAATGTAATATTAATTATCCTAGTTGCATAGCCAGGTGATTAAATTCCTTCACAACAGATTGACCTTCGGTTGGCATGAATTCGATATCTCGTGGTATACAAGATTTGTGTTTGGGCGAAAAGAGTTTTCTACATTTTTCAAGTTTGTAAGGCGAAAGAGAAAAGCATCTAGTAAGTCAGTAACAGCCGCAGCGGGTAATATAAGTAACTAGCTGAATCTTCCCCACAGTGAAATCCTGCAATTTGATGAAAGATATCAACGAAACGTGAATTACAAAGTGTTGTAAAAGTTATCCAAATAAAAGTGCGTATAATTTTATTACGTAAAGGTTGAAAGATTTCTGTAGTTATTTTTTAAATTGTGATGTGATGTGAAACAAAAAATACACGTATGCTTTTCAGTTTTTAATTTTATTGATTATGTTTTATTTTTTAAGTTTGTGTGACTGAAACTTAAAACTGTGTAAAATATTATATAGAAATTTCAGTGGAGCTTTTATTTGCATAATCAATAGTAAACCAGCGTTTAAATTATACTGGTAAGTAAGTAAAAATAAATCACTCTGGCGCCTCCACCAAAATATTATAGAGGAATAAGTCTTATACTATCTACACATATAGAGTTTAAGTTTTTTTTAGGACTATACAATAGCAGAGTAGTAAAAAATTTATGATCCGCGCCTTCAATATGTTTCTCCTTACTCCGGTTCGCAGCTATTGATCTGACCGTGTGTAATGGTCCTGAAGTGTGTATATTTAGAACGGTGGACGAGAGTGTTGCCTTATTATTCATTTCGCCTTGCTGTCGCTTTAATTATCGATTTTCGTTCTGGAATAAGATTTGATGAGGAAGCACCGTGGCGGCTGATCGCACGTCGCGTTTTCAAATCAATATACGTTTGATTAATTTAAGTAGGATCCATACTTACAAGGTTGGCTGGCGAACTAAACTCCTTATTGATAAATAAGAAGTGTATGGCATAGAAAAGTGACGAAATCATAATCGTGCGAACTGCAGTACAATAGTTTCGTGTTGTGATTGTAGAGAAGTGATATACGATTTTGATTTGTGTTGTGCAAGTTCATCGGTATAGTAACTATTTGTAGTTAAGACATTATTAAATTTCGTATTAATATATGTTATTGGTGAAAGGTAAATTATTTTAGCATTTTTTCTACTGTCGCGTATTCTAGTGGTGTGACATATCGTTTGACATGCGTGAAATTGTGCGTAGTATTTCGAAAAGCGAGAGACGCTCCTTTATATTTTAGAGTATCCTCTTGAAATTTGTTGGTAAGTAATAGCGTAAATACTTAAGCGCGTTACAAAACCAAACCGTCAAAAATACATCTCGTGCCGAAAAGCCGCACAAGCCCGGAGCGTTTTTCGGGGGTGTGTAGGCCCTTCAATTCAAAGTGAAGTGTGTTACGAGGTGATCCGCCGGTTGTACAGATGGCGGCGGATCAGGCGAAATGCATTCGTTCCGACTGGCTTCATTGATCCGGCTCTGAGAGTTCTCGCCTGTAGACGTTTTGTTCGTTCTGCTCTCATAGAAGTTTAAAAAAGTAGACACAGTAATTTGTCTGGCCGTGTAACTCGTTCCTTTTTTGTACTTCGAAGTTTCCAAGTGAATTTTTTTAATTTTTGGGCTAAGGTACAATGATCCAGATATTAATTTTGACGAAAAAACAGAGGCGAGGCTACTTTGATTGATCCATCCAGTGTGCACATTAAATTTAATTAAAGTTCCTTTTATCATTGTTACAACATGATCTAGATTTCAACAAAAATACATTGATTGTTAGGCTTAAAAAAATTACTAAATATTTGGTTAAAAGAACTTGTTGAAAACTATTGCCATAGTTATTGTCGCGTGAGCATTTCTGGGTTATGTGGAATTTACGTTATGCTTCCGGTGCGACGTCTCCATACTTCTTTCTGATTTAGAAATCATGTTTAGAAGCACTTTAAGTTTCTCACGATAAGTGTGCCAAATTTCACGTAAATAAATATCATTGTTGGTTTGAAAAATACATTTAGAAATTACTGACAAACTCGTGCGATCAAGAACACCATTGGGATATTACTAGAAATGAAAAGAAGAATTAAGAATTTTTAACCTAATTAGTTGCAATTGCAATTCTAAATTAAATAAAATATATCTTCACCTTCTTTTGTCCTTCGCTCTTTCTCTCCATCTTCTATTCAAGGTTTCTTCACATCATGTTCTAACCACCGTACTCTTTAACTCCGTGTTCTATTTCTTCAAATCTATTTCTTTAATCCACCAAAAAATGTTCTACTTCAATGTTATTTTCCCCTTTTCCCCGAATCAGCCGAGTTAAAAAAAAACTAATTCCAAAATTGGAACAAAATTGTTCATGATATCAACCAAATTGCATTTGAAACAACGGAATATAGCTAAATCATCAGAAAACCCTAACATGTTGCAGCTGCTTTGTGTGATTTCAGCACCATCTATTCATTTAAACTAGTATCCACAACGTGCACTATATTTCGGGTTGAATTATAACTATAATTTAATATTGTTATGTCTGTTGTCAGTGCCATCCCTGTACATACAACGAAATGGCTATATTAATTTTCAGGTGAAATTAATTTCGGTTAATTTTGATGTTAGCACCTTTTTGATATCAAATTTGTGTCCGAGTAGCTGTGTGTCGTGGAATCCATTAACGGATCGGGTCAATAAGAGTGAGGCTGCGGCAAGCTAAAACTACGGGATTGGCAGAGGGTTGAGGGGATGTCGAGTCCAGGGGGTGGCGGTTGTGGCGGTGCAGGGACCGGGGGCGCTCGCCACCATGCATGCACCTAGAAATCGATTAAATTCTACGCAGATTAGGTCATGGGATTCCACGCGTGAGATACTATCAATTTTTCATACAACCAGCTCCGTTGTTCGCCTGCTCCTCCTTTCCACCTTGGTTACCATCGTTTGTCCTCAGATTTCTGGGATTTTTCCTTTGCTCGAGAGGAAGGATGTTCGAAATCTATGTTTTGTTGCTTTTACACGAAAATCAATGTTGGAAGTAAGTCGCAGTTGGTCGTGTGCTCCTTGCAAACGATGTTTTCAGAATACTACATATTTTATTTCGCCCGAATACAGTATGCGCCAAAACGTTCTAACGCTAAAACAAACGGGTAACCGTAGTTCAGAAAAGCATTTCATACCATTTACTCAAGAAAAAAGACTCCTGTATCGTCGTCCTCAGATTAAAGTTTTAAGTTTACTTTTTGAAAAAGACAAATGTAAAACAATGAATGTGATTTTTTATATTTTACAGTCTAGTTATAATAGGACAGTTTAAAATGGTGAATTTTAACACTTTATTTTAACAATTTATTCAGAATAAACATAAAAAAATGTATTGAAACGTCAACATTTCAAACGCTTTTGAAAACTGTCTGAAGTATAATTATTACAAATTTGTTTGATAAATTTCAGCAGAAAGGAACCACTTTAGTAATAAAGTAATGTCTATAATAATACGTCGATTATATAAACTAAAGCCTGCATTGCATGATTTTCCTGTGTATTTATTACCCGCAAAAGCACTGTCGCGTCGTCGTCAAGTATTGATCGCTTGATGGCATCGGCTCAAAAATATGTCATCAGCCTCGCAATTATCCTGTTGGGTTAAAAGTTTTTCCCGTACCTGAAAAAAAAAACAACATTTTTTAATAACAAATTTTATGAAGATCGCAAAAAAATACCAAAAATTCAATCAAAATATTTATTAAGTCATAAATTCTTGTTTCCTAAAAAAAAATCTAGTGGAAAAATGGGGCTATTATAGTTATACAGTCAGGTTTGAAAGTAATGTCTCCCCATTAAAAATTTTGACTGAACTTATTATACATACCGTTCCATTCGATTAGAATTCTTTTGTTAGATTGTTCTGATTGCTAGTCTAAATTCTAATCAGGATGTGATAGAAAATAAAACTGACTCACAGAAAATGGTTTTCTCATGATGAGATTACAGTAATTACGCCTTCAGGCTTCAAAAATAATCATTTCTTGATATTTGAAGTAACTACCTGCTACTTAAACTTGAGTTTCATACTTGGGATTGGGTTAGCTGAAACACAATTAAATTGGTAAATTTACATTCATATTGCTTAATTAATTTAATATGTTTCGTAATTTATACATCTAGAATGAAGTATAACTGAAATGTAGATGAATGTAAATACCACCCTAAGTGCGTAAATTAAGGAAAGTTTAAATACAAATTTTCCGAATCAAAACTCCTATTAGATTAAAAGCCCAATTACCGAATGCTTACGTTTTATTTATACTTCTTTGTAAATCTCGCGTATAAACTAGGTGAAAGGAATTTGAATGTTTCATCGTGGTACTTACTTATAAGTGCGCAGTTCCATTGCTTCGGTTTTCATAGAACTTAAGTTTCGTCTGCGATCAGGAAATGTTATTTTAAGTTGTTTTAAACGAATTTGGGAAGAAAAAAGACAAACAAGCGACATTTTTTTTGTTAAATATATTGAAGCATCTAGTTAAAAAAATAATAATAACATGATAACTCGTTGACTATTGACATAGTATATCTTTTTCTGCGGCGATGTAGCTTTGAGGTTTGCAAAAACACACTAGAACATTTTGTAATTGAATTGCTTATTAAAATTTAAAAGTTCCATCCAACATTTTGTACTTTCAAGACCACTTATTGTTGTACAAGATTTGGTTCCAATTCTTGAACAATTGGAGTTGTGCAATACCACACAGCAAATTATATCAAAAATTGTCTGAAATAATAGAACGTATTCTAGGCATATCTGCAGTCCAACTATTTATTTTCCTAAACGTTATTGCAGAAACGGAATCAAATCTTATACAAGAAATGGAGAAGCTTAAAACGACCTTCAGACTTAAAAAATGTGTAGCTTATGTTAAGAAACATTAAAGAAAACACGAACCAATTCACTGTGATGCATTTACAGAGAATGATCAAACAATGCATCTCAAAATGGCCAAAAATATTATGTTATTTAGTGGACATCAAAAATGCGTTCTACTCTATATTACTTTCCTTGTCGCATCATTGTTTTTATTTATTAAGGAAATTTTTGAGTTTAAGGAGGTGCAACTAACTGAATTTAATACAGTTGAAAATGACTAATATAAAGACCCACTTTAAAACAGGCAAGTTAAATTTGAGTTGAAAAATGTTCATGTTTTTAAAGAGAAAAAGTGAATTTTCAGTTGTCAGATTACATTCCCCGATTTTACGTAACACTACTTTATAGTGTAATGAAATTATTTAATAGTTCGCGTACAGGAGCCCCAAAAAGCTTGAAACCTCCTTGTTTGGAGATTCCAACTCCGCTCCAAAAATTCTATGTATTGTGCCCATTTTGAGAATCATCAGTTTTTTTACTTCGCATTTTCAAGCTGATCCGTGGATCCTCTTTTGTTTGAAAAGATGCAGGTCATTATTTGTACAGTCTCTGAAGGATTAAGGATGGATCCTAGTTATCCTAGATTAGTTTTCGAGTCCTTGACTATCTGGGGGCCAAAGTTTTTTGTTACCATTGTATCAACACACCATCAAAGCCTCTATTGCATAACTACAGTGAAACTTGAACCTCTCCTCGTGTGGTATTGACAGTCATTCATGTATTGTTTTGGAATCCTTTGACATTTGCATTTTTTCTTATATTTCAAATTCTCGTTTTTTTTTTTTTTTCATTTTTTAATGCATTGTAATTGGAATTTGTAGAACTCTAGCCAGCTTGAATTTCCCCCCTCTTATCGAATTCTTTTCCATGTCTTTGTTCTCTTGATTAGGTTTCCAAAATCAACTATGTCCAGACAATTTGATTTCCGATACCCATCATTTTTCTCCACATACTCTCTTGGCCATGTTACCAAATCCAATCCATGAGGTTATATCTTAAATAGTTGTCTAGGCGATCGTGTCCGCGAGGGAAACTCTTTTTCGGCTTTACCACTAATTAGAGTTTTCCGTTCTTCTTTTTCTCTACAACCCTGTACTGTTCCAATGTTTATCTGCTTCTCGTCTTCCGGCTTCTGCTTCCCACTGGCTGCATCTGGTTTCCTCCATTTTATTTTCATGTCTACACCACTTAAGTATCCTATTATCAATTCTAATATTCTTCTTTTTATTCTCCACTTTCACAGTTACTTGATCAGGTTCCCAAAACCCCTTACGTATGTGATAGATATTTCGCATCTACGTTTTATCCATTTGACGACATTCGGTTGACGCCTTCTATTTCCTTTTATACCTCATAACGTACTCATTTTTCTCTATAAGTTTTTCTTAGCCCTTTCTCTAATGTTCATATTTCCCATTTCAAATTAAATTTCCGAAGTAAATGCTTTAAACATATGCAACTCCTTAATGAATACCTAAATGTAAAATATTTTTTGTTGGGGTAGGTTATGTCGGTGGGGTTTACAGTTTTTAGAAATCCTTGATGTATAATGATGAAATAATTGTCCCATTGGGACCCATGGCTTTTGTAAAGCGAACCATCTCTCAGCGTTTTGATTTTAGTTGTCAAAAGAGGAGGAGACTGGAAGATTTAACGACTGTGAATACTATTAATGTTTTAATTGGGCCATAATTTTAATAGGTGCTAATTAAGGTGGAAGCGATTTTGTTTTATGAACGGAACTGTAGAAATTAAGAAGCGGAGGGTGAAAAAAGCTCGGAAACGTCGAGCAGGTGCGGATTGGAAGAAGCGGTCGCGTTGCGTTATTAGTCCAAACCTTTATCGGTGAGCGGGTGCATGAGTTCGGCGCAGCGCAACACATTCGTCCGCTGACAGTTCCACCTACCTATGGAAAGCAGCGAGAGAGCCCATTTAGACGTCTTCTGCGCTCTTCAGCTCTCGTCTCTGTTTACCCTATCACATACATATCAGAGCAAGGCGGTAATATGGCGGATGGCGCCTATTAGCAGCGTGCGGTCGCAATGCATCCAACGAGTGCGCGCTCAGTTCCGTGCTAGGTGATGTGCGAGTGCAGTGCTATTGGCCTAGGGTAATCATCTACATCTCCTGTTAAAAAAGAAGGATTGCTGCTAGCAATGCCATGGCTGTACTTAGATCTGGTTTTGGTAAGCATCCCTCACAGACTTTCACCACCAGCGATCTTCACTGCATTTCATTTCACGTTAAACACCACATTTTTCAGCAGATGTTTTCTTTTCTATTACCCGCTGACACGACCCTCACGTTGCAAGGGAGACACACGCACAGGGGTTTACCATAACACACCAATCAATTCTTTCCCGCATTTACAACACAAAAAAAATCAATTCACTTCAATAATTTGCATCTACAACACACATTTAACAACGTTTCATTAAGACCACAACATCAAATCCTCGTAAATTTTGCAAAAATACTAAACAAAAGCATCTCAACCAAGCACGTGTTTCCGAAAAACAGCCAACATCAGAGACAGAGCAAAGTCATATATTATGTGAACTTGAAAAACTTGAAACATTGTTGAATATAAAATGTCGTTATCGATCCTTATCGTCCTGCGCTGCTACCTCTGAAATTTTATGCTAGGATGTGTATTTTCAGCACGCGTAATCAACAACTTGCGGATACTGCGATCAACCCCTTAATTCCGCACTGCGAATTACACCAGCGCCCTTTAGCAACCGCGTTCGGTGTTTTCTCAGTTTAGAATTTCTTTGGATGGAAGGTGTCAAATTCATACAACCTGCTAACCCAACCCGACACCCCGGTTCTCTACGGGCGGCGTTGCCATAGTTAATCACAAACGAATGGGAATAACCCCACGCGTTTTACGGGCGCGAGGGTACGATCAGTCAAGCAAAAGTCGGCTGTTAAATATATATTCATTTCGATGAATAGAGGGCGCAAAATTTGATATTTCAATTACAGGTCGTCATTTATTTCCTTGATTGGCGCGCTTGTATAAAGCTCCCTGTTATTATTCGATGCCGGATTGAAACCGAGGGTTTTTCTCTAATTTTAATCCGCGATGTCTCTGTTTTGATTTAATTTCACATTATCAAAAGTGGAATATAAAATTAACAGAACCATCGAGATGTTACTTTCTTATATCAATGTAAATAATAATCTTTATTTGATCTACTGTAGATTTCACGATCAAATATGTTGACGTAATTATCACGGTTGAATCACTCAAGTATCATTCCCTGATTCATCATGAGCACGATGTGACCAATATTTTGTTTAATTCTGTGTTATTGTTGTAATTAGAATTTTTTTGTATACGTGTTGAATATTTACGTCATAAAACTGATTCTTATTTAAAAAGTTCCTCATCATGTTTCACAACTATCCTAAAAAATAAAAAGACCAAACCCTGGACCCTGGTTTTTCAATGTTGCTTATGTTTATTTACACCCTGTAAGTTTTGTCCTTTTGAGGACTATTTTTCAACAGTTAAAGTAGTAAATCCAAGTAATTTTGGAGAAAATAATTTTAATTAAACCGCCTAATATCACACAATCTTTTATCTACAGTTATATGTTTTTTTTTTTCTATTCCACAGCCGAAAATCTTATCGCTTTTTTGTGTTTTTGTGTTCTGCAATTAAATTATTCCTTGATAATTCGGAACAATCTTAAGAAAATAAAAATCCTTAATTGCTAACCTTGGATTCAAATTTAGTCAATCAATTTTAAGGTAAAAAAAATCGTCTTGCTCTGTCTTTTAAAGAAAGTAATAAAAACTTTCTGTGAACTAAAACCAATACCCACAACCTATTTCTTTAACTTTTGAATCTGATATATCAAGTGACTTTTCTTCCTTTTAATGAATAGCCCGAACTCAGACTTTTATAGTTTATTCCGCAAGCAGCAAAGATGGGGTGAACAATTGAGATGCCTAGAGTTGAAACCTGAAGCTGATGGTTTTTATATCATCAAGCCTCAGAATATGAAGGCCACTAAAAGGAATCTACCAGGTACAGAACAAAACTTGCGATTGTTTTAATGTAGTCTCCCTACATCAAGTAAGGACAAGTGCCATTTCTACTTCATGTTTCTTTTCGATCTGCAAGAAAGACATCCTCGAAGGTGTTCCTTTGGTAATCTAGGAAGGTAAAAATCCGACTACAAGGCAAGATGAGTAAACTGAAAGAAGAACGTTTTCTTTGGTAATCTGAAGAGGTGTAAGTCAGGCGAAACCAAATCCGGACTATAAACAAGAGACGGTCTATCTCTGAAGTTTTGCAGAGTCCGAATGGTCAAGGATGTGTACAATTTTCGTAGTGTCTTTCGGCACATATTTCATGAGGAAGACGCCTTTCAACTCTCAAACAATGTTGCCATCAACATATAAGGTAGTTAGGTGCGTTAGACGCATGGGTTCATGGAAAGCAGTATTTATGAACCCATTATTTGCTTGAATTCTGATTTAATTTTAGGTGTACCCAATTCTGGTTTTCCATCACATTTTGTGCCAAAAAGTAAAAATCGTTATCCAAAACTTCCGATCGACTTTGCGAAATTTCCAGCCTTCGCAACTTTTGTTTAGGTGTTAACAATCCATATTGATTAGGTACACTTTATTCATGTCTAAATTGTTATGCGAGATGCTTATCATGTATATTCCCAATGGTATATTTTGTTTTCAACTTTTGCATCATTTACTGGCATTTTTGGTCTTTAATTTTTCGATCAATTCATGTCCCCAACGAAATTGTTTAGACCAAAATTTTATCTAATAATACAATGTAACTTTTTTTTTACCAATTTTTTGGCTGATTTTCAGAATTTAACGAAGTCCAATTGAAAGATTTGTCGAATTGATTCTGATTTTTTCAATGAAAGACGGCAACGCGAAAAGTTAGAATTTCTAACTTGATTGGTCCGTATTCTCATCCTATGATTAACGCCGTGTTTAACTAAAGTCGTGCTGGTGATTAAAATAAACAAAAAACGATGTCTCTACGATGTGGCTCTATGTCTATTTAATGTGCAAGAGAGTGACAGATGAGCGTTGCCATGGGAAAGAAACACGTTATTAAATTAATCATAGGATGAGAATACGGACCATTGAGGTGTTTTGTTTTTAACGGATTGATCTAATTGAAGACCCTGCTTCACAACACTATGAAAAATTCAAAGTTTACATGATAAACTTTTCACTTTTCAGCTCTCATTTGAGTCGTACGTAAAATACAAATTAATTGTCACACTTAAGTCATATTAGAAAACCTACCACACTGTTTGACACGCCCCGCTGAGCGGATTTTTTACTTTATTGGTTAGATATAGATATCTTTTTTAGTAACCCTCGTATAACCAATAACCCCATCAAAAATGTAATTCATTTACTTGGTTCAAACGACGTCGTTCCTTTTCAATCTTTCGAAGAACGAAAACTTTTAAGACATTCAAGTCTTTAGAATCAATTCATTAAAACCCCAAAAAACGTTGCAGGGAGAAATTTCACTCATTCAATTTCGAATTGGATGATGGATCAAATTACGATCTTTCTGTTAAGCTCAGCAGACAACTTTTAAATTTTTTAAAGAAGGTTTTTAAATGAAAGTTACACAAATGCCAATTTTATTTAAAAGACTCATTTAACAGAAATTTTAATCGAGTGACTGTTATTGTCCTTCATTTACCTGTCGCTGTCATTTTAAAAGTAAACTTAACAGACAAATTTAAAGGTGGCAAATGGCATCTTCAAGCTATGCTCTTAATTAATCAGCTGAGCGAAATTTGAACGTTGCTACGTTTATTTTTTTACGCACCTTTTGTTAGTTTTGTCTTTATCTAAACTTAGCTCTTAATCCATGGTTTGCTGTACTAGAGTGTCTGCTAATTCTTCTGTTAAAGAATTTCAACGTTTTGCTTCTTCAAGAGATTCATCATCTTACTATTTCTGCCGTTTGAATTTGAAATGAAATTCCAATTTTAAGTAAGTGATCCATTTCTGAAATAACTTGCAACGATTAAAATGTCACTGTTAAGTACACCTATTAAGTTCGGCAGACAGTATTACCATTTTTTTTTTTTTTTCAATATTGATGGCGTACTCTGAATCTTTTATGTTTTTTCGATCGCGTGGTATTATATCTGTAAAAAAAACGCCAAGAAATGAGAGACCACGTGACTCTCAATGGTTTTTTACTTTCTTTAACGCCCATTAAGAAATACAACTTTAATCATTGACATACTTTTAAGCTTTCTGAATTTTCCTTTTTACTATGTGCCATCGTATGCAATGCTGGTTGACTTTTCAAAAGCTCAAAGCTGGTTAAAGCTCAGTTTTAATTTTTTTAAATTGTTTTCTTGTTAAGCATTAATTATTATGTAATTATATCGCGTGATTTTGTAAATTTTTTATCAACTGTTGCCAAGGAATTTGGATGGCATGTCGTAGCTTTACTGTAAAAAAGCATAGAGGAGTGCAACGACGTACTTTTCACTTAAGCTAAGACATGCCGTCCAGACCTCATGGCAAGAGTTGATACAAAATTTAAGAAATCTCTCGGTATTTATGTACTTAAATGTAATTCGTTGAGAAAGAAACGTTTGATGCAGATTTTCATGCATTTAGCTGCATTGCATGCATGATTTAATTTTAAAAAATCTATAGCTTGTAGCTCTTTTAAAAATGACGAGTTGTTAAGTGAACGCATGATTTTAAACCACTGTACCCCATGAATCATGTAATAGAGGTGCTGTTTCAAAAGTATAAAAATATGCTTTCGTATAACTGGGAAAAATGTGCTGATAAAAATATGATTTTTCTGAAATCAGTGTGTCCAAGTGCGTATCATTAAAACTTATCTGGTAATCTTGTAGAATGAACTCTATTTACGGTTTATTTAAGTTAACCTGTTTTTAGAACGAAGGAGCATCGGTAGGTAGTTTAGTAATGAAAAGTATTTTAAACGAACGAGTGCCACGTTGCCGGTTGTAGTTGTTCTGTGACCCCTGTGTGTGTGCTATCAAGTGATTCATTTCTGTTGATAGGATTGAAATTTAGGTGCGTTCTGTGGAGGGCCAGCGTTAATTTTTCGGCGACGGCGCAGCTTTTCGATTTCTCGTTTCTTTTCGTCGGTCTATCGACGTCGGAAGCAGATGATCACAGGCAAGTTATTTCACTATGTTCTGTGCAAAATGCTTATGTTTTAAAGACAGGTTAATACCCGACAAGGTAGCAGCAAGTTGCCCATGGTTCGTTTTATAGCCATTTAGAATTTGCAACACGAACTAATGTTGTGGTCCTTCTCAGTTATGTAGGATTTGCCGGTGTGGTTCTACCAATGGCGTCTTTACGTGTCGAGAGTTTGATCTACTTTTCTTTGTCGCCTTTACGAGATACACGATTTAGCTCGCTATGTTTGCAAGTCGTAGTGTATCTACACATATTGCGGAGTTTGCTTGGTAACGTATTGATTTCTGTGGCCGCCAAGATAGGGGTCAAAGGGCATTTTAGTCTCGCCGTCTTACTTCGTCACGATATTATTTCCCTTGATTTTCTAATGCGGTGTATTAATAAAGTTTTACGCGTTGTAATTTTTCCTGCGCCCATTATTATGATGACATCTACCGTAGGCATTTTGTTATTACAGTTACGTCAAGAATACGTTTTAGTTCGCTGGACTTACTTTTCTCTTTTCCGACGCATGCGTTGTTATATTCCTTGCATAATAATTTTATTGATTGGATTTGAATGTGTAATAAATACGTCAAGAAACTCTGAAAATATCGGCCGCGATTTTGCGCAGATAGGTATTACGCCTTCAAATTATTATCTTTTGGCCACCTCCAACTTCAATGTCATCTCGCTTTTTCTTTGCATTAATTACCCACAACCTTTTGCAAAAAATATTGTTATTTGCAAGTCAATGATCATTGATTGGTACATTAAAAATTTTGACGTTGCTTGTCCTACAAGTTTTAAACTCTCGTGCACCTTGGATTAAAATTCTGAAGGTAAAAGGAAACTTAGAACATTCTACAATACACCATTGTATAAGCCTATTTTGTCACATGAACAAATTCAACATTTTTTTAAATTCTGAAATGAAGCCTTGCAAGATATTTTCAAGCCAATCCAAACGCTATCGACATTAACTCCACCACTGCAATTCTTGACGTAAAGAAAATACCTATTAATAACTTATGATAGAATATTGACGTAATGAATGAATGTGTTTGGTTTACTTCATATTCGTTCATATGAACTTCATGACCTATAAAAATGTTACAGTTTTTATAAAACACAAATTGTTAACGCATGCAGATGTAATATCCCCCCCCCATAACCTTTTGCGTGTTTCTGTAAATAACAGATATTTGGCGTAATGGGAGGATGTGGTTGGGTTGGATTCTTAATATAATGAAAGGATGTGGTTGATGGTTCTATTTCGTCTTCAGAATTTAGACAAAATTTTAGTGTTCAGTTTTGTTGACCAATAAAAAACTGAATGGCCGTTGGTGAAAGATCATAAATTTTAGTCCAGGTAAACCAAGTACCTTTGATGAAGTTTTGAACACGTCGTTGCGTGTAAGTTAACTTCATCCCTACAATTTTTTTTATTTATTCCTGTAAATAAGGAAAATACTGGCGTATTTCTTTTTGCCGGATTCTGTAGTTTTAATAGGTCTGTTCGTAGTGCAGTTTGTAACTAGTTTGGAACCGTCAGAACCAGAGGCCCATAGAAGTAATGATCAATTTCGACAACTGCGTTAGACGTAAAATGTACATTGGCGCATATTTCCAACGGTTCAAAACTAGTCAGTTCTGCTCTACGAACAGACCTAATGATGCATTCACCTACACTGAGAAAACAAGATGTGTTAATCCAACCAAAAAACTGTTAATCCAACAAAACATTTCGTTTCAATACGTTCAAACAATTTTTTTTTATAATTTAACATTTATATAAATGTCATTAATTTTATTTTGTATTAACCAGATTACAATGTCAAAACAAGTAAATCAAATAGCTTACTGTTATGTTACACAAATACTTTGTTTACAATAAACCAAATATTTAGTTGTACATTTCTGTAATAATAAATTTTATTTAAAGTAACCACACAAAATTAAAATGATATTTTTGTTGCAGTAACATGTGTATGTATACCTATTTAACAAAAATTTTAGTGTAATCAACATTTTCATTCACAACAAAAAGAAAACTGTTATATCAATGCATTTTGTTTTCTCAGTGTACGAAAACAATAACTTGCTATTCCTATTAGTAAAAATCTGAAAAGGTATATTTTCGTAAACATTTTAGTTATCAGTATTCGACAAAGGAGGCCAGCACCTTTCGCATTGCAACTTTATCATTTTTTGTGGTTTCCTTAATAGAAGCCTCACGATTATACTTTGTGGCCACAACTTGTTTTGTATTGTTTCTTATGCTTGTGCATGTGGGTTTTTTTGACAAGCCAAGTGTCGATAGGTGAGTTTTTATGAATTGCTTAAGCAAAATCCTTTGCCCAAAAGTTTTATAACACTGTACATATTGAATTATGCTTAACCTTTTGTGAAAATCTAATAATCTCTCAATTTGGCATTCTGGGGGATAAAATATTTACAAAAGATAAACATCGGTAGTAATAAAATAAGTTTAAAGATGGTAATGTTATTTATTTTAACACTTAACTATAAAAAAGAAATTTATGTACATGGAGGTCACGATTAAAATTTCATTTCCATGTAAATTACATGCTCCAATACGAGTACCACTACTATTACGTTGCAATGTAAAACAGTGAAGAAATAATTTCAGAAACTGATTTTCAAACGATTTATAGTTTGTTTAAAAACCAAATATCAAAATCACTTTTCTTTCTTAACTCAAGAAAAGAAAGATAATTCCGTGGAAATTTCATTCCGAAATATAATTGTCTAATACAATTACAATAATAGCACATACGAAGAGGGACTGTCATAACCAAAGAGGTTACCTTAGATGTTACGTCATCCAAGCCATTGAATCAAAATTATTTTTATGGAATCTTGTACCTACATGTATTTTATATTGACTTATTCGACATCTTGTAAATGACTAATTCAACTCAGATTGCCTTCCTATTTCTGACATCGAAAACCTAAAACTATCCGCTTTTTGGTCATAAGCAAGCAATACGTTTTTTTCGGTTCCTTGACCTTTCGGGATAGATTGTCCAAAACTGAAGCTTCCTAGACGAGCACAAGCGAATATTTAATATTTATCATTATGAAGAGCTTCGGCGTATAATCAGATGAGCAAGGTTAGTAGAGATAAGAAAAGGCGAACAAGAGCAGTCTGAAAAGGACAAAGCACTACAAAAGAATTAGATGAAAATACCAAATCTTTTCACAAACCAGCACGTTTATAGTAACTATATAAGGGAGAAAAGCAAGTAACGAACTGCGGAAGAGAACGAAAAAGTTTAAAAGTTAACGTTTCACTCAAAGGTTTGAGTATTATCGAGGACTTAATAATACAAAGATGGACCTTTAAGAGCATGAACAATCAACAAGTTAAATTAACAACTGAACAACTTGAATGGTATTTGTCTCAAAATTTATAAAAATAGAATAAGAAGTGAGACTCATCTGCAAGTCACCAACGAACAAGGTTGAAAAAATTATCAAGATCAAAGAAAGTTTGGTCGTTAATGATGTTGCAGAGACGAATATGACCATGCAGAAAAATTTCTAAAAAATGTCGCAATAGTTTGTCGAGGAAGTTGTGAAGATATTCGTTGTCCTAACTTCCACCAATCTAACCACATGCTAAGAAATAAATACCACTACGATGGGATGTACATTAAATGAATATTATTATTATTATTAATAAATGTTCAAAATTACATTGAGCTGTGAGCAGAATTTTCTAGAAAATATCTGATCACAAGTTAAGGAATGAACACCATTATGAGAAAAGGTATGAAGAAGAGATTTCTGTTGTATGAGGATACATCTTCACAAATTACATTGAATTTTGAGCTTAAAGTTTCTAGGTAATGCCTGATTTTAGTACCAGTTTTTGGGATTGAAAAAATCTGGCCTGTATTGTCATTGGAAAAATAGAAAGACTAGAGGTAGGGTATACGATTTTGTTAATTAACTTTCTCTCTAAGTTGACTTTTGAAAGAAATCTGACGAAAGTTTACTGGATAACAATGCTAATTTCTTATATAAGTGGCTTTACATCGGAGGTAACATTGTTAATAACAGTGTTAATAGCCAATACTTCTAACAAATCTTAAAAACTGGGCCAAAAAATGTTAGAAACATCTGCTATTAACATTGTTATCAACATTAGCAACATTTGCGATTAACGTGTGAAGAAATATCGAAGAAATGTTAGTAACATGTTGAAAATAATTTATGTTAATAACAATTGCTGTTAACAATTATTTTTTTTCCATTAACTTGTCGATAACATTCTTCATAACTTTGTTAATAGCAAATATTTTGCGATCGGTCTGTAGGCGGTCTAGATCAAAGAGTGTGGCTAGCAAAATGTTATTGACATGTTATATTTGGAAACAAAATGTTAGTGAAAATCATGTGGATAACATTTCTTTACTTTCCGAGAGATTAAATGCGCCTCAACTTTTTTGTGATTTTTAGTTTTGAATGCATCTCCCTAATTTGTTAGTTTTGTATTTCTGAATTCAGTATTTGCACTTTCCAAAGCTTCACGATGGAATAGTCTAAGGAAAAGAGTATTAAATTATAGAAGAGTAGGTACCGCAAGCATTAATGTTGAAACCATCAGGTTTCAATTTACAAGGACAGACAAATTTACCAACATGTTCATAACTTTCAGTAACATTGTTGATAACAATATCAGGAATATTGTTGATAACAGTGTCAATAACATTGTTATCAACAATGTTAATAACATCGTTATACATCCTTACAATTCATTACAGCTTTTCGTTAGCAACAATGTTAATAGTAATGTTAATATCAAATTGCTAACAATGTTTCCAGTGCCAATCAAATGAATGTTATTCACATATTTGTTATTAGCATTTTTAATAGAAATTTATATCCGTATTACGGATATAAAATTATTGTGGGCGGAGATAAATTTCAATTATTCCTTAAACCACAGTCTCCTTTACTATTTTTAGATTTTTAGCATTTTTGCTATTAACATGTTTTTGTTATTGTTTCGGTGTATAGGCACCTTAAAATCCGGTACATTCATGGGAATAGGGAAGGTATATAGTGAAAAGCAAATTATATTTGGAGAAAGGAGATGAAAGCTTAAGACTTGGGGAAAATGTTCGATTTTAGTGGAAGTTTTACTAACGTATAGGACTGCCCTATATTACTACTGCAAAAGAAGAAGATTCGGTTGAAGATATTAAAGATGGGATAAAACATTGATGAAAGCTAACTGGACAATAAAGTTAATTTCCTGTCGAAAATTTGATAGATTCATGAGATTAGAGAAGGAACGTTGGAAAAAGGATTTGAAGGAAGCATATTTATGTTAAAGGGATGAATCCCTGAATTAAAATTAACGCAATTAATACAACGTAATGAGAGGCCGGGCTAGGTATAAATGACTAGGTATAAATTAACCATAGGTATTTAAGATTGAGTTATAATCATGAGGTATAATATAAACTTTTTTATTTCTATTTCGTCTAGGTATTAGGTGTTTGTGTAATGTAATAATAACAGTATCAGTTATCATTATGACAGTGAAAATGTTAAAAAGAATGGCGTGACAGATTTTTGTTCATGATTTTTATATAATAGTTTTTTTTCGCGTTTATCTGTAATTAATTGTTATGGTTTCATTATGTAACTGTTAGCTGGTATTTCCAGCGGCAGCTTAACAACACGCCTCCAATTTGTTGGTGCGTACTGTTCGCACAGGGGCCGACCGACCTCTAGTCAATCGCCTGCATAGATCGATACGAGGCATGTATTTTTAAAATAGCTCCGCGTAAACTATATTCCGAAAACATGTCGGCCATCATTTCGGCTCTCCGAAACATCCGCATTTTCTAATCGTTACCGTTCCGACCGCAAGTGTCCGCCGCCGCCGTATCCTACTGATGCCGCTCCTCGGAGAATTTGCCCGGTTTTCGGTCGTGTAATTCCCGTGAAAGTGTCAGAATCCGAGAGATGGCTTTTGTGTTTGAAATGGAACCGTCATCAGGTTAGGTCGCGAAGCGGGTCGCGGTTCGAACAGATCTCTCACTCGCGCCGATCCGTTCTCTGTGTACAGCTGTGGACAAGAGAACGTGCGACACTTTGCCACAGCCTTCTATTCTATACACTAGACTGAAAATGTTGACCGGGATAATAATGGAATTGAAGCCGTATGAATGCCAAGTCTTGCCGGTTCCATTCTTCTGTCTCCTCTCTTGATGATTTGTCGTTTTCTGTCTTTTTCTCATACGATAATTCATCGAAGACATTTTTCTTTAGTACAACGATAAGTAAGACCTTTCATCCAAATGTAATAATATTAGTAAGATTGTTGATTTTTTTTTCATTCACTAATAATTGAAGTTGCGCAAATTTAAATGTTAAAAACATTTGTCCAAGATTCACCTATACACAGCAAAAATGAGCAAAAACCTAATGAAAACCCTCGATTATATAAAATAGTGCATATAAGCTTGCATTTGGCATTTAATTTTAAGGTGTAGTTTGAGGGGGTAACTCAGTGTTTTATCCCTAATTTTACAGGTTCATCAAAAATTTGTGAAGAAAATATTCTTTACATTATTTGGCACCAAAAAGGTTTTCGTATTGCATTTCGATAAATCGAACCGTATTCAAGTAATTGAGGTAATTGCATTTTGTCACAATAAAATGCTGAAAGTCACCTCTTCAAACTACCCCTTAGAAAGAAGGGAAGATCTGACAAATATGTTATAAATGCCCAATTAGGAGTTTCAAATATTAGTTTGACAACTTAAAGGCATTGCCAAAAAAGAGTATTTTTCACCTCTTTGAAAAAGTTTTATATAAAAAGGCAACCTTCTTTTTTGACTTTTTATTCACCCTGAAAATATCGGGAGATAATTTAGAATCTTCGTGTATTTTTTTTTTGCTAAATTGTTATCTTAAAGAATCAAATTGTTTGTTTTCTATGTTCAATCTTTATTTATTATAATTTTCTTTATAGATTCTTTATGAATCTTGTCTTTTATTTTCTAATTTCAATTTTTTCTTCAAGTTTCTGTCATTGTTTACGTTATCTTGATGTATTGCCTATATAAACTGTCCATGATGCAAACTTTTCGGAACCACCGCCCACTTTCCAAGACAAAAATTTTCCGATTGCAAAATCACGGAAATTATTAATTTTAAAGTACATAATACAGTCGAACCTCCATAACTCGAATCTCAAGATTTTACATACATTGTACAGGGACATCAGTAAATTTCGACTTACGGAAAGTTTCGAGTTGTGGAGATTCGAGTTATAGAGGTGCAACTGTATTTACTATTAATTTCGCCACCGATCCCTAGATCGCCTTAACGCCCCCAATTGCCGAAAGGCTTCAGCGCCCACTTTGGGAACCTATGGTCTATTGCTAGCATTAAGTGAATGATTTTTTTTAACAATAAACAAAAGACGACCGAGTAATAAGGGAAATGAGTAGAAAAAATAAACTACACTGAGAAAAATAAACTGTTCAGTCAACCAAAAACATGTTCAGTTAACAATATTTTTCGTTTAGCAATCACGTGTGGTCATTGAACCAACGGTCAAAAAATGTTAAATATTTTAGATTGGATCAACTCAATATTTTGTTTGAGGCAAGCATATCGTTCTTATTGCTTTAATTCACAAGAAGATTGATATAAGAACTTTAGATTGTTAAAACTGCTAAATATTTTATTTGTCTGAACGCTGTTAGGGAATTAAAATTATATTTTTCTATTTTGGTGCTTTAACGACTACATCACACTACATTATGACACTCATTTGGGTTTCATAAAGTGGCTCATTAAAGCATCCAAATTTTTTTTATCACAAAATCTGACGAAACTGTCGAACGGCGGCGGAACGTTAAGGGCCGGTATTATAGCGTGGGTTTGAAATGGTAGTTTAATCTAAAGGTAAAACTTCAGATCAGTATAATATTTTCAGACTAATGAGTGTGAAATTAAACACAAATTAGACAATAAAATGAAAAAAACTCGATCAAACTAACCTCACTTATATTAACAGGAAATTTAAGCTTCTCTTCAACCACCGATTGACGTTTAGGGCCAGTTGTACAAAGCAGGTTTAAACTGACGCTCAACTGAACCAGGTTCAAAGTAAACAAATTCGCATAGGATCTTAATGACATATGGCAATTAATGCATTCATAAATAAAATTTGATGCGATTTTGTTCACTTTGAACCTGGTTCAGTTGAGCGTCAGTTTAAACCTCCTTTGTACAACTGGCCCTTAAACTTAGAAGCTGTTGTCATCGGCAGGTATAAAACGGGAATATCTTAAGTTTAACTGTCAAACTGCAGTTTAAGCTAATGCTGTGCTAATGCTATAATACCGGCCTTAAGTGTTTTGTGCGCTATTTAGTGTCCGGTTTAAAGATTTTGTGATACAATTTTCAGCGAACAAGAACCAAGTTTAAATATTAATTTTTTTAGATTGGCGACTAAATTTATTCACATTTCAAATTACAAAAATAGCTTCCAAATTGACACATGTTAGTAATTATCGATATCTGTTGGCATTTTAAATGATAAACATAACTGAAGCACTTTCTTTTCCGTTGAAAATTATCACAAAATATGTAATTATGTATAAACATAACCTCCAAATTCACATTTGTCTGAAGTATGTTAAGTGCGAAACGATGTCAGCAACCCGCCACATAACAAAACAGAATTTTCCTATATTTATATTACAAAATAACTCAGATTTTGAAACTTTTTTTACATCTGAGAACCAAAATAAAAAATATATTATGAAATACGCGTTCCTAAGACATTTTAGCGTACTTGTCCATTCTAAACCTGGACGCGTGCGTTAAAATCTTGTCTTATTAAACTTGTTTTTTAATATACTATTTTGATATATTTAAAGTAACTTTTCAGTACGGTTAATAAAAGCGTAAAGTCAATTCAATCTAGACTATCGTTTCGGGAAACATCAATTAAATGTTCACCTCTTTGCGATACTGCCAAAGTAAGGTAACCCTTCAACCTTTGGTGAGGTTGCAAGAGGAGCTGAACAAACCTCTCAACGAATTTTACAAAGTCGGACACATTCGAAATATGAATGACTTTTATCCATTTAAGAAACAATGTCGAACAAGGTTACTTATGCTGGGACAGGCAGTAAATATACGTGAAGTTTTGGCAGGCGCCATCTGGAACTTGATAGCAAGAATTTCAATAACTGTTTACTTCTGCAAACATAACACGTAAATTCGTATATCATTCTAATGTTACATGACTAAATGTATGACGTCTTATTATGGGAATTAGTAACCCACGCTTTTACTAGACTTAACATTTATTCCGTTAAATAAAAAATCAAAACAGACACATAAAAGCAACAGCACTTTAGAATCATTTTGAAATTTCAACTTTTTGATTGAATACATTGAACACTTTCATTTACATCGTTCAGTCAAACCTAATAGTTTAACATTTTCTTAGTGTTAACTTCGACAATTTTCAAGATGTACAAAAGTTGACATTAAAAAAGTTTAACTATTTCATTTTTCTCAGTGTAGGTCGAGAGAAATGATAAAAGTAAACGATGACGGGTGCAATGAAAAATCGACAAATGAGCAAACAGAAGACAATTGTGCTTAGAAATTTTGAATTGTCAGTATTGCTAACAAGTTGAAATTACTAAAATCTGTTAATAATCTTGATAATTTAAAATTTTTCCGATTTTTTAATATCACTCCGTCATCTTTTACTTTTAGTGAATTGTTAGTAGGTATGTCTGTTCGTACGGCATTTTCGACTAGTTTGAAACTGTCAAAATATATTCGCCCGTGGAATTAATCACTGCTTTCAAGAGCTGCATTAAATGTGAAACTTAGATCGGCGCATGCTACTGTCAGTATCGGATTAGTCAGAAGCCGCTGTACGAACAAAGCTAGTTAGTATTGCTAACAAATTTGAAATTACTAAAATTTGTTAATCATTTTGACAGTTTAAAATTTTTCTGATTTTAATTTCACTCGTCATCTTTTTATCATTTGTAGAAATTGAAGGAAACAAAAGACGACAGAGTAATAAGGGAGATGATTAGAAAAAGTAAACGAGGTTGAGAGAAATCGTGAAATGATTAAAGTAAACGACAAGTGAAAAGAAAAAAAGAAAAAAAATGGACAGACGGAAAACGATTGATTTGAACTGTCAGTACTGCTAATAAATTTGAAATTACTAAAATTTGTTAATAATTTTTTAATATGATTCCGTCATCTTTTACTTCTAATCATGTCATAGAAATTAAAGGAAACAGATGAGGATCGCGTAACAAGGAAAAAAGTAAACGATGACAAGTGAAATGAAAAATCGAGAAAAAATTAGTAAACAGAAGACAATTATTGATTGCTAACAAATTTTGAATTGTCAGTATTGCTAGCATATTTGAAATGACTAAAATTTGTTAATAATTTTGGCAATTTCAAATTTTTCCAATTTTTAATTTCACTCAGCTTTTACTTTTATCGTTCACCATTTCTCTCGACCTCCTTTTCTTGTCATTTCACTTGCTACTCGATCGCCTTTTATTTCCTTCAATTTCTATTGACGTCATTCGCCTTTTCCTAGCAATATATGAAGTCAACTATGCATTTTTCTGTCTTTCTTTATAAATAATAAATTGTTAGCAGTCGATTGTTTTTTCTGCAATTTTTTTCGAGTTTTGCATTTTTTTCGTTTTCATTTACTTATTGCGTTTTCTTTGTTAATCGTTCATTTTTGTTTGTCATTTCTTTAAACCAAAAACTATCAGTTTCAGCTATTGGAGTGTTTATTCACTTTATTACTTTATTTTATTTTGCGTTTTTCTGTATTGCTATCATTTAAGTACATTATTTCTTTATTTATTTCTCTCTAACCGATCATCTTTTGTTACTTTCACATTCTGTTGACGTTACATTTTTCTTAACATTGTTGCAGTCAGTTGTATCATCTTCATTTATGACAGACTGTCGATTGCTGACAGATTTTACCAGTTTATCATTTGTTAGCAGTTTTGACAATTTAAAATTTATTAGCAGTCGATTGTTTCCTCATTTTTTCATTTCAAATTATTTCGAAAAAAATAAAAGGCAAATGATTAACGAAGGAATGAAGAGAAACAAATCGATAATTGACGATGAGACGGAAATGAAAACGTCAAAATACAAACGAACACCTAACAAAGAAAATTACCTAAATTTGACTGTACATTTATTTGATTTTATTTGATCTATTTATTTATTTGATTGTAAATTTATTGTAAAGAAACTGAGCGCAGATATTGTTAAGATATTTCAAACGATGTTATTTATAGAACCTAAGGGAAACGAAAAGTGATCGATTAGTAAGGAAAATGAAATATGTAAGTAAAAAAAATCCAAAGAAAAATCAAAAAATGAGCAAATAATAGAATTGATAAATTGAAGGAAACAAAAGACGATCGAGCGATAAGCGATTTTGTATAATTAATATTTTTTCAATTTTTTTTGTATTTGTTTCTTTTTCCGAAGGTTATATTATGTCTGAAGTAAGTTGTATAAAATCGATCTTTTTAATTTTTTTTTACTTCGTCATAATTTTAGAACTATTTAGTACCTCTTTTGAAATTAGACATAAATCAACAGTTATATGCATTTGCGACTATCATTGAATAAACATCGCTTTAAAAAAATTATTGAATCAAATTCTCAGGATATTCATTTTATTACTAAATAAAGTCTACAGTATTCTAATAATTCGAATTTAATGTACTAAAAGTATATTTTTGAGTAATTTAGGAAAAATATTAAAAAAAATATTTTTAAATTATATATTTTGTCTTCCTTTAATTTAAAGTGACCTGCTTGCTATCTTGGTGTTGTTAACAATTACAAATGCTGGTCATTTAAACTGCCATGCCGGCGTTTTTACATTTTCAACTTTTTGTTTTCTTCTACTGAAACATTTATGCTCCCTAATTTGATGCATGTTTCAATTTGCATACCATTTGAAAACTTGATGAGGAGCGAACTGAATTCTATTATAATGCAGTGTTACCTTAAAAACCACTCTTGTTTTGTTTTATTATTTTACACTTACCTATAGCATCTCATATTTATAATCCACAGTTAATTGGCCATCGTCTTAAATGTGGAGTATAAATTAAGCAAAAAACTTCTTCCTTGCAGATTTGGTGGAGTTTAAATGTAATTAATACAAATGCCTCTTTTGCTTGATGTTGATGTCATTCGAAATTTCAAAGAAAAATTATGATTTAATTTCGAAAGCAATTGTTACGTACAGTTTATTCGCGGAGTACACCGGAGAGGGTTAAACAGTTTTACGACCTCGCCGTTAACTACGTAATAACTAATAACACTAACTATAAAGGATTTAATACTGCACCTACTCTCGAAATCTGTTTACGTCCAGAATTTTGCAAATTTATTACCACTGAGGCTGCACTTACGGCTTCATTATAATGCACCCACGGTATGTACTACATACATATTTTATTTAAAATCTATATTTTCGATTGTATGTAAAAAAATAATTAATTTTTTTCAACCGCAAGGAAATTCATTACTTTTAAATTGAGAATTTAAATTAAATTTTTAAACTGGATACTGTACTAATAAATTGGGCGAAAAAAGCTCCAAAACTCTCCATTGCTAGTGCACAAATACTCGTGAATTGTCAATCTAAATTGCTATGCATAAAAATGTATATTCTCCAAAAAATGATAAAGATTTGATTTGAACAAAATTTAACTTTAACTTGGTTGTTTTTGTTATAATTTTTTAACCAATTTAAATTAAAACACGAATCAAAACTAAGATTATTGAAATTATAATAACTGTGCGTGAAAAAGAAATAAAAAAATTATACAGTGTCATAATTCCAACGAACTGTCATTTTTCTTAATTAGTTTGTTGATCTTAAAATATTAACTGTAAATTTAATTGTGTAAAATTGTTCGCGGTGACTCTTGCTTAGATTTGTGACGCGCAATGCTGATGCCTTCTTGACCAAAATTAGAAGAAATTGTGGAGAAATCTTCATCATCATTTTAGGTAACAGGTTTATTAGCGACAATACATAAATAGCTTGATTTCTCATTTTAATGTTCATTTCAGAAATGAAATAATCTTCTTAGTTAACAGAGATTTGGTTACAACAAATCGCATTACCTAAATAGTTATTGATGAAATGGATTTTTATACTTCCCTCCCAATTCGTTTTGTTTAGAGGATATCACTTCTAAGCACTTTTGTACACTCTCCCTTTCATTATTTCTTACGATGTGCCCTAACCTGCCGTATTTGCTATCAACTATTGTTTCATCATTTAATGACTAATTACATTTCACTTCTTAATCCGTATTATACGTAGAACTCTTCTACGGACTAACTTCACTCAAAGACTTCTTCCGTTGTTCTTTGATATTTCTTGGTTTCCAAATCGAGACCCAAGGTTCAATTTTTCTTCTCCTGCAGACGGTTCCAACCGAAAGCCAGAAAATGTCGCCTCTTCCAGGAATCTTCTTTTCAATTTGTGAAATTGATCTTTATTTTTTCCTGTTAGTTTCTTTTATTACTCGCCCATTTTTTGGTGGCCTTCACACGTTTTGTTTTTTTGAGGTTCACCTTCATTTCCGTCATATTTTTAGCCATTCCATGCTTTTAACTATTAGCGTGACCATTATTCACGGAATATGGCTACAATAGTTAACTTTTATATTTGAATTTTTACGAGGTAGCTTAAATTAGAAAAGTTTCAGAACGTCACCTACTGGATGGAAACATCAGAAAAACAAATGACTGTCGGGTTTTCGAGATTTTCAATTGTTTTCAACTTTTTTAAATGGAACATTATATTTTTTTACATCGCATCGCGTTCAAGGCGTCAAATTAATTATGTCTCTAAAATATTACCTTCCAAGGCCTAGTGTTTGACATTTTTAATATGAACTAAATTTCAGGAACTGATCAATCAGAATAGTTAACAAAACTGACAATTTGAAAACAATTTCGATGTTCTCTTGTTTCAACGCACACCATATTGTATTCGCCAACAAAAAAGCTGTTGTTGCTATGCACTTCCCGCGAATACCAATGTTTATTTACTAAATAATTCATAAAATGGGAGGCCTTGGAAGGTAATATTTTAGCGACATAACTAATTTGACGCCTTAAACGCGATGCGATGTAAAAAAATATAACGTTCCATTTAAAAAAGTTGAAAACAATTGAAAATCTCGAAAACCTGACAGTCATTTGTTTTTCTGATGTTGCCATAAAATCCAGCAGGACAGGTCCCGAAACTTTTCTAATTTAAGCTACCTTGTAAAAATTCAAATAAAAAAGTTAGCTATTGTAGCGGCTTCCCGTGAACACCCTGTACATACTTATTGTACATTGTGAAAGCTACTTTATTTAAATAACAGTTGCTATATGAAGATTGTTGTAATAACCACAGTAATTTTTGTTAAAATCAATTTCACAATTACCTTTTAAATCTAATCGTTTACGTCCTTTTTAAATACGAATAAGCATAGGTTGTTAAGCATCGCCATATTTTTGGTTAGCATGTACTGATTTAATTTTTTTTAATGCGTGTCCTAGGTCTTAGTATTTATTTCATTTTATATATTCTTTAAGATACCTAATAATGATTCCATTAATCCCCTATAGAAATTCGTGTAATTTTCATTACTTGAATTGAATTAGATTATTATTTTCTTTTACTGATTATCTTCATGTTGTCTTCCCACTTTCTTTACGTTTTCCGTCTAGGAGATTAGCGACCCATACATTAGCGGGATTACTGACAGGCTTGGCCTGACAGGACTGGACTGACAGTACTAGTCCAGCACGCCAATTCCTTCGTCGGCCATAAGCAGCATGGAAAAGCCTGGCGTGCACGTTACGCATTAACCAGCAGTATTATCAACAAGCAAATCCCTTCACAGTCAAAGACTGTCACAAATACTGGTAATGTATGGGTACCTATTCTACTCTAAGGGGGTCATTCTAATCGGATTTGTAACCTAGCAATGGTGTACCTCCTTAGCAACTGATAAGAAACTTCAATCTCAGCAATGTTGGGTGGTAATAAGATACAATGTTGAACAGTCTCGATAATGCTCGAAAGTAGGATCATACCAAGTTGTAACTTGCAACCCCCTTTTTGGGGATCATTCTAATCGGATATGCAACCTAGCAACGGTGGTACCTCCTTAGCAAATGGTAAGAAGCTTCAGTCTCGGGAATGTTCGGAGTGGTAACAAGATACAATATTGACCAGTCTCGATAATACTCGAAAGTAAGATCATACTAAGTTGTAACTTGCAATCCCGATTAGAATAACCCCCTAAGACTCTTTTGCGTACGTCCCTGTCATATTTTTTCATAGTGTACCCTAACACTCCTAACTTGCAACTCTTTATTTCGCTTATTTATGCACTCTTCTTCGCTATTGTTCTTCTTCATTTATCGCTTGGAGCCACTAAACTAGTAGGATAGTACTCACAAACTCCTACATGTAGTGAGGTTATTTTTTTTTAGTCGCCATCCTTAGTTGGAATCATACGAGTATTACTAAGTGTTGTTGTATTTCTTGTAAGTTCAAATTCATCCTCCGCCCTGTGTAACCTGAAAGGATAAATTCTACTATTTCGATTTATGGTGCCTTTTAATTTATTGATGAGTTGGGTGCTATTCTTACTCGTGAGATTGTATATGAAAAAGAAAAAGAGATATTAATCGAGTTATATGTATATATTTAACTTTACTAACGTTTCGCAAAATGATTTTTTCTTTTAATTTATTGATTGGAGGTTCGCTTTCCTTAAATTAATTTTCAATTCCATTTTATTCATTTTTGAATTTTTTCAAAATTTTTCCCACAGATCGTCGGCTGATTCCGAAATTTAAAGCCAGTTGATTAGTGGAAGTTTGAGGATTGCCCTGAACGTCTAAGGAAACGTTCAGAGTAGATTTTGATGAATTGTATTAACTAAGTCACGAGACTTCTTTGTAATTGTTGTTTATGTTTGCGACCTCCATAACTTATCCCATCATTAAAATCTAAATTTTTCCTCTTTTTGATAATTTCACCACATTCTTCCAGTCTTGGTTATAAGTTTAAGCTCAAGCTCATACATTTATGCAATTCTTCAAATAAACTTTCGATTTTCAATTGCTTACGGCGTACTATTTTTCACTTTCACTTTTTGAATTATTTTTTGAACATGGTTTGGCTTGATAAAACTAATTTCTGTTAAATTTTGATTAACTTTTTATGCCAAGTGAAAATTAAACAGGCTAAAAGTTGACAAGAAATAAATTTTCCATAAAATTGGGAGAAATTGATTCGAATTCCTGAAAGTGAGCTTATAATCGTTTGAAAATTCGCGCCTGTAACGAGATTCGAACGTGTAGCATGTAAAGTGGCGGAGTGGGAATTTCGCGAAACAGTAAAAGCTCAAACGCTGCCTCTGTGCTCTGCAGCGAGATGAAATCGATCCATTTTATCCGGAGGCTTCACCGCTCCGCTCACACCTGACCTTGCGGCATGTGTCAGCCAGCCACTTCAACAAAAATGGCCGCTACATTACCATAATGTTTTTATTCAAATGTTCCCTTCTTACCTTCTCCAGTGTGGAGATGTGCTATGTACAATAATGCCACGAGGCAGTAGGAATTTTGTGTGGGTTACAAGACGCACATCAACCAAAGAAGTAACTCACACACGTCGACTCGTTGCACTCTTTAAAGGCCCATTCACAATGTACCTAGTGAATTCCAATATATTGGAATTTACTGATTAGATCATGTAAAAAAAGTGCTTAAGGAAATCATTATGCTTGATGATATAATATTAGTGTTCATGGGCAAAAATATTGCGGAATTCGCTAGTAGTAGTAAAAGATAATGGTAGTTAACGAGATGGCTTGGTGTCGGAGCTAACGAAATTTAATGTGGTAAATTAAATAGTAGAGAAGTGAGCGTAGGGTTTGTAATCTCCGAGGCTTCCACTTACAGTAAAATTAATCGTGTTGACGACGGTAAACGGGCGTTAATTTAAAATTGATAAGCGCGAGAATTTAAAAGACGACGGGTGGTTTGCCACGCCCAGATCCACCAACCTAGTATTTACTATTACCCAGATTGCGGACACTGTCGGTAATACGCTCGACTCCCTCTGGCCTGGCCGCCGACAGACGGGTATTTGATGTTCTGCACGTCGCCGCCTCTCCCGCGGGATATCCGCGCTTGTATGTTAGACTGGAACGGACGATGATGGAATGCGGTGAAAACCTTTCCTTTCATCTGACTTTGTTAGATATCGATCTGGTGCTGAGCCGCTGGATGTGCAATTGGACATATCCTCCACGGTTCACGCTCTACATTATCCTTCATGTTCGTTTCACTTTGCACTAGTAAACGCAAGCATTTATGTAACCGCCTTGCACATCGCCGTAGTATTAAGCTTGTAATTGTGCATTTAATTTCGAAATGGCACCCTCCAAAAACTTGTGCTTTTTGTGGATCGATAAAGAGGTAAAAAACTTTTTTATTGATTTTATTTAAATAAAAGTAATTTCATTTTTTTTTAAGAAAAAGAAAAAAAACTCAAAATCCTTTAGACAGGCAAAAATATTTGGAAATTTAATTTAATTTAATTTAAACTTAATTTGTGTTGGTTTTTAATGACCAAATTCGTCTTCCGTTTATTTTTTTAATACTCACTTGTGAAATGTTTTGTCAGATACGAGACATTCCTTCCTAAGGCCCAGTTTTACAATCGTGGAATAACTGTTCGCCGAATATCCTTCAATGTTCCTCCATATCTACGTCACACCTGCGTCACGTTATTCTAAGAATAATGCTTATCCGACGATTGTAAAATCGGGCCTTAGGGTCGTTTTCATAATAGGACTTTAAATTTAAACGCCAGTTTAAGTCGCAACATCTCACGGACCTAGGACAGTTCGGTAAGATTGCATTGGAGCTGCCCTTCTACTGAAGAGGCCGCAAATAGCGTCGAAATAGCTGTCGCCCAGAGGATGCTCGAAAATTCCATTGCAATCAAAATCGACTTGCAACAAATTTTTAATTTTGCTTTAAAATAATGATAAATTTTTAATTTTAAAGTTATTTTAAAATAAAAAAAAATGTGTTTATTTTCATGTTCTTTAAAGTAACATATGACTTTAAATTTAAAGTCTCGTTTAGTCCTTTTATGAAAACGACCTTTTTATCCTTTTCTGCACGTATTTACCATCCTAATGATTAAAAGAATTTATTAATTTCTTTTTGCTTAATTTTTTTGTTTCAATACGAGCCCTAACAACTTAATACATATTCGGAGGAGAACTGATTTTATAAAAATTGTCTTTAACTCCTAAGAAAATGTTTAAAAGTTTTAATAAATACAAAAAAAAAGAAATAAGAAAATTAATTAACACTAACTAATAATTTATTTAAAACAAGTTTTATTCTAATAATAAAAATAGAAATCAGATTTTTATTGAAAAACTATAAATTATGCCGACAATTTAATATTCTGACGAATCTAATATGTAATAAATTAATACAGGTTTACATCACTTTTTGCTTTTATTGAACCCTGAATTCTTTCTGGTATAATGTCCACTAAGGATTCATAATATTGTGGGGTGAAATAATTCCATATTTCCTGTATTTTAGCCTTTAGTCCGAGAATTGTTCGTTGGAGACTTTTTCGCAAGATCTTTTCGAGTCATGTTGCAGGTTTTCGATGACATTGGGGCTTATTTGGAGGCCAAGCTAACACTAATATCATTGTCCCAGAACAATTTTTTTTTGTCCATTCGGCCGTATAACACGAAGCCTCATCCTGTTGACAAATGAAATTTTCTATTCCGAATGATATTAAGTAGAAACAATTTAAAAATTAATAATAGAATTAATTAGGAAATACGTCTTCAAGTAAATCTATACAATAATTTTTTAAATAATTGTAATCAGAAAAATTAACAGATATTTTTAAAATAACTGTCTGTCCGAATTTGTTAGGGCTCGTATAATATGTATATTAAAATTCAACCACCTGGTGACTGAAAGTTCCATTCAGCCATCACAAGAATCATTTTAAACCTCTCAGGAACCTTGTTTTTTTTTTCTATTTAACCAGCATGAAGTCGTCCGATTTTTCTTTAAACTGTTGAAATTAGAAAAGTTTCTACCTGCAATGTAGCAAACGGTTTTTCGATATCTCCATTACTTACAAACATTAAAGTTGATTGTTTATTGATTATGGGAGGGGGGGGGGGGCGAAAAATTTACCGCGTCATCATCCCAAGCTCACGTGAAGGTATCATCGTTAGCATCGGTGGTGTTATTTTTTTTAAGTGGGGTCACTATTTAAAATTTTTGAAAGTGCCACTCAAATTTCCAGTGGAAATGCAGAGAATATCATTTGGTTCATATCAACCAAAGATTTCAAGAAGTGCTTTTAACTTGGGAGCAAGTGTGTGTACTGAAGATGGCAGCGTAGCTGTCAAAATACGTATCTTAATCAATTGTGGCAAGTGATCATTTTTTATTTCAGTAGTACTCTTGAAACACTTCCTAAACTTCATATAAGTATACATTTTTATTCCCCTTAATTTTAATTAGTTCTTTTTATGATCCATTTTTTATTTTCTCTTTATTCATGCGTCTTGCAAATTGAATTTTTTTTACTAAAATATTGAACCTCTCATAGACGGTATGTAATGCAACGTTTCCTTCCGAACACAAACCTGCACAACCTGTAAGCATTACATTAGTTTTTTTTTTTACAATTTATTTTTCATAAATTCAGGAATATCTTCACTCACAATTTAAAAAAAAAAACATGTTTACGTAATAGATTTCAAATGCTTCTGAAAAATAATTGAAAATGAGATCTTTAAATAAAGATATAACGAACATTAAACTCAAAAAAAAAATCCTTTCAAATTGAGTTGAAGAAACTGAGAGGGGTCGCTAAATTTCTATAAATTTCTAAAATTTATCAGAATACATAGTTTCCTTACTTTTCAGCGCACCTCAACCATCTATACAGTTATACACTTAAAAATACCATGTGTTTAATTTTTAGTTGGAAACGTGAGCGCATCTTTCACGTACTTGTCCTAAATCTCCTAATAACCAGACTTCGGACATTTCGGAGCGTTGCCATAGTTATGCATTGAATGGGCACTTTTCATTGGTCCTCGTATTGCGTAACCATGGCAACGCTCCGAAATGTCCGAAATCTGCTAATAACATACAAGTCTTGTGCTCAGAATGGAAAGCAATCGACCATTTTATATCCTTTATTTATAATGTAGCCATCTCCGTCCTTTTTTTGCCTTTTTTTCAAGTTTCAATGAAACAATCTGTATGTATCTAAGTAATCATCATAAGTAACCACAGTCTAAATTATTTTTTTAAATTAAATTCATATAATTCAAGGAAAGACAATATCGTCTATTTTGGTGCCCTATATGATTCCTACGTACAAGACGCTGCTCGAACTCGTTGCCATTAGTCGGCTTTCACACCAAAGTAGCAAGTTGCATGCTACTTGCATCTTTTGAGAAGCAGCGTGCCGCGCAGCACATCTTAGAATTTTGCGTTCACATCAAGGTAGTATAGATGTCAAGATGTCATCCGAAGATGAAGCTATGGCGTTAATGCAGCGGTGGTTGTTAGGAGGAGAAAAAGAAAAAGAAGATGTAATTGTTAAAGACCTTCATGCTGTTTGTAGCACGTGTATGAAATGATGAAGAAGCATCAAGAACCACAACTTGTGGTTCTTGATGGTTTGGTGTCAACATGTTGTCAAGAACCCTCATTTAGCTTGACAATGTTTTAATTTAAGACGAAACCGCTGTCTCTTCTGAGAAGCAGCGTAGCAAAATATAGAACTTGTCCTATAAGCTAAGCTGCACGTCGCAAGTTTACATAGGTTCTAAAATTAGTGGCATGCAGCGTGCATCCAGAATGCAAGTAGCACGTAGCATGGCTACTTTGGTGTGAAAGCCGACTTAATTATGTGTGTGTAATCCACTCAGTTAATTTTTTTCTCAAAGTATTAATTTGACACGCATGCTGTAGATAACATACAGTTCAAATCATGCCATTGATGTTCTTAAGCTCGAAATTAATTTTTGTGAAAAGCAACTCACGTTATTAGCGTGAAATTTCTACGTTGTCGCAATGATAGCGCACGATGACGTACAATTATTATTGAATAATTGGATCAATAAATGACACGTTTGTAACCAATTGTAAGTTTAACGACTAAACTGGTACGTACGATAAACGATAAGCAACACCTGTTTTGTCAACTACACGATGAAGTGACAGTATTTTATTGAATGTATCAGCTACTGAAATTGTCGATACAATGTTTAATTTTTAATCAATTAAATTAACGAAGTGAATTTCATAATACTGAATAAATTCTGTTGTATGCAAGTACACTGACAGACAAAACAAAACTTGAGCTCAATTGCATTGTATTACTAGATACAAATATGCTAGTCTTTATATAAAAATGTAACTAAAACACTCGTAGTAATTAGTTCGTATACAAAGTGCCATATTTTTAATAGTTTACAAGTTTTAAACACATATCATCGTAATTAATTAAATATAAGACGATGATTAAGGTTATGTTTAACGTCGAAGTTAATCGCAACTTTAAACATGATGCATGAAAGTCGTGTTCAAAAAATTTAACAACGGCGTTGCTAAATTAAGCTTAAAGTGAGAATATGGGCCAGTGTATTTTAAAATGACATGATTTGCTTTAGCTCGTCCATCTGGAGCTTGTTTGGTCCAACAATAGTTTCTAATTAGTTCATGACCGCCAGAATCAGTTGCCATCAAAATTCTCATTGTAACAAACCTGAAATAATGCACATTGCCTCTGTTGTAATAAAACTGATTAATACCTGAATTAATTGATGCCCTGTTGCGTGTTATAGTGACCAGAAAGAATTAGACCGCACGTTTAAATTTTTTTGGGAGACATTAGTTTAATTCCTGATTATACATACATAATTTAGGCAGTTCATATTGTGACAGATTTTAGAAAAAAGTAGAATTTCGGCCCAGTTAAATCCTTTTCGAAATTCTAACGCAGTAAAATTATTTTCACTTTCCAATTTGCACTCACCCCTTATGAATACAATAAAAAGTACTCTGAACGTAGAAACCTAAAATAACATACTCAATCAAATGATATTATTTGTGTATCTGTAAATTATTTCCACGTCTTATCAATAACCCTTAAATCATCTTAGTACCAAATTTAATGCCTGGTGAAGCCCAGCTTAATTTATTTTTCATTTTTATCTAAAGATTTCTGCACTCTGAAGATAATCCTAAAAGTTACTGAAATATCAAAGACCTGCAATATTGAATCGGCGCAGAAGCAATTTAATATCGACTTAACAAATACGTATTGAAATATGTACAGCAATTAGTAATTATGTTGAAATCCTTCTGATTGGTTAAGAAGTTATAAAATAGGACAGCACAAAATGCAAAGCAATATAATTCGAATTTATTAAATATGTAGATACCTTTATAGTATTAAAAATTCTCACTTACCTTTAATGACTTCCTTCTAGGTCTTATATGACAAAGTTGGGGGGTTAAATAGAAGCAAAAAATCAGTGCAATTTTTATCGCAATGCAGTTAGATTATACAGGAATTCTTTAGGACGGAGTGGTTGAAATTTTTTTCGAAAATGATTCTTTTAGTTAATTTTTTTTGTATAGGTATAAATCTGCAATCTACCGTTAGTAACAATATGGCGGGCGGAAGTATTCTTGCTGTTACGTCATGACTATTTCGCGTGCCGTGTCAACATTGATCGTGAGTGGGTGGTATACCCACCCATCCCCCAATTACGACCGTCAGATGGAGCCACTGAAAATTGAAAAAGTTCTTTCTTCCACAAAGACTGCTCCACACCCATCCCTTCTAGAAGAAGAGCTCAAGATATAACGTCAGCGATTTGCAATGCGATTGCCGTAATGCTTGCGTCGTGCTTGCGAATTCTTCGCCGCGTTTTCTATTTCCTAGACTAGAGGGACAATTTTAGGGAGCGAACGCTGTGCGAGGTCGCGGATTACGTGCTCACCACCCCGCGACGCAATCGAATCGAATTTAATGAAACGCTAATTGAGTTGAAAATTACAGACATTTTTTATATTTCCTTTTCGAAACTGTTGACATCATTTCTCAACGTTAAAAATTGCTATAAATTTTGCTAATTTGATAGTACCTACATATTAATGAGTTCTAAAATTATTCTTTATTTTTTCTTTAATTATACTGAATGGGATCATGTGTTTGTTTTGCTATTTTTAACTCTATGTGAAACCTACTTGTAACCAAATATTCACGTGATCCTTCGAAATTAGTTATTTTTATTTTATTTTTTAATTTTGCTTTTTTTGTTCGCTCAAAGTGGTAGAGGCCCTGTAAATGCAAACGTATGACATCAGCGTTGTTGCAGGCGCTGGCGTGAAGATGGAGCATTTCCAGGCGGCGCTCGACCCCCGGAAACAGGAGCTCCTAGAGGCGCGCTTCCTGGGCGCGAGGGTGAGTTTCTCACATTCCTCTAGAGGCCGTTATTATCCTTTATTTTTGCTTACAATTTTTTTAAACTTTTTTTTTAACATTAATCAGTTTATACCTACCAGTAATTTAAAATTATGGACTCAAGATTCATTTTATTATCGTATAATTTCCCCCGCGTTTTTCCAATGTTCAGAAACGTAAACGTCATTGACGGCATCCTTGACTTTTTGGGATATTGAATCTGGCCAGTTTTGAAAAATTAAAAAAAAAGCTCACATACTTTAATACAAACAGGTAATATTCTTTAATGCCAATGTTAGTAACTTGCTAACACTTTCACAAATGTAATGTTCGAGTTGAGAAAAACAGAACTTCGGTTTCCCTAGCCTTTTCAAAAACTAAAAAAATTCGAAATTAATCATAAACTGCTGCGAAATTGTCAACGATCAAGTGACGTGTCTCAAAATAATCTTATTAAGTAAGCTGTGAATTGTTTTTTTTACATAGTTCTGATATTTTATGTGCTCTGTATAAAGCAAAAAAAAAAATTAGCCGGTGCGCGGTGTATTAAAAAGAAACAGATTTTTATTTATTACTACCATTTAACTATGTTGAAAATACTAAAGTACTTAAGAAAGATACAGAAACGACTTACTATTGTTTAAAAAAATCAAATTTTCAATTATGTATCTCCTTAATTTTGCTTAAATAATGACAGACCGATAATTAAAGAATGGAAATATCCACCGATCTATAAAACGTTCTAGATGCTCATGTTGTAAGAACGGTTACACCATGGATGGTTTTTTTTCTTTGCTTTGTTTCGTTCGAGTTGTACTTGATAACTTGTGTTGTTTCTTCCTCGTTCTGACGAAAAAGAAAACTGTTTTAACAAATTACTTTTGATATTTGAGAGTAGCTTTTAAAATTCGATTCCAGCAATGATTGAAATAAAATCACTTTTATTTTATTTTGGAACCATGGTCCCGTTTATTGGCGCTCAATTGAGGACATAATCTGGCCTTAATATTGCCCGAGAGATTTAAAGTTGCTAACGTAAACAAATACATAGTAACGCGAACGATCTACATATTTTTTTATGGAAACAACGTGGCATTCGCATACGATATAAAAATACCGAATCCATAAATTTTGACCATTTTAAGGCCAAAATAAAATAAAACGTATGTGCCACGGCCATAATTGTAGATAATAGCACTCGAGCATTTAAAAGCACTCAGCTTCGCGCCGTGCTTTAAACGTACTCTCGGGTTATAATCTCCTAATTAAGTCCTTAATACATAAATAACGACTAAATATTGTATTTTTAATTTAACACTTGGTATCTGTAGCCTTTATAAAGAAGAAGCAGCTATTCAAGGTCACGTGACGTTGATTTACAAGCAGTCAATGAGAGACCACGTGACCTTCAATAATAATTATTCTTCACTGTTTATAATTGAATGAAACGATGAAAGTGATAATATTAAGGGTAAATTAAAATAAAAAGAATTTAATTCAGAAAATTATGATTAACGTTTCAAGTATTTTTTTAAATTTATATAAATCTGTCAATCTGTCACATTGCACATACATATATGTACATACTTAATTCAAGCCATAAGATGACTTTTTAAATTTTTTTGGGCTAATTATAAATGCTTTGTAGCAATGAAACCTTAATTTTTTTTTCTTTTTAGAAGTTTATATTTATTATTATGTCTTGGGCACGATCGACTTATCTCCAGTTAACTTTACTCTGTCGGTTTATTTCTATAGTAACTATTATGATCATTATTACTACTATGGGAATAAATCGACAGATAAAGTTAATTGCCATTGGCGATGAGAAGACTAAATATAAAAAAAATTAAAAAAAGAAAACAACCTGAAGTCTAAAATTAAAAAAATATATAATTAAAACACGAAGTAGTGCTCAGCGAAATCTATATAAAATTGAAACCGATTAACTAAATAGAACCTGATGATATTAATTTGAATCTTGATAAGAATTTATTAAAAAATGTATATACATCGCCATTCATAATGTTCGTAACACATGGGAATTTTTTTATTGGAATCAGTTCGTGCATCAATAAAACCAAAAAAATTACATAACCACATCTCGTTGATCATATAAATTTGGCGGGAAACTTGAAAAGTCGAAATTCTCAAAAACGAGAAATTGCTGTAGTTCGAAAACTATTCAACTTCCTTTTGTACAGTTGATGCAATCAAACAAAATTAAATATAAGAAAAACTTGCATTGTCTAAAAATAATACTTTTCTTATGTGGCTTCAAAACTAAGACATTCACGTGTATTCTGTAACTACCAACTCATTTCAATTGATGTCTAATAATAATTGAAGAAAAGTGAATTATTACGTAACCGTAGCAACCACAGAAATTCACCAATGACTTTTCAATATGGCGTATGCTTGTTACATATCAATCGTAACCAAGTATAACAATTGATATGAAATGCTTACAGAAAAAAAACAAATATAGTCTTATTTATTCTTTGAGTTGCATTATTTAATGAGAAAAACACAACCAGTATTAATTTATTGCCTAAAAGCAATGTTCTTCTTAACAGAAAACAGAAATTTCGTTTCGAAAAACACGTTTTTGTTGTAAACAAAATTTGTTTTCGTTTATTTCTTGTTTAATAAGAAGATAAATCAAGAAAGATGTTTTTTTTTTAAATAAATGTATTATTTAGTTAATTTAGTGAATGCAATAAAAAAAAGCAACACCTTGAAGGAGTTGGAATTTTGTGGTCAATATTTTAATTATAAATTGGGGACATAATTGGTAACAATTGATAAATATTTGGAGAAGAAACAAGAAAGAGAAAAAAATAAAATTTTAATAATGTGTTGCACCGCCTCGATTATATACACATTCATTTAGCCTCCGTGGCATGGAACGAATCAAGTGGTTGATGTCCTCTTGAGGGATCTCATCCCAAGCGATCTGCAGCTGGAGCCGGAGAGGTTCCAACGTCTGTGGGTGACGAATCAAATTATTGAGCCTTCTGCCTATCATATCGCACACATGTTCAATAGGCGAGAGATCGGGACTCCTCGGAGGCCAGGGCATAACAGCTACATCGGATGTCTCCAGAAAGTCCAAAGATATGCGTGCTACATGTGGACGCGCGTTATCCTGCTGGAAAAGATGACCAGGATGACCCCTTATTTAAGGTACCAGATGGGGCTCTAAGACATCGTCAATATAACGCTGAGTAGTCATACTACCTCTGATAAAAACTAGAGGTGACCTGGTTCCGTAGGCAATGGCTCCCCATATCATCACCCCAACAACACAACACGGTGGACATAGTTACCTTTCCAACGCAAATTGCATTTGACGCCGTTCTCCACGTCGTCTTCTAACTAACATCTGGCCATCGTACATCCCTAAGGGAAAGCGGAATTCATCACTGAAGACGACAGAATTCCATTCTTCTTCCCAGATGATTCGTTCTCTACACCATGCTAGACGCTGCCGTCGATGTTCAAGTGTCAAAGGTAATACCCACTGTGGTCTGCAGGATCTTACGCCAAAAGAGTGTATTCTCTTGTAAAAGGAACGAACAATTACTGGTCTACCAATATCTGCAAACCATTGGTTTGCAATTATTGTCCTCGTAGACATTCTGTCTCTTAGAGCCATTAGTTTTAATCTCCGATCTTGGCGCTCATTGGTTAGTCTGGGTCGTCCACTGCCTCTAACTCTATCTGTTCTTTGATTTTCCATCCAAGCTTTCCAAGTTCAATGGTAGACACATTTCTGCCCAGAAGAATTGCAATTGCACGGAACGACATTCCCATCTCGTGCAATCCAACAATTCGACCTCTCTCATACTGACTAAGTTGGACAAATCTTTGAACTCTTCGTACCCTAAGCATAGCTGTGACAATGATGCATACAACTATGGTTGGGTTGCACAAAACAATTTCAAATGAAGTTAAAGAATATAAAAATTTGTAAATATGTAACATCTCCGGACACCTTTCACTTATCAACGTTTCGCTGCATTGATTGACAAAATTCTCCCTGAGAAGTGAGACAAGCGAAACGTCACATCGCGTCGGTAAAGTTCTACCTGTAAATCCTTCTGAAGCCCAATTTTACAATCGTGAAAGAAGTACGGAATAACTCTTCGCCGAATATCCTTTAATGTTCCTCCATATCTGCGACACACCTACGTCACGTTATTCTAAGAATAATGCTTATCTGACGATTGTAAAGGATTTTTAAACGGAGGGATTTTTTCCTCGACAAATACAGTGTTCCTTGACAAGAGCAAGAGTACCAATATACGGCGGAGATTATTGCTAAAAAAATTCAGCTTTTCGCGCTTATAACCCTTCAAGAGGTTAAAAAATGTGCAACTATATATGAACTATGATTTGCATTTGGAATTTGTTTTTGTAATGCATAAGACAGGATAAAACACAAATATACAGAAATTTGGCAATGATGGTGAAGAGAATTTTAAACTTGTGCTGCGGAGGCATTTTTTATGATTTGGAGTGCCAAAAAATTCGGACGCATCTGGCTGTACGATACTGTAGCACGCCAGACGGAAAAAAAATATGATAAAAAAGATCAATGCAGACGTATGTTGCCAATTATAACAGTAATTTGATATGGCAGTAAATCCTAACTATCGTCAATGAACATCACTCTATAGACATTTGGTAGTAACTTTTTACTAATTGCTAGTAAATTTGTTGAGTTTACAGTATGCAAATAAATAAATATGTATACGAGTAGCTAATAATTATTGGAAGTAGTTATATGCACAATCAGAATTAAAAGTAATGTCTCCCCTATAAGAAGTTGCTGCCTAATCACTTCTGAAGGCGGACACGCTTTGAATTCTTGGCAATGTCTGCTTGGCCGATTGCTTGTTATGGTGATCACTGATCAGAATGGATAAGACCACGCATTTACATTTGACGTTACCTTTAATTCTGACTGTACACTTCTGATGCACTTAATACATATTTTAATAATACTTTCTTTGAGTTTAAATGCAGTTGGTGTTATCAGAGTTGCAATACCAGTTTCGTATCAACGCCGAAGTTGCTCGAGTTACGCGTAAGTAGCAGGAGGTCTCGTTTACACTGTAACTACCCGTGTAACGCAACAAAATTTATAAATTATACGAAGGCCTACACCCGACATCTGTTCATTTTCTTCGTAACATCGGAGGCTCGCCTTTTCTCTTTTAAAGCCGCAATCTCTTCATTTTAACCGATTACGATCGCTGCGAGCGTTTGCAACTTGAGTGTTACGAGTTGTAATTACTGATACGGTTTAATTGCTGTAATAAAATGGCTACATTAAAGTGTAACTTCAAGTACGTAGCAAAAGAAGCTGTGATGAAGTTACTTGAAAATCATTTGCTGCCATGACTCATGTTGGGTTTTGAGATCATACGAATTCCTTTCTTAAATAAGTACTTAAAACATTCATTTTATTAGTTTAATTTCTTTTTTTTTATTATTACTAAAGAGTCTAATGAAAACTACTGCCATTTAAATGTATAATTTCACAGCCTACCGTGATTTCCATTTAAATAAGTGAAAGTGCTTATTACTAAATAACCTTACTCTAAAGTAAAGCATTTACACAGCTAATTATTATTATTGTTTATATAACGTCACTTATAAAAAGTTGTTTGTATTAGAGTACAGATATAATTTATGCCGTAAGTTTTCTTTAGAAAAAATTGTTTATAAAAATCTATCTTCGCTCACATCTTTTATTGCATAATTTTGTTGTTTAATTTGTTAAGTTATTTAGAAACTCAATACTTTTTTCTTTAAAATATTTATTCAGACTTACTCTACGACTCGAAATAAATAAATTAAAACTCGTCATGACGTTTGATATTATCTATCTGTGGTAATAACATTTGATCTTATCTCCCGTATATAAATATCATCTACGTGTCTTGACTAATTAAAAATTCTATTTCTTAAATCTGATATGCACTCTAAATTATTTAACTCGGCAACTTTACCAACACCTTCCTTCTAATGGCAACACTTAATTAACATAGTTGAATATTAAATGCGTCAGTGTTGCCAGACGTCTTGTTTTATCTGCAACTCATGTATGCATTAACTCTCAGTAAAATGATAATAACTCACTTTGTACGGAAATACTGCGATTGAGAATTCGAGTGGCATGCGTCAGATAAGGCGCAAATTCCGGGATTTTTTTCTTTTTGAGACCAACCAATTACGTTTACCAGTATTGACAGTATTAATGGCATCATTATCACTGAACCTGCAAAAGATATGCGACAGACAGAAAATATTCCAAGGAATTCATTGGTAAAAGCTCAAGAAATCGTTTAAGATAACTAAAATACTTGTCGAGTGTTTCACAGGACAATCTTATTTGTTGATTTATCATTAAAGAAGTATGCATTTGTTTTCCAGTTTTTCAAGTTATTGCCAGTTTTATTTTCAGAAATCCATTTCATTTAATTAAATAAATTCAGTTATTTTCTTGCTCTCATAGAGAGTTATCAATCAAGTTTGTAATTGTCATTCAGATTTTAAAAAAAATGAAAATATCACTATTCTTTGGAGGAATTTTCAAGGTACAGCGAAACGTATGTAGGTATTTTAAAAGTTTTCAAAAAGTGTTCGGGTATGAAAAATTTGGTTTTAATTAAAATTGGTTTTGGAAGTTTTGAGCATGAAATGGCAATAAACAAAATAAATTTGAATAATTCAATAATTAAACGAACGAAATTAAAAAAAAAACATTATTAAATGCAACAGTCATGTAAAGTTTTTGTTTGTCTAAAAATTGTAGATGTTTAATTTCTTATTAACAAATTGAATCGCTCATTTTGTATGTCGCTGATATATAAAAACTGAAAGAAAGAAAGAAAAATAAGTAAATTAGAGATAAAGCAAAAAAAGATTGTAAACATAATATCTAGTGAGTTTTTATTAAATAATACAGAATCAATCATTTATATATATACAGGTGTCCCGGGAGGAAAGGTCAATACTTCGTGGGAGTCTAAAGTAGGTTATTATAAGTCAAAAAGTTTATATAAACAGGTAGTCTTTTATTAATGGATTCTGAGATAAATATTGATTAAGTACTGAACAATTTTATCACTAGGCCGTTCCGGAATCATTTAAATTTGGCGCTTTGTATGGATTTTATTCTTCACCGTAATGTAGCACTGTTTTTGACAAATTTAATATTAATACTTTAAAATAAAAGTTATTTAGCAATTTCACATTTTTCATTCCAAATAGCTCTCTCACTCTCTTTCTCTCTCAGAAACCATTAATAAAAAAAACTGTGTACCTAAAATTGAAAGACCCACGGAGGTAACTCATAATAAAATCTGCAATGTACAAGAATTTAATCAAACTCTCAATTCTTCTTCATCAAATATTTGATGAAGAATTAAATCAAACTCTCAAATCTTCTTCATCAAATATTTGATGAAGAACATTTGAGAGTTTGATTTAATTCTTTTACAAAAAAAATAATGACAATGAAATCTACCTAAAAATCTCCTCCTTATATAATTCAAGTTTGGAATCACGTTCGCTTAATAACAATACATTAGAGAAATAATGTTCTTGTTCAAAAGTGTACCTGCATAAATTAAAAAGAAATATAGGTCAGTCTTTATAAAAAAAAATAGAGCCGAACTGAATAAAAAAATTAAACTTTATTGACAGCTTCTTTTAAAAATGACAGAAAGTCACGTGATCTGTCACCTGTGCATTATTGAATACGTACAGTAATTCAGTAATTTTATACTGTTGTACAAAAGTATAGGAAGGAACGCAACATCAAAGTTTTCAAAGCGATTTCACCTAAGGAATATCAAATTATTTCAAAACTATTTACATATAAAAAAAAGAGAAGTGTCCTCTTCTTCATCAAGAATAATTATAGTTTTTACACAATGCAAGATGTTGATGGTGGCATCCCATTTTCGAAACGGTTAATTTACTTTTATACCATCACGTACAGGATGTCGATGGTATTCCATAGGTACCTTCGTTAATAATGGAAATAGAAAGAAACTGAGCCCGCAATATTGGGTCAACTTTTTATGCTAATTTGAATGGCCAACTTAAAAATTTGCTGTTCCTTGCCATTTTCGCGGTACAGTTGAAAAACGAAAAATTTATCAAATTTTCAAACGCATATTTTTTTTATTTTTAAAGGTATCGAAAAATGACAAATCAAAAATGATCATGATTCTTTAATCAAATCGCATCAAAAGTTCATAATAACCGAGATATAACCACAACTAATGTTTCGAATACCATCGAAAATTGGACACCGAATCAAAAGTAATCTCTCCTATAAATGCTGAATTACAGCTTAATCCCTTCTGACTACTATAATAAGTAGGCGAACAAGCAGATAAACAAACATAAAATAAAATATATTTACTTATTAGATTGCGACTTAAAAAAATTAATTGAGGAGACATTACTTTCAACGCTCAGTGGGTGTAAATCTGAGAAAAGTTTTTGTTTTTATAATAAAATAATCTATAATAAAATCAATAGTTTAGGTCGCGACATCCTGCGACCGATTTTTGACCTAACTTTGTGCGAGATAACTAGGACAGGTCGGTTTGATTGTAGTAGTGGCTTCTACTGAAGAGGCCCCAAATAGGGTCGAAAGCGCTGTACAGAGGATGTTCGAGGAATCCATTGCAAAGGGCTGTGCGATAAGAAGATTTTACTATCGAATAACGATAGTTTTCAAATTTCGATAATATCGATTAATCAATATATCGATAATAATATCGATATATCGATAATAATATCGATATATCGATAAAATTATCGATGTACATCGATATATCAATAAAATTATCGATGTATCGAATATATCGATATATCGAAAATTTTTATTTTCTTATCGGCATTCGATAATAGATTTATATATCGATATTTTTGCACAGCCTTACTCACAGGAGAACATGCCGAACAATTAATATTTCTATTTTTAAATAAATCTATAGTTCCAACAATGTTTTAAAATTATTTGTTAAATACAAAAATTGCTGTATCCGATTTTTTTGTTTTGTTATTAGATACATATAAAACCTATTTTATTTAAAAATATTGAAATATTGATTTATTTGAGAATAAAGTTTATGTATTTCGAAACGTACGTCGACAGTTACTTTTCCTTGCCAGCTAAGCCGTTATTTACTTCTTTTATTTATTGTATTTTCCTGGCGTTAACCTTTCTGTTATTATTTTTTAAAATATACTATTCAAGGCATATATTTTTCATTATTTATATTGCACTTTTATGTGTAATATAATTTTAATTTAGTATAATCAAGAATATTAACACTAACATTTGGTACTTCTAATTGATTTCTGTACGAAAAATATAGTAAACAGTACCTGTTTATACGTGGTTTCTATTTCTATATTGCTAAATATTTATCGATATATCGAATATATCGTTAAGCGAATACTTCGATATATTGGATATATCGATATATCGGATACATCGATATATCGATGTATCGAATATATCGATATATCAATATATCGATGTATTGAGTATATATATATATCGATGTATATCGATATATCGATGTATTGAATATATCGATATAGCGATAATTTTTATTTTACTTATCGGCATTCGATATAGATTTATATATCGATATTTTTGCACAGCCCAATTGCAATCGAGACCGATTTGCAAACAAAATTTTTATGCCTTCACTTATAAATTAACTAACTGCATTTTGTTACATGGAACGCTGACGATTAATGCTGACCAGTGTTGCCAACTACAGAATTATCTACTAATTATCGTGAAAACACGATAATTAATCACAGAACAAATCCAACACGCCAAAAACCACGATAGTTTTAATTTGAGCAGTTTACATTGTAAAATTATTAATTAGTCTTTTATTACGTACATAAAAAACGTCTACATTTTATATTTTTGTTGATTACTAGATTGTAATGTCTAAATACATCACAGCCGACGTAAATTAATGGGTCATTCTACACATTTATTTTTTCTATGAAATGAGCATAATGCAGATGTTTTAATAGTATAGTAGCGCACGTCATTTTATTAACTTTAAATCGAAAAAATTTTTAAATCACTCGATATTTACTCACGTTAATTAGAATTATAAATTGAAAATCAGAGCCTGGGAAGGATATTAGTTAATGAGAGTAATATATCAAATGATCAAATAAAAATTATTAGTTCTAGAAATTTTTAAGAATGTCTGATTGATCTGCAAGCTTAACCTAAAAATTAAATTCCATATAAAATCCAAACATATACACATAGAGAGTAATCAGAGACATACTATTTCTATGCAATGCATACTCTGATTTGATCGCATGATATTTTTTTATAGATTTTGAATTTGCAAAATTTTATATTTATTGAATCAGTTACATGCGTGGTTAAGTATCTGTAACAGAATTGCCCGAGTATTGTGACCTCGCTTCATGAGAATTTTTATAGTAAGTTATTGGCAAGACTGTACGTATAGCATTTTTTTTTCTTGAAAGAAAAGATCGGGTTCAAGTTGCGCGCACAATAGTGTTGCAAAATGGCAACAGCGATAAGCACGTCGAGTTCGCTTTATTTAGCCGCCGACGTTAAATCAGAGGCAATGTTTGCGGAATCCATTATAATTCTCGATCGACTATGCGCGAACATAAAATGGCGAAATTATCGTATCGGCGAAGATTTTTTCCTACACATCCCAAACGATGTTTGACGCGTGCGTGGGATCAAGATATTTAAAACGCACAAGTTCGAAAACAGGCCGCTATTTGTGTGACTGTTCCGAGTACGATTTACACAGCCACATCGTGGAGCGAGCAATGAACTTGTTAAGCGCTGATTCCAGTGTTGTTACGGAGTCTCGTCAACACCCGGCTGTCGTACGTAAGTTTATAATGGTGTGCGCGCTCTCCCTACTCGTTTACGACTATCTCGTTTTATATTCTAGTTTTTGTCCTTGGATGAGTCGCGTTCTTTTATTTATGGCCTGCCGCGGCTATTACAGTTTTTAATAATATCATCTGATTCCACTTTACAATATGATTAATTAATTCCTCTTGATATGTACACTGCCGTCAAAAAAATTATCGCACTCCTAGAATTATAAAATACAATCTCATTAATTGAATATTTTCATTTTATTGTAACAACGGAAAGACATTTAAATTTTAGTTTTTTTTTTTTAATCGCCCGCGGAGCTCTCAGATAAGCATTTAAACATATATTTAGTTGACATATGAGATATAGTTACTTACCAAAATTAAACTACGATACAATTATTGATTGATGAAGGTTTTGGTAAATCCTACCTTTGAATTCTACTATTGAATACTTAAATAACAGTAAATTAGCGCTAATAAATTAAACAAGCAACACTTAAGTAATCGGCATGCGCAGTATCACTTTGATGCACGATTCAGTGTTGCCAATAAAATTATGTATAGGCAGATGTCCCTTAATTTTCATAATAGATTTTCATTAATGGAAATAGATGGCGCTATCATAATAACATATATCGTAACATTGAACATTTTTGCACTTGTTATCGGTAACATTATTAAAAAAATTTTAGCGTTTAGTTACAACAGTGTCAATATACCTTACTGGCTGCTAATGACCTTATTCACTATTCGCATCCACAGACATACAGAAACTTATAACAATGTAATCGTTATTTTAAAATAACTTGATGTATCGAATAGAGTTTCGACTACTATCAAATTCATTCAAATTACAAGAAGTTTTTACCTCTGGACAAGAGATGGCGCTCTCTACGGTTCATTTTAACAAGTTTTACGGTTCATTTTAACAAATTAAAGTTTTGGGATTTCGTATGATTAGAACAATTCCAGTTATTTCAACTGGAATTCAGATATTCAGATATTTCATCTGCCATAAAAAGGACCGTCGCCGTTTTCCAAGTGTTGACACTCTAAAGCCATCTCTGATTAAAATATTCGGTGTCAAATTACAAGGAATCGAAGAAACGCCAAAAGATGGCGCTTTTTGAAACTCAATATTAAACTTCTAACAAACTTGTGAAAATTATTGTTTTATCATTTTTCTAATAACTTCATGTTTTGCCGAGATTGTGTTTTATTTGAGTCATTTCAGGACCTAATACATCCAATAGCTGACGGTATTAAGGCCTCTCCCTTCTGTGATTTTTCATATTGTTAGAAATATAGAAAGAATAACAAAAGGATTTATTTGTACAGTTGTAATCCTTTACAAAATCATCAAAATTATTCTTAATGCGATGCCCCTCTGAACTGCTTAGTTTCGAGTTATGTTATCGACTGTCCGGTATTGTCTGCTATAGTCGTCCCAGTTTGGTAGCGGTTTTATGGTCTTGCTATAAAAAAAAGAAGAAGAATTTTTTATACAATACATCGAAAAGAATTTTTTATAGCAAGATCATAAAACCGATACAAAACTTGGACGACTATCGGACCGGTACTTCCCCGGCTACCCAGTCTTGTTATCTCGGTCACGTGATGCATGATAGAGTAGTACAGTGCTGGCCTCACAGGATTTCTCACAATATAAACTTTTGTTTTGTGACTGTTTCAGCCTTGATTAAGGTTACTGTATCGAGAAGGTAGCGCCAACTTTCTATCTCTTTTAATTTGGGGTTAATCAAATTCATTCATAAACTCCTTAGCAATAGTAACTTGTTATGTATCTGTCCTTTTTCTTCTTTAGCGTTTCATCGCTTCCTTTTTAATTTGGGGGACGAAGCCGCGGAAATGAATGGCGGTACCTTCTAAATACAGTAACCTTAGCCTTGATCCTTATTTAGCGCCATCTGTTACAAATTAACAAACGACAGAAATGTCATTTTGTTTATCATCGGATGAATTTTTGAAGTAATACTTGATCATTTTGTCTTGTTGGCAAATCGCTTGGAACTTGAAAAAGAGTTTAATTTTTAATTCCAGAAAACACTTTTTGCTCGTCCTAAAAAGGTGAAAATTCGTGAATGACAGTCAATAGGTTTGCGGCTTGGCTCAATATTTAGTACACCAGGGGGCGCCATTTAAAAAATTCTGCACAGCTAATTTTAGTATAATTACCTATGTTTGTAATTTCAATATTACTATGACTTTTAGTCCAAATTTAATTAAAATTCTTTCATTAGAATAGGTTTTTTTTGGGAAAGTAGTCATTGGGGCGTATTCTCATATAATTAATTTAATAACGTTTAATTCCCATGGCAACACTCGTCCATCACTCTCTTACACATTAAATCGGCATAAACCTACACCGTTTCTTGTTTATTTCAATCACGACTTAAAGTTAAACACGACTCTAATCATAAGATCCGAATACGACGCAGGCGTATTTTCATTAAGGCTTTCAATTTAACTAAGATATGGCATATCTATAGAGCTATTACTTCTTTAAAATATGTCATTTTCTTCTAAAGAAAAAAAAAATATTTCTATCACTAGGTCGGTAATATTGCCATAGCAACACTTTTAAGAAACTTTTTTCAAGTTTTTTTTTTCTTAAAGAACAAACTTTGTGACGATAATGTGTATAAATAGCATTTCATGTTCGAGTCCGTTCATTTTCAAACGTCGCAAATTTCGCAAATAAACGGGGCCTTGAACACAATCATTACGTGCGTCGTAAATATTTATTCTGCTTTATGAAAATGTAAATATTTTTATTGTGTAGTATGTACTTGATTAGTGTCAGTTCGTAAATCACGCGACGATAAAACCCATTCGGCATTAACCTCGTTTGCTGTTAAGAGTTCGATTTGTACTTCGGCATTCGCTTCACGCGTTAAAACTTCAGGAGGGCGAAAGAATTTAAATTAAGCACCAGATTCTCAACCTTTAAGAGGTACCCAAATTACGTAACCGGCTTTGAGCATTAAACGTATTCCGAGAGTCTGCCCATTCTTTTGAAATTAGTTCCCGCATTCGTCGCCGTCGTCGCCTTGTACGACGGCGACGACGACGCCTCGAAAAATATTTCAGCTTCGGAACGAATTCTAAACTCGTTGAATTTCTTTATTCCCTCTTCCGTTTCGTTCGGTATTCATGCGTGCTCTCTGACGGCGACCGTCTGTCTCTCTTCGCATCGACTTCGCTCCTTGCGGATTGTTCTTGAGCATTGGGCGGTGTCCGATTCTCGATAAGGAGGGATGAAGTCGCATCTTCCGATTCTCATTACCTAATAAGGGACTCACGTACTCTGTGCTAGCGAGGATAGATGTCGTCGCTGCCTTTGTTCGATTAAACAAAATCATACTCACTCTCGACCGTGTGGACTTGCGTTTTAACCTTGATGCTCTCTTTGATAATAATAAATAAATTTATTATTGCACAATCCGGCGTAACCGAGCAAGGTGCAAAGTTACTCTTTTTATTACAGTAATCTCCATTAAACGCAGCAGATAAAACATTGTTGCAACGCAATTTATTCTCGTTTTCATTGGAAAAATCAATCAAAACTTTATTAAACAATTTGGCCATGTTCCCTCTTAACCAATGATTGGAGTTGGATCTGGTACAATGAAGAGCCAAAAGTTCCAAGTCATTTTTATATAAAAATCCACACTATGCATGTTGGCATGGTTGCTTACAATCGTGTTCATGAAAAATCGGAGAATTCGCAATTTATTCTTGTTTTCATTGGAAAAAAGTTTATGAAACAATAAAGACATTTTTGCCCATGTTTCATCTTGTCCAATGATTGGAATTGGGTTTGGAACCATGAAGAGCCACTTTTATCTAAATATCCACATGCATATGCATGTTGACACAGTTACAGTCGTGTTCATGAGAATTCGAGGAGTTGGTGTGAAATGAAAACCACATTTCCATCGTAAAATATTGCAAAGAAACTCCATAAAATTTGTTCTTCCGTCGATAACTCAAGAGCTGACAATTTTGAAATTATAAGGTGCTTTCCATTTTCCTGCCTGGGCAGCTCCGAACTGCTTTGTGACACGACGCCCTCTGTTCCATTAAAAAACACGACGTGGTGTCAAGTCTCATTCGAGTTCCTACCCCTTTCCCCTTGAGGACCACCTTTTGACTAGGGGCGTGAAGCTCCATCGACAATTTTGTTGATCTTTGAGGTTATACCAAACTCTATTTGACGTATAAATACTAATATTTGAATAATCGAAAATTGTGCTAATCGTTTTTTTGTGGAAAATACTTAAAAATCAAATTTAATTGATCAAACTGGTTATGTTGAAGGTGACAGTTATTGTCGCGTAAAATTTTGTGTTCCATTTGCGAACTATTCAGAGCAGCTCCGAGAAGCCCAGGGTTCTAAGCACCACGGACATTACGCCCTCAAATGGAAAGCAACTATAATGGTAGACCAATTATTTTGATTAAAAGTGACATTCCAAAGTCACGTACAATGTTGCCCAGGAAATTATTTCCGAATCTATTCATCAAGTAATAGAACTTTGGACTTTGTACGATTCAAGCAATTTGCCTCGGAATTATCTTTAAAAAAATATTGTATTGTACGTTTTCCAATTTTTTTTTCCATTTCGATTGTGCAATTTGATTAATGTCTGTAGTAATGGCAAAAGTTGTTATTTTGAAATAAACATAACCTCATATATCTAACAAGACGTCGATAAAGTCAGTTTCATGGAAAATTAGATAACTTTTTTCGATGTATTGTATAAATGGTACTTGTATCATTCGAATGTACAAAAGCTCTTAAAACTTTCGAAAGATCAGTTTTAATTCCATTGACGTCCAACAAAACCGTTCTCTAACAAAAAAAAGACGGATTATCAATAGGTTTGTTCATTTATTGTACTATACTAAACTCAGCGAACCAGTAGACTAATTACGTGAACAGTGCCATGCACTTTCTTCCCAATGCCCCAATGCCTGACCGAGGTAGACTACAGACAACCAATTAGAACCCTGCATCCAAACAGCATGCGCTTTTATTACTCTACTGCTTCGCCGAGTTTAGTATAGTTCTGAACTTTTTGCAAATTCACTTAAATCTGTACAATCACAACCCGTGATTCAAAAAAAGTTCACCAAGGTGTGCTATGATAAATAAAGATAGATATAACGGGTATGTCTGAGATACTAAATGTCGGTGACGTTTCTTCGTTAAAAATCACATCTGTCAGTTCCGTCAGATTTAAATTTTGATTATTTTCACACATTGCAATGTTATGGCTTTCACTGATCACCAAGAAAGCTGTCTGTTAGAAATATATTTCAGAAACAGTGAAAAAATTGATTGTAGATTTAGTATAGTTCCAACATTCAAACATTATATTAAGAAAAACGTATTTTTTTCGTAGCACACTTTGATGAAAGTTTTTTTTTAATCGCTGCTTATCCATTTCTGTTGGCTACTTATGCACTAAATTGAATTTGTTTGCACTTGATTTGAAACAGGTGTAAAAAGTGCAGAACAAACGAACATATCTAATATGTATTACCTTCTGGGGGCACCGAGTGCCACACTGTTTTCGATATGCCATCAAGCGGATTTTCTCAAAACTAACTTTCAATAAACTTGTTTTTAATTTTTCTTAATCTTCTGGAAAGAAATTAGTGATCGATGTTTAACACCCACATTAATTCTTTAAATAGTTCTTCCCCCCTCTGTACTTGCTCTCTATAAAAAAATCGGAACTTTTGTCAAATTATGTAGAGAAAATAGAAATGACCTTCAAGAATTTTAGTTAGGAACAGATGGGGTAATTGTATACATTTGACTCCAATTACTCCCCAGCACTAATCTGGCCACTAAAAAAATGCATCATGAAGTCATAAACTTTCAAATTAAAATTGAAATTAGTTTTTTTATTCAAAGATATGTTGGCAAAAAAATTAGCAATGAATTTGTATCACAAACTAACCATCATCTGGAGAGTAATTATGGAAAATTTGCAACATGGCGCATTCTTCTTTTTCCAAGAGTTTTTTTGGCAAAAAAATAACATTGTGGTGGTTTTGCGACCAATGTTCTATCAGATTTGGTCCCAGTATTGCTTTCTCTTCCCGTTTTAATATTTTACGCAAAAAAATTGATGCATTTGATACAAACAGTTTACTTGAGGAACTATTCACAACTCAAAGAGACAATTTTTTTGTGAATTTCAAAAATCGTTAGAAGGCACTCTTAATAGAATCTGCAAAAATGAATATATAAAGCTTAAAATATTGAGATTCAAAACAAAGTGTTAGGACCTCTTAAAAATATTTATAAATGAACATGATGGCAAAACAACGTCCACAAGATCGAAGAACAACGTAAATACATTGGTATTCTATTTTTTGAAGTCACTTATAAATAATGAGAAGGTATGAGGTTCAAGTAGGTACCATACTTCTTAAGAGTTCATTCAACCATGTCTGTTAGAAGAAAGGTGTATAAATACATAGTAGATAAATTTGTATAATAAAGTAACAATGAACATATTTGCCCCGAAATTTTGCATTCCATCAAATCTTTAACAGATATTGATTTTTTTTTAATTCTTGAATAACGGTATACAAGAACGCCCAATACTTTCAACAACATCCTTGTATAAACCGACCGTATATTATCCGAGTTGAAAATATTGTTCTACTTCTATCTGAAAACTCGTGATTGGTAAAACTGGTATGCCGCATTCTATTACCGTCGTTATCGTTATCGAAACCGCCGATGGTTCAGCCGGAAACATGCACCTTCACTAACTTTTTAAAGCCAAACGACACGTCACATTTCTATTTGTAAAAGACTATATTTGAAGTAAGTGCGGCGTTTTCATCCACTCCACTACAACGTCCGTTAAGTCATTTGACTCATTTGTTATTTTTAATTCGAGCGTCATCATTAATTAAATTAAATTGATCGGCGATGTTTATCATCTCCGAATTCTATTAGGCCAGGGTTTCTAATTCTAATTGACTCGACTAATGCAGAATGTTTAATAGTTTTAAGTTCACCCGTCGATTGGTTGAAGATATAAAGAAATGGACCGTTTGGGTTCAGCAAAAATACCTGCACCGGTCTATATTTAGTAACGTCGAAGGGTGTTACGTAAAACCTAATATCGCACTGAAACGATATCTTAATTTGAATATGCTTATTTGATATGTCGTTATGGCTAAGGTGTAATAATGACGAGGAAATTATCCCCTTTTTTTTGTACTTGATATCGAAATGTACATAACAAAACCAAACTGACGCAACGCGTTATATCCTGTTTTACAAAATTCTTTATCTTCCATTGTTAATCACTTCGTACGTAGAAAAACACGCCCGGAATTTAAAAAAAAGCTTCTGTAATTATGCTTGCGTAAAATTTTTTGTTGTATTAATTGTTCCTGTTACGCACCACAAATACAAACCGACAAACCCACGCGTTTCAAGTCCGCGGATTTATTAGAAAGTGTTTCATTTCCCTCGTTGAAAAACAACGAACTAAACTAATCCACCGCAAATTGCCATTAAACATTTATCTCAAGTCCTCATAAATATTTATGCGTTTGATAAATGTAATCACTTACTTATTTCCAAATGCGTTCGTTCCTATTTCGCTCGGCGTTACGACTCAATCGATAGGCATTATCGCGAACCTTTCATAATTTCGCGGTTTTATTTCAACGGCTCACTAAATTTAATCGATTAGATAATGTTGTTTGCCAAGATCACTTACGTTTGTCGTAATTAAGCCGGGTGAATAAATCACGATTTTGTCGAGCGATTTAAGCCCCCCGGTAAACGTGCGCGCGAACTTGATACCTCGTTAGGCCCCCAGGTTATAATCCAACAATCCAAAAAAAAAACCACTGAACGCTCTCGAATTCTCGCATATAAGGCTGCATTCTGGTTCATCCAATTTCGTTGGAAATTCCGTTCTGGTAAGATCATGCACTTAATTAAGCTTTCATAACCTGATTTATTTCAACAGTGGTTTTTGATTATCTGCGCTTAATTTTAAGGCGCTCGCAGTTTTTAACAGCTGACTATAGACTCCAACGTTCGGGCAATGTTGTTAGCCAAGATCACTTCCGTTTGTCGGAATTAAGCCGGGTGCCGAATTTGTCGAACGATTTAAGTTTGTTCCGAACTTGATACCATGTTAGGGCTCCAGGTTAATCCAACAATATAACATACAAGGTTGCATTCAGTTTCATCCAATTCCGTGGACAAGTACGGGTAATTCTATTCAAGTAAGGTCACTCACTTCAGTTGGTGTAGTTTCCAGATTTATCCAACTAAGGCTTTAGCAATAAATTCTGAACGTTTTCATGACGAGATAGGTTTTATTTTGAGGCGCTCGCAGTTTTAACACATCACTAGATTCAACCGATCGGGTAACGTTGTCAGCCGAGCTTACTTACGTTTGTAATAATTAAACTTGGATAGGTAAATTAAATTCTGAATTTGCCTTGTTCCTTCTAGTAATACCACCCAGTTTTTTCCAACAATCAATTCCTGTGTAAATGAACGCTATTGTAGTTCCTATGTGTGTAAATTCATCCAATCGTCCAGATGATCATTTAATTCTTGGAACGCTCCCGTTTTTATCTTGAGGACTCATTGAATTTCCTTTTTTAATTAATCAAATGGGGTGAGGAAATTACGTGTGCACTTTGTCCGACTGTTCTGGGCAAACACTTTCAATATAATTCTTGTGTTAAGTTTGATACAAATTAATCCAATGTTTCGGTTAAAGTAAAATTCGCTGGTAATTTCTGTTGCATCCAGGTTCTCTGTGAAAGAAACTTAGAAGAGGTTTTGGTTGTTGTGGTTTGAAATATTTATCTGCCTGCAGCTAGCGACACTGAAACTTTTGGATTCGGTATCTCGAAGCGGAACTATTTTATAATGTAATTTTATACGTGTAAAAGGAAACGGAAAAGTTGTTCTCACAGATGCCAGATGGATGGAGCCAGCAGTTCGTGGGTCACTACACACAGATCTTCCCTCCGTCGTCCTGGTGGGAGTTCGTCGCAATCCTAGCTGATCGATAGCAGCTGTAGCCACGTATGTGTATTTATTAAACATGCATGGTTACCACCTTGTCAGCGGTGTGGCAACACGGCGACGCTTCTGACTAAGCCGTTCGTTCTATTTCTGGCGATTTTTTTTCAGTTCGTTGTTTGCGGTGACGGCTTTGATCGCTCGCAATTATCATGTTAACTGGTACGATTCGCCCGCGTCGCTTTCCGTCTTCAGTCTCGTGTTGTACCCTTCGGAACGTCTAGTAGTATTCCGCGTGTTCAATTGTTTCGCTTCTTCTTCAGCTTGGTATGCCATCTTCGAGGAGAGAGATGTGAAAGTCTTCACCCAGTAAGTTGTTTCTAATCACTAAATTGATAAGCGCGGTGGAATAGGCACTTTGCGTTTTGAGTCGGTTGACCGACCTGACTGGCGATCGAAAGTGAACGTAATCGGCGTGGAGTTAACGGTCGTCTCTTTCTGGCCCCTTGAGGAAGTGCGGGAGAGGAATCCGGTCTCAAATGGAATAATGACGAGTTTCACAATCCTAACGCTGCAACGCGTTGTTGCCAAAACGATTTGAGCGCGACACTTACGAAAGGCGAGAGCGCGCGAACGAACAGTACGTGCGAACCTTCTGTCGGCTCGAGCACGAATGAATCGTCTGCGGAATTAGTCTGTGTCACGGCATGCGCTCTGGCAACCACGCGCGGCGCCAGCTGATAGCTGAAGGCAGTGTTGCCGGAGCGATGGCCTCGATGAATGGCATTGCAAGGTCTGGCTCGGTGCAGTGCGGTGTGATGTAGAAATGTGCGGGATCGGCCACCATGGACGGGCTCCTGAAGGCTCTTCTGGTGCACTACTGTTACCACCAGGTACTTATACCCTTCAAGTACGAGCACGTGTTTCGCACTGTGACCCAGTCACCGCCAATTGATTTTACAGCCAGACAGACAGACAGGCATGTTAAACATGTTCCGCCGCTGAGACCCGTCGTTCGGATTAGCTGCGTGTTTCACTACTCATGCGAATGGTCCAGTTAGTAGAGGTTTCAATACAGGTTGGTTCGGTATTTTTAGGACGTCGTCGATGATGATGTTATACGCTCGTCGACTGTTTTCACTACCACGCACTATTTAACTCTACATTATGCAAGCCGGATAGTACATGTCAGTTAATTTCTTCACACAGCATGAATAGTTTTCTATATCTACACATTTACAACTTAGTTTCCGATTTGATAGCTTATCTACAGTGTTGTCCTTTTTCGCATCGTTGACCTCACAGATTAACAATTCCATTACGAACATAATCAGCCCATATACTTTCTCAACTCGAGTGCACGCGGATTTCTTGCTATTTTCGAAATCTCTGGTCCGTCCGTAGGTGTGTCTACTCAAGAAAATAACGGGCGAAGATGCTTTCGAGGCCGTTCGAAATTTCGGCGGCGCGTTGCGGTACGTATTCAATGGAAAATTTTACTAGCGAATTCTTTTGATTGTGTAGTTGCGGTTTCTTACCTCGGCAAGTGGCCAACGTATTCGCCACCATTTTGTTTGCATTTGCTTGGACAAATTGTACTTATACCTTGAGTATCATGTCGCATGCTCTGTGTGGGATGTTGGTACAGTCTCAGTAACACAGCTGCTTTTCTCTTTCCGGTTGTGTGTTGTTGGCCCGTTTCTCCCCATGTTCCGCCCCGACTGCCTTTAAACTTTATCTCGGTACATTTCCATCGCAGACACTTATAGCATTAATAGTTTGCATTCAGTGAATTTTCGGATGGCTATAATAGGTACGTCATGTTTTTTTTACGCTTAATTACGATTAATCTTTTTAGTCAACTTATTTCCACGAAAATAAAAATCGTTTATCGCCTTTGAAACAGATGTCGTTATCTGTTACAATTACAGTTTACACAGTGTAAAATGTTGGCCGATAATTATTCATGTTGAACACGTAACATAATTTAAAATTCTTATGGTCGACTAGCAAGTTAAGGATACGTTGTTTTGAAATGCGACTGGGTGATGTTTTTTTTCATTCACCGTAGATTTCACTACGTTACAACTGTAATATTGCAAGATGGATAATATGTACTTGTGATTTCACTTTATTTTTTCGCATATATCGTTTAGGTATGCAAGATATTTTTAGCATACCAAACACCGATTACCAGTGGATTTAATACAATTCATTTTTAGCAACAATTCCTTTAAGCTACTGTTATATTAATTTTTTCTATGAAATTATTTTAGAGCTAACTTTTTATTACGTACTTAAAAAATGTATTGACATTACGTTTCGTATACATCTTCAAACAGAGCTAACCTTCGTAGAATTCATGTAATTGGCTTCTTTAATGCCTCTCAAGGTAGAACTGGCAGTTTCAAATCTGTACACAACAGAAATAGCTTTGTTTTTTAACTTTATCATTGAGTTACTCGGCATATTGGCCAAAACACATTCTCATCTTAATTTATATTTACCTAAAAAAATGCACTACATTGCCAGTGAATTCATCCATTTAAATACAGTGCAACCTCGATTATCCGAACTAATTATTCCAAGGAGTTGTTCGAAATTACCAAAATGTTCGCATATTGGTTGCCATTTCCTGTATAATGCGGTGTTGCACTTCCCCATTTTTATGTCTTCGTCTTCATCCTACTCTTTCTACTTTTCTAAATTCCATACAATCTGTAAAATGTCATCAGTCATTCTTTCCATTGCATCTTCGCCTACTATCTAAACGCCTCTAGGTTTCTTCATGTGTTAAAGTATTCGGAAGAGTGCAAGAAGCATTAATTCTTCATCTTCCTATGTAACTCCGATTGTTTGATAGTAAAAGTAGTCTGCTTCTTATTTCTTTGGTATTTAAATTTTGTCCGGCTTTAGTCAACACTGCTAAAATACAATATGTCTAAATATTTTTTTAATAAAAGTGAGCCATGGAAAGTCAGATATTGCCGTAACCTTTGATCGGAATAGCATATTTTCACGTCATCACATAAGCAGCGACACAAATAAATAAATTCATTTATGTCTTTTATGTTATGACGCATGATATAAACCACCTATTACATAAACAACCCTTTCATTTTCTACGTAACTCCCTTATACACTTATTCATCTTTTTCCCATTAAATTTCGATCAAAATTCCTTAACTTTGGTTGCACATTAGCTGCGTTCCTTTTGCCACAAATCTTATCTCAGATCACTTAAACGTCATTTCCGTTAACACGAACAAGTAAGTTTGGATGGATATTTCAATCTAGCAACCAATGGGAATGCTCGAGCGACAAGGTAGGAGGTCGAAATCTCAATTCAAACTCACTTGTTCATGCTAGCGGAAATGACGTTTATCTTATCTGAGGTGAGATTTGTGGTAAAAGGAAAGCACCTATTATTGTGTGCGACATACAATGTCATTTCAATGACCATCTCTTTGTCAAAAATTTATTACGTAAGTAAATTAGGATACATTATTGTGCAATACTTAAACAGAAACACGGATATTTTTCCCGCTCATTGTTAAAGAGGTTTTCATCAAATGAAAACAGCTTATCATATCCGCAAACAAGCGTTTATAAGTTTACTGGTTTCCTTTGATTCTGCCCTAGAGTCCTCTGATGTAGTCCTTGAAAGCCTTGCAGAGGCATAGAATGTGTTGAAGAGTTTCTTGACTTCCTGACTGCGGCCCACGCAAAGCAGGCTTGGTGCCTTTCTTATTCTCTGTAATTGTTATTCAAATCAATGAATATATGTGTACGTATATATACTTACGTGGATAGTTCCTTATTAAACTGAAAAGGATTTGAAGCTTCAATCTGTGTTCATTTTAGCCTATGTTCGAATGGCTCTAAAAGATAATCCACGATGTATTCAGTCCTCTGGATATCATTGAGTATAAATATCAAACTTACCATTAATTGTAAAATTTAATAAAATGATATTTTTTATTTCAAATGCATTTACTGCATACTGAGATTTCCACATTCAGGTATTATTAGTCAATTACTTTGCAGCGTTTTCTTAATGCCATATGTGTATATCCAAAATAGTTTTTTTTTTAATGTATGATTTGGTGAAATATATTTTACATAAAATTGGAAATACTGAGTGTACAAGTAAACAAAAATTAAAGGCTGACCTAATAACTCATCTAAATATATACCGAAAAATTCTAACAATTTGTTACGTAAAAGAACGTTACTTTGTTTACTCTTGTTAGGAGTAAGTTTAGATAATGAATATTTTTAGCCAGTGACAATGAATGTTACAGCGTTTGCTATCTGCTCCTTTATTAATCTAGGACTCCATCTACTGGAAGTTTCTTCGACCTTTAGCTCGATTTGAATTTGCGTTCTTCCTCCTGAAACGCTCGTATGTCAAGTGTGCGGGCGAAAGGGGTGTCCAAAGCTATATCAGATGTGGAATAATCAATATTGCACCCTCCTGTCTTCAATCTACCGACTTGCTCTTAAATATACCGACCCTCTTTGGTCGGTCTCGGGATATAGTCCTTGACATGCTCACTTCGATCCTGCTGCGATCTCGCAGTTATTTTCCACCCGTTTTATATATTTAACCTCTTTTCGCACCACACACGCCCAATTTTGACGTTGGATCTGAAAATGTAGCCTTAGGTGAAAACATGATTTAAAAAAATAACTTTTGTAATGTATTCTATGAATACAAATACAAATATATGAATTTGTATGAAAAGATTAATTTTTAGTATTTGCAAATATGTAAATATTTAGTCCATTTAAATGAAAAAGCAATAAAAGTTATAACTAAAAAGTTGCAGTCAATTTTATGGGGAAATCAAAATCAATAAATGAGACGTACACAGGTCAGAATTGTGGACAACCAGTGAAAATATGGAGAGAAGAATAGATGCAGTAGAAATACATATTTGGAGATGATACTGCAGTGTAACCTTAATACCTAAATCTAAGAAAGGAAGAGGATGGAAGTACATAGAAAAAATATTAACAGAAAAGGAGACTCGAGAAAAAATGGCCTGAGGGGAGATGAGGGGATACCACTTATAAAAAAAAGAAAAAGATGTAAAAAACAGTGGGAAGAGAAAGTAAACAGAACCAAAAGAAATGTAGATTTAATGGCATGACGAAATGTACTGGCGCAAAGGAAAGAAGAAGCGACCAAATAATAATTTCGTTTATTTCCTACATGACATATGGAAACCTTATGATGTTATTCAGGTTGCACTTGGTCCACCACAACACCCCCTTTTTACAAAAGAGAAACAGCCAAAAAACACGCAAAAAATGCAGAATTATGAAAATGTATTCCAGACAGTTCACAGAATAACACTAAACTAATTGCTGATGGAGATGAAATTTGGAAGCAAAATAGTAGCTTTAGATATCTCTCGGCCAGGACTAACGTTCAGAAATTTGCAAAATCTTCAATCATTGTTTTGCACAAATAACTCTATGACAAAGTAGGAAATTAGAAAAGCAGTAGGAAAGAGAAAGTTCGAGAAAATGTTCTCCTTGGTGTCCTCTTTTTTATTGTACTTGCTTCATATATTTTCCTCACTGTTCTTACTGTATCCATTATTCTAATCTTCACCAGCTGATTTTCTCTATTAGTTAGTCTACTGGTTTCGTGTCAAGATTTTCTCTGAAAACCTCATTCCTGATCTTATCCAATCTTGATATGACTTCTGTTTTCCTTAAATATCTCATCTCTGTTGCTGTGATCTTCTGCTTATGTTTTTATCCATGATTCTGAGGCATACATTAAAATTGGTACTGTATTCTTTTAAGCATCAACGTTTTTGATATTATTTCTTCATCTGGTCTTACTGTCTGAGATTTTAATGTGCCTAAGTACTAAGTTTTTTTACTTGCTGCAATTATTAGTCTTTTAAACCTTATTTAAGTTGTGATGAAGAGCGTCTGTGTTTTCTCACGATCATATTTTTAAGTTTTTGTTCAATGGTTTTTCCATCTTTCGGAATAAGTACTATTCGTCGGCATAGCAAATTTCTTGTAATATCCACTTACTTATTTCCGACTTCGTAAAGTGGACTTAATATGCATCCTATAGTCGTTTCGAACGTTTTGGAGAATTCTAATAAAATTCTTGGTGTTTCTTCATACTTTCCTCTCAATTTATTGGTATTCCTTGCGTCTTCGATATTTTCCAAGTATCTTCCAGATTTATTTTATCAAAGGCTTTTTCCTAAGTCTATAAAACACAGATTAAGTTCTCTTTCCTGCTTTAATGTCTTTTCCGTAATTTATCTTAGGATATTGCACCTTCTTTTTGTTCTGACGCCAAATTGTGTATTTTCAAAGACTTGTTTAGGTTTTGTTCTTATTCTTTTCTCCAGGATTCTAGTAAATATTTTTACAACATCACTTAAAGGCTCTGGGGTACTGCGACTACGCACGCATAATTCGGATTTGAATGGGTGATCATCAAGTTATGTTACTTTTTGGCTTTTTGGTGGTCGGCACCCTTACACTGAAAAGTAGAAAGGTTTACAAATGACTATAATGTATGTGCTCATCAAGGTGGTTGCTCTATAGTTTTGGCATTCTTGGTTACCTTCTTTTTTGAATGTTGGTGTTCTTTTTAATAAATTACAACGTTTTTGATTCTGTCATCTATTTTGCTCAGTATACCTATATAACTTGGAAATCTTGAAATGAGAAGAAAGGAGGACCCTATGTCAAGAAATTTGATTTGTATTGTGGTTCCTTATTGGAAATGATTTCAAATCTGTACTTTCAAAGACTAAGGCTACATTTACATTTATACATTGGCCAATGTAAATGATATAAGAAAGCACACGTCAAACTTTCGTGTTACGAATTCATGCTGGCACGAAATTGAATGTAAATGTAGCCTAATGTGTCGATTCCGCTCGTATCTGTAGCAACCGTAAGAACTGTAAACTTGTAACTCAATTATTAAAATGTGGAATTTTGAAGTTCTGTGGAAGATATGATTTTTCGCAGGTCTAAGATTACTCGTAAGTCTCTATGGTAGTACCTTAGAGACTTACAAGAAGTTGTATCATACTTAGAACTTCAAAATTCAACTTTTTAATAATTGATTTACAGGCTTACAGATCTTACCGTTGCTACAGATATGAGCAGAATCGACCCATTTAGTTCAAAATAATATTTAAAGTAAGTAACGTGTGGACAAGGAAATCACAAAATACATTGAAAAACTAAATAAAATATTTTCTGATACAATAAATAAATGAAACTATCGCACACTATTTAGGCCTTGAGTTGTGTAATTTTTTTCCATTCTTTACTATCTTTAGCCGACTCCAGTTTCCTATCTGTTTGCTTTTCAGGTCCTTTTCTACTTCCTCTCTCCACCTTTTCCTCGGTTTCCTCTTTTTTTTTTGTTGTCCTTGCTATATACTTTACGTCTGTCTCATTGTCTGAAATAGTTTTTCAAAAATTACTTTAAACTGTTTTACGGAATTAAATAATACAGACGTGAACGAATTTATTGACGAAAAGCAATTGAAAATATTAAGAAGAACTTTGCAAAAGTACTGCTTTAATTTCCAATAGATTTCTCAAATTTCTTCTTTCGTTTTCCTATGAATCCTAATATAGAAAAGATAAATTTTTTATTCTTTCTTTTAAACACGTACACTGAATGCGACAGGAAACGTCCTCTGGATGTGCCCATACTTTAAACAATTGTTCAGTGAATAAAGTCTTCATAAAAAAAGTATAGAAATAAAAAAGTCTTTAATATCTTTAGTATCAGTTTCCATGCGTGTTTAAAAATAGAAGGAAATGTTACGTATCAACATTATAAATATGGTAATATCTGAGTTGTTTAACTGTAAGGCTTGTTGGTTGCCGTACAAGTTCTTATTCGTTTCTTTTAAAGAAGAGTGCCCATTTGATGGACGTAGAAGAGAAAAGAACTCGCATTAACTCCCCACAAGCTCACGTCTATTAAAGACGTGGTCATCACACTCTTCGAACCAAGTTGAGAAATTCGAATTAACGATTTAGGGGCAGTTGACGGCTTCTCGTAGCTACTTTGTGCTCGCCTCTTCGTCGTAGTCTCTGGTTCGCGTGCGTCCTCGATGGGCGTAATTTAATCGAGTACGTATCGTACAGCGACGTTGTGTAAACTTTCCCAAATGGCGATCTTCTTTGCAAGTGCCGGTGTGCAGTGAGTATGGGTCGATAACCTACATTATTAAGCATTCTATTATGTGTCTTGTACCTGGTCTCAATGGCCACATTGCCCCAGCTCGCAGTCGCACCACTCGGATCAAGGAAGCATTATTAGCCGTTCTAAAAATATCACACTCCCGGCTACCAGACGGATTGCATTGATTAGTGACAGAAAATAATCTAGAAAATATTCACGATCTATTCATACACGCCGTGTTCGTGGAAATATACTGTTAATACACCATTGTAACTGTGCACTAGACCATGCGTTAGAAGTGCTCTTCGTTAACTGTTTTGTAAGTAAATTTCTGCAGATTTTTCCTTTACATTATTATTACCACATATCCACCTTCTTTTTTTTTGTTTGTGTAATTCTGCCACGTCTTCATTCTATTGAAGTACACGCGCACTTCACGTTGACATTTTTTTGCGTAGCACTTGTGCGTAAGCGTTACGCTTCTATTTAAGTTCGCCCATAATTTTTTTATTGTTGCGACCAGAACGTATGTATTTACAACGTCATCCAAGTATATTTCCATAACTTGTACGGCGATGAATATTAAAACGCCCATTTTTTTATCAGGAATGTTTTAGCTTACGAGCTATTAAGGCCAGGGCCACCAGAATAAATTTGGCGAATAAATAAATTCGCATTGTACTAACGTGATCGTATTTTGACAAAATTCGTCACGTGATATTGCCGTAATCTATTTAGCAACACGAATTTCACAATGCGCCCACCTTCAACCATTCGATTCACATCAATTCCCTTATAAGTTGTATAAAATTGTGTCTTAGCGAACCGCTTTTTAGATTCTCGTGTTTCACTTCTTTGCTTTCGTGAAGCACAAGTCAGTAATAAATAATAAATTCAAAGGCTTACGAGATTTATTCGGAATTCTAGGTAGAAAGTTTTTCTAGTTTATATAAGAGTATTATTAGGGTAGTAATTGCTCTGGGCTCTCTGAAGATAATTCCAGGAATTAATTGGGAGGTACCTTGTATTGTTATGACTTGATGAATGTTTCGTTTAAATCACTGTGAAACTCTTTACGTAAGTGAGTTTAGTAAGCTGTTGATGAAAACTTTGATAAATTAAAAAAGTCGCTTGTACTTGTGCACTTCTCGTTTATTTTTTTATTTAGGAATTTTCTTGGTCATCTGAAATTAAAATCTGATTAGATTACAATATTTCATATGATCTTAATGGAATAAAGAAAGAAAATAAGTTTTCAACAATAGATAGCCAAGGTTTATGTTGGTAAAGTTCACTAAATTGGTATTTTGTAAAGACCCTTTTATTTTGGATGCCCTAAATATTAAGTCAGTGGTCGATTTAGTATATAAAATGTTTTTACGACTGAAGTGAGCAAGGAAAAAAATCTACGTCTTTCATAGCAATGAAAGCATGCAGGGGTGAAGAAAGAGGGTCGTATGTGTCTTTTAGATTCCCAAAATTGTTTAGACGATAGTCTTCCGTTATAGGTGCTGGAGAGTTCTGTTGGGGCATTATTGACCCCATGACAGTAGGGGATATTTCCAGGACCACGTGGACAATAAAAAGATGTTTAGAGTTTGGTAGACTGGTATGTTGCAAAATGCAAGCTACAAAGAATATTTGACAGCCTATGGTTTACCTCAAGGCTGACCAAACTTAGGTAATCCCAGGGTCACATTAGGAAACGGAACACGCTTTCTTATGGCCGATTTCTTTACCGTGTTTATCCTAAGGTTAATTTAATTGTCAATTAGAATGTGTCATACAGTTGGCTGAATGCATACTATGTCATATTCTACCTAACCTTTGATAAGACGATGAAGAAATCGCACATTAGCTTACATTTTACATCCTTTACTCTATAATGCAGCCATCCCTTTTCCGCCTCTTCCTTTCTTCAAATTTTAATGAAACCGTTGGTATATTAAATTATTTGGAGAGTCCTGTCGTTAGTTAGATTAAGTAAACATATTTCATAAGAAAGAAGTCACAGTGCAGGCCTCACAAAATCGACTTGAATGGTTCTGGCTTAGATTCTTTTATGACTTATATCTGGTCTTTATTTTTTTGCCTTTTTCCGACACCCTGTGTAGAGTACTAAAATAGGAGTAGTAAATATATTTGAAAAGTGCGTACACCTATTATGGTTCGAGCAATTTTTAATTATCAGATTTTAGTTTTTCAAAAAAATATATAATTTTAAGAAAGCTGTTTACAAAGTCAACAGACTAGGTATTAAAGAATTAGATAAACATCGCCATTACGAAATAGTAACACATAATTTATTAATAACATCACTTGCATTCCTCTTTCGCAGCAGGAAGTATGTATTTCGGTAATAGTAAGAGCATCATCAGCTTCTTCCAGTATTTGATTGTCTTTAGTTTTTCAAGATACTTGTTGGGGATACTTTTCGAAATTCGTATTCATAGTTTTGTGAAAATATGTTATTGTTTATATGTTCATTTCACACTGGCATTTTTGAAACAAGATGATCAAAAGTCTATTAACTGCGTTACTCAAAACAAAATACATATTCTCTATTCGCGAAAGACTGGAAAACGCACTTTTGGTTGATTTAATTTAAAAAAAAATGTTTTTCTTCGTAAATGTGATTAAAATGTATGTGGTTCTTATTTACTTTAACAATTTAAATAATTAAAGAAATTGAAAATGTATTTACATTTTACTTTTTCAAACAACTTTATGAAATTTTTAATCATAGAAAGTGTAATTCTGAACATTTTAATGCGAGCAAGTATTTAAATAACGTCTCAGGGCCATCAAACAAAATGATGGCGTAAGACTACATACAGCACAGTTATTTCCGTTTTATTGCAAAATTTTGTAATTTACGAGAGTAAAACGTTTATGTGGTTCATAAGCGGTCAAGAACCACATATAATAATGCAAAAGAATGTAACTACATGAAACTCATGTCAGTGAACCGAACTAGAAGTTGTACAAAAGTGTACATGTCCACTAAATTATGATGGATGAGTTTTTTTCTTTTCGCTAACTGTATAACGTTAGACAAAAAATATCTTTTCTTAGTCTACTGTGTAATTAATTCTCGAAATATAAATTGAAATGAATTCCTCAATTCGTTCTACTTAAGATTCTATTAATAAATAGTTTTTTGCATCTTTAATTTTAGACATTTCACTTTGTTTTAAAAGTGCACTTAAGTTATGTCTCAGGTTTTATTATTTAAAGAGATTTTAGAAAGCAGTTACGAGAAATCTAATTATTTATCTCAAAATAATAAAGAGACGAATGGTTTCATTTCAAAATGACTCTGTCGCACTTATTTATACTAACCATGGTGTACGTACATACATGTAAATACGAAATTTGTAGGTTCAATTTAATTTTAAAACTGCTTTCAAGTATACTAAAGTAGATTTAGAAAGCAATTGCAAGAATCCGAATCATAAAATAACTGTAAAAGTAACAGTAAAGAAGAGTAAGATAAAAGTGAATGTAGTTTCTTTCATATAATCAAAAAGGATAAAAATGTAATCAAAATCAAACTGACAATGTTTTTTTTAGTAAATTGTTTGATGCCAGTAGACGTAAGGTATGAATTCAAATAAACATTGGGCGATAAAAAAAATTATCACATACATTGCCATGCCAAGGTTGTTACTTAAATTGTTGTAAACGTTTGATAGTTAAGATGTTCATCTAAATTAAAAAGAAAAACATTAAATAATATTGACGAAAATAAAAAAAGAAATAAACAAAAACGAAAGTATCATAATTTTTTAATTAATATGTTTTTACAAACAACTACTCCTTGGTCTCCTTGTGAAACGAAAATATTCTTTTCTGTTTGTTATACTCGCTATCGTGGTCTTACCGCTTTCTTTTTTCTACTCTCATTTTATAGGTATTCTTGTGTGTCTGTGCTCATCATTGCACTTGCTTCTTTTTAATTTCTCAATTTTGTTATTTTCTCCCCAATATTTGTATACGGTTTTTCATGTTTGAGTTATGTTATTTTCATAATAATCTGCACTACTAGTTTACAGAAATATAATGTGAAAGTCTCGTTATGTAATCCAAAATAAAAAATGATCAAATGATCATTTTTCAATTTTTTTAATTAAGTGTAGGAAAAATAATAAATAAATCTAAAAAAAATAGATGCAGAATCTAAAATACTTACATAGTCTCAAGAGAGAAGAAAAAGAACATTATGTTATGGATTAATAAATTACGTCATTATAAAATAATTAGTAACTATTGCTTAAGTAATTATTAATTATAAATAGTTTCTTAGGTTTATTATACGAGTAAAAAATTTGAAAAAAAAATACTATAATGTTATGTGCGTTATCACCTTCACACTGTAACTTATAGCTTGGATTCAATGTAAATATATTAAATTACAATCAAAATGTGTATGTGAAATTTGCATGTTTTACATAGCGGTACTTTCACCTATGGTTCGCTTACGAAGTTTTAATTTACGCATTCTTTTAGAATTTACATTTCAAGTTGAAGTTGTCTGTATGCAAAGACAATTAAATTCAATAAACATCCATAAGTTGTCATTTTGTCATTTAATTACACGACTGTGATAGTATAATATGTGCATTCTGAAAAAGAGACACCTTTATATTTTTGATCATTTGTGGTACAATTTGTGTGGTCTTTATTACACCCAGGTTAATATGATCTGCTTTTATCCGTCTCCTTATTTCTTCATTTTGTATGTGATCGAGCTTAGAAGTTTTCCATAAAAAGTTCATTTCTACCCAAAGGTTAGTGAGGGATCCAGAATGCGAATTGCTTTTTTTTGTAGCTTATTGTATATGTTTCTTTTTGACGTTTCTTCCTCTGAAATGATGACATACGTTAAAATTGGTTCTGCAATGACTTTGTAGAGACTTCACGTACACATAGAGCTGATGAATACAACAAATCATGTTCGATTGTTAATTTCAAATTTAAATGTTTCACTGTTGGCAATGCTTTCTTTTGAAAGTTAACAACCATTTCAATCTTCATCTTCAAGATGTTACAGAAAATACCTACCTACATAATATATTACTATTTTGTTATTAATGTCAACACTGATTGGATATCAAAGTGTGCAATTTATTACTATTATTCATCGATTAATTTCTTCGAATCATTTTGAGAAATTACAGCGAGACTAATTGCTCGTAAATGAGGATAATTCATGTTTCCTTAATGGGATACGATTCGGAAAATTTTATCAAACTAAGTGGCTTTTAGTGTGGCGTATTAACAGAATGAGACCGTTCGATATTTTTGTAAAATTTAACGTGGTCTCCTTTGTTATACGAACGTAATTCAGGTAGATGTTTTCTCGAACGAGAATACCTCCTGAAAAGAACATTTGTTTGGTAATCGGGTTTTGAAATTATACAGCGGTGAAACGTGTTTGTCGTAAGGGCCGGTGGTTTTTACCAGTGTTAAGTTCTTGTTGACATCATACGAACTGTAATCGATAATGTAGGTAGGTTACTTTTCAACTCCAAAAAATTATTTCTTCGCTAGTTTACGATAAAAGTATCACAACAATTAAGAAATTCGTTGACTGTACACCAAAAAAACCCATTAAAAAATTTGTAAATCCCAAAATTTTCTTTACAATTTTAAATACTGATTCACTTCTGTGTATTAAAGGTATCATCTTTTTAAGAACTAAATAAAGTGAAATTTTCATTTAATTATTGTAGTACTTGTTGCCTCTTAATCTATGCAAAAAAAAATTGTGTCTGTTATTAGTTTCTTAATCACAGTTCAGTATCTTTTTATCTTCTCTAAGCTTCTTATCGTAAAATTTAAATCAAAAGAACATATGATATTTTTGATTACTTTCAGTATAATCAATCTATAAATAAACTAACACTTGCCAGTGTTAATTTTCTTTAAGTAGTCGGCCATTCCCAAAATTAAAAAAAGAGTCGTTAAGATAATGACTATTTCGTCATCTTGATTGATATGGCATTGCAATTCTGTTTGTTTCTCCAATTATTAAGTATAGAATTTCAATGGAAAGGAGATAATTTTTTGTAAATATCTCCAATCATAGTCAGTTATAAGAAAATCATATTTATAGTATGTAGTTACAAGTTAGTATTTGTTAATTTCTTAGAATACTAACTTGAAAATTGTGATTCAGTTCGTGACGAAACCGGTTATTGCTAAAATAGGGTGACACACACCCGACAGAAGGCTTGTGGAAACTGACCATACATTGTCTCAAAAAAGATTTTTTTTTCGACCAAACCTATGAGAATGTAAATGAAGAAGGAATTTTAATGTGTTTTAACGGATTCCCTTGGAAGTGTTAGGTTGTGGTCAAATGAAATTGCAACGGTAATTTTCCATTGTGTGCAACATATTTGGCTAATTTTATAATGTATACATTCCCGGGTAAATATGTATTGTGTGTCGTATTTGCATCCTAATTTTTAGTTTACTGTTAATTTACTAACTCTGAGACCGTTTGTACTTCCTTTATACTCCCGTCATTTATAACTCTGAGGGCAAGTGGTATCACATTAATAAATTGCTGCAGTTAATAACAAAAATATAAATTTCAAAACAACGAAAAAAAATTAATAAAATATAAAACTGTAGCATCTTCTTTATGATGATGAGACGATGTGATATTGTGTATCATTTTTATCATACTTTTTGACGTTTTATTGTCCTTGTTACCAGTTTTTTCGAATCTATCAATATAGTCTGTTTACAGACCAAAATATTTATCAAAGTAAATATAAAATAGATAGATTCCATGGTTATGGTTTGAGAGCGGATGGCCTTAGGTCATCCTCTCTCTGATTATAACGTAGATAAAATTAGTCGACAATATGTGTGTATTCGTCGAGTGTCAAGTCAACTCTTTTTCTAATGGATTAAAGTATTGTATTGATCGTTTAGGAATGTGTGTTGACATCAAGAATTTCAGACGACATTTGTATGTTTTGAGAGAAGAAAAACCATTTGCAAAGCCATTTTATAAACTGCTCTTTAGTCTGCAGCTAATAATAAATTCTCAGGACATTTATCGCTCCATTTTTTCAACTGTTTCTATCTCTTGAATGTACTTCCTCTAGCCTCGCTTCTGACGATAAGTAATAATTCCATTCATTCTTGATCTTTATATGCTTTCTCCTGCTTATCGATCTCAAATCCATATTTCCTTCCAGCCGTAGTCTTTGTATTAAATTTTCGATATTTATTCGTATATTTTTTTCATTTCGTATTCTGTTAAATACAGTCTTTTGCAATATGATCTTAAGTACCTCTTTTGCCAGTGTGACATTAATGAAGCTGAAACATCAAGGTCCCTATCCTTGAGGGACCCTGAGGCCTGGTTTATCAATCACAAGTTAACTTTAAGTTAAAGTTAACCTTCAGTTAATTGCTATAACAACAATTGTCTTCGTAGTAGTTACTATGGGAACAAACTGAAGGTTAATGTTAACTTGTGGTTGATAAACCGGGCCTGAAGCCTTCTCATTCATTATACATGGTGAAACCATGACTTTCAAGTCCCTCCGCCATTTCGTATTTTCTTTTACATGCTCTAGCTTTACCTTTTCCTCGTTATTTTCGTTTTCAATCGGCTTATCAAGGAGAGTCCATTATTCAATTATCTGAAAGTACGAAAACAAATTTATCTTATTTGATCCTAATCGCTGATCACAATGAATTTATAAAATGACGACCTGTCAATACTTGTGCGAAATAAAGAGCTTTTGTTTTATTCTTTTCGCTAGCATGCAATTACTGAAATAATTAATTTAATTAGTAATTAAAAAGATTAAGATTACATTTATGTTTTTGATTTATTATTAAGAAAAAATACTAAGGGCCAATTGTACAAAGGAGGTTTAAACTGACGTTCAACTGAACCAGCTTCAAAGTGAACACAATCGCATCAAATTTTATTTATGAATGCATTAATTTCCATATGTCATTAAGATCCTATGGAAATATATTTACTTTAAACCTGGTTCAGTTAAACTTGAGTTTAAACCTACTTTGGCCCTTAAGTCCAGTTTTACAATATCAGTTTAAATTTAAGCTGAATTGTTAAAAAATTAAGCTTTGGTTTAAGTTTAAACTGACACTATAAAACTGGGCTTAGTGGCAGTATGCACCGAACAAATTAACTCAGCTTAACTTTAAGCGTCACTTAGGCTGTGTTGTATAAAAGGTTTAAGCTAGGATTAACTTTAATCATAAGTTAGAATGTGACACTTGTTATGACGTACAGCATTTTGTGTGTCACATTCTAACTTGGGATTAACTTTAATCCTGTTGTTTAACTTTAAACCAAAACTTATATCTTTAATAACTATTGTTGAAATAATCGGTGCTATGGGTTTAAGCTTCAATTTAAATTTAAACTGGCATGGTACAACTGGTCCTTACGCAATATAGTGAAACTTCAAGTGTCATTTTATAAACGTCATTCAAATTCAAGTTAAGTTTATTTGTTCGGTGCATACTGCCATTTAGTAGTTCGACATATTGCTTCTCAATATGGCGACAGGTTATGACGACGTAAAGTACACTTAAAACGGAGAATATTGTGCAATGTGATGTAAATAAATATTTCGATTGAAATTTATTTGCGTCGCACAATTCAGTCATGAGGTGTCGTATCAAAGTCCTTGTTTGTATGTAATGTTGAATTTTAATTTTGTTGCTATTCTTACAAAATCTTTTAAATTTTAATTATAATTGTATTTTTTTTCTGCAAATTAAACTTAAAAAAATTATTAAATCTGCTGATAAGGAAAGCAAGCAAAATTTAATTTTTTAATAATTAGATATAATGGCTGCATTGTAAAACAAAAGCAATGCAGTTTTTGGAAAGGAACAACGTATGCAGGATGTATTTCACATCTAAATAAATGTCGGTTAATTGCGGTTAAAAAGAAAAGAAAATTTAATCCGATTTAAAGGAATTTTTATCGAAGCCCTTTTTCAGTCGAAATTTGTGATCAAATTCAAAATTAGAAACATATTACGTGATTTAAATTATTAAGTTGAGGTCTATTTTTTCATGTCAAATGTTTCATATAATTTGGAACTGATTGATATACAAAGAGAATCAAAACATTTTCCGTACAAGATTCACAAAAAAAAGGGAGCTGTATATCTTAGCTTATTTAATAAATTTTAAATATGTCAAATAATTATGAAAAGTGGAAGTTTCCTATAAGTTTCCCAATAATTTTAAAAATACATTTTTTTTGTTAATTGAATTGTATTAGGTAATTCCATTTGTAAGCGTCATTTGTGACATTCATTAATTTCTGAATATAGTTATGACATCCTCTGATGTATTCAAACCCGTTCTTGAGTCTCTTTCTACACAATATTAGATTATTTCTTTTCTGTAGAATTGTAGAATTGAAAATATATTTTATTGAATCTTTGGATATTAAATTAAATACTCCACAAATATTGGGCGAACAAATTTAGTAGATAGTGTCTGGTGATTCTTCGTATTATGGATAATAGATTTATTGCTAACTAATAGCTACTTAGGTAGCTAATAGGTATTTGTTCCCGTTCGTCTGAAGTGACTACATAATAAAAGAAAATAATAATAATTTAAGGAACTGGGACTAGCTATTATAAGCGAAGTAACCGACATCTGGCGATTGGAATTATATAAAGATAAAAATTGCGCCATCTATAGAAAATCTTGAATTTAATTTTTTTCCAATGGATTATTCTTTTGTCAATTAATACTACTCAGAAAATTAAATAAATATTAAGCGACATATCACTTCAAATAGATATTTTTGTGAAAGAAAACGTCGAATAATTAGTATTTTTTATAGTGCATTTTTAATCGCTTGTTCTTCCTATGCAAGGGAAGTACACCTCTAAACTTGTGAAAAAATGTCTTTAAGTATGGAGATAGATAAGGCTCAGTGCCCCCCCTTAAATATATGTACATATATTTTTTAGAATGCTTTAATCTACATTAACGTGACGATAAAAAAATTGTTAATAGATAAATGTGTGCAACGATCTAGTTCATTGAACTTAAAATTATTTTTATGCTAATACCATAGGAAACTGGGACATGTGAGTAAGTGGTACTAAAAGTATAGAAATGATGACGGACTAAACTCACACGAATTCTGATATGGCTGATAGGAAATTGCTCGGGCTGATCAAATCAGAACAGCTTTGTGCGTGATGGGAACATTTTCCTCTTTGAAAAAATGACCACCGCAAATAGAAGAAGTAACGGTTGGAGACGGGCGGAATATTGTCATGTAGTTCTGAGATTATGTACATTTCACGTTCTCTCTGACGTATTGTAATTATAACGTCACTTCGTGTTAAGCAGTTACAAGAAGATTTTAACCTCATTCGTTTCGACCCCGGGCAGGCAGGCATCGGCCGTTTTACTCGAGCGCTCGAATCATTCGGGACATTATGTTTATTAGAATGCATGAAAAGTCATCGTCGTTGGTGTGGTCTTATTTTAGGATCGTGATATAATTTACAGACGTCACATGTTTTTCAGCTTCTTGTAAATCCGTGTTGCTAACAACGCTCTTTGCGGTGTGTGTGTATAAAAAGTATTTTCCAGTGTTTGCTTTAATGTAAACTAAAATTTTACAGTAACAGATTTCAAGGAACATAATTTTCTTAATCCCAAAGTATTACGAAGTAAAACCGAATCTATTAATTTTCTACCAGTATTACTTTGACTTAATTTTATTTATTATAAATGTAGGCAGATTCTGAACTTTGTTTTCTCAAGTTGGTTATCAACAATTTATTTAATAGGTTTACTGATAATCAGACTCGGTAAATATTTTTTTGTTATGAACATTAATTATTAATGAAGTAACGAAGTCCATTGAAAGACGTTTGAATTTAGCGCGCAATCGTGTTATTAATTTTCATTTTCAAAAGTTGGTACTCCTGCTGCACACGAAGCGTTCGACCGTTCACCAGTACCTTACTGTTGATCACATTGTGATTTCCTTACTTTTATTTAAAGTATTAAGATGCAACTTCATGTACAAAAAGTTACTCTAAACAACAGTGTAACTAATACAAATAATGTACTGTTAAACAGTTTTTAATAAATTGATTTATCAATGACCAATTTCAAATGTTTCCCCTGTGATAAAAAAAAGTACAGTATTTAGAACCAACTTTTAAAAATAAGTTCAAATGCCTTGCAATCATTTATGAACGCCCTGTATATGTACGTATGTATAAAGTAATGTCGAAAGAATTGCTTTACACGAAACTTGAGTACTCTTGGGTTATCCCAAAATCAAGGCGATCTCAACATATTGACTTACTTTGGAGGTAAAGGGGGTCTAGCGCCTATTTGGAAAAAATCGCCATTAAGAACTTTTTTTTTTAATTGTTAATTTACCTTTCATCACCTTTTTGGGCATGCCTGTATTCATTGAATATTATTATCCAATTAACATTAAACGTAACATTAACGTCAAAAATGAATACCTAAAATAGGAAAAGAGAAAAGGCAACGTCGGATTACAAATTTATTTATTGGTCGGGCGATCGGTTTCGTCATTACGACATCATCAAGCCCTTTTTACAAAAGAGGTTCTTCCTTAAAATTCGGTCATCATAGGAGCCATGTTGTGCAATACCTAAAATATATTATTACATCCTAGTGATTAGGTTGTCTGCGTAAGAGAGAGGAATAACCTGCTTGTAATTGCCAGAAGCTTCGTGGAGAATCTCGTTGATTCTAGAATCATGCACCGAACGTTTTAACCGAGCTTAAATTTTAATGACGTTTATAATGTGACATTTTTAGTTATACCTACCACTTCTTGTAAATCACATTCTAAGGTCTAGTTGTACAATGCCAATTTAAATTTAAGCTGAAGCTTAAATCAATGACAACGATTATTTTAACAACTGTTAAAAGTTTAAGCTTTGGCTTAAAATTAAGCTGGAATTGTACAACTGGGCCTTACTGTCGCTTAAAATTAAGCTTAGTGAATTTATTCGGTGCATGCGGTCATTAGAACCTTAAATTTAAAACTGCTTTAAAATTAAAAAATGCATTTGCTTTCTTAAAGTGACTTTAAATTAAAATCTCTCTTAAATCCTATTTGCTTTTCTAAGTGATCAGTGGTGAATGTTTTAAATTCGACAAAATCAGCTTAAATTTAAACTGACATTGGGTCTAAGAAACTCAGTGAAGTCGATTTTAAAAATTGTTTTCTTGATTTATCTTCTTCAAACTCTTGCCTATTTTCAAAAACCGAAAAGCACGAAAATATACGTCAGACGAAGTTGGTGTGCGGTATCGTAAAGACCTGACAGATCAAGAAAACGATTTTTTAATCCAAAAGGTTACAGCTGAAATCAATAAAAACAGGAAATGTCAAAAAAAATTGGCACATTTTTTCAATATTTTCATAATGTGAAAATGACTATTAGAAATAGGTTAGAATTATTTGACGCTACGTCAGTTTATAAATAAATAGGTTAGATTTTTTAAAAGGTATGTATTGTCAAGTCCCCGTTGTCAAGTAGACAATTAATTGACAAATGCAACCAAATTTACAATTGGAAAAATTTCATTTCCCGTTTTCTTTGAATTCAGCTGTACTTTCTCACAAGTGTAGAGAGAATAAAATATCATATTCGCATATACAGGGTTAATAAAAAGTAAGGAACGTCAATGGTAGAGCTTTTAAGTATCATTTAGAATTGAATTAGTGCAGAAAATTAGTGCAAATCGGTACTGTAGATTGGCCGTGCAAATGTTTGACAAGTGTATTTTGATGTCTCTATTCACAATCAACTTAGTACAAAACGTCTATTGATTGTGAATAGACACATCAAAATACATCTGTCAAATATTTGCACGGCCAATCTGCAGTACCGATTTGCACTAATTTTCTGCACTAATTCAATTCTGAATGATAAGTTTTTACAAAAAGAAGTTTCAAAGAAAAGTTAAATGACTAATTCACTACCCAACACAAAATTTTCTTCGAAGCAAAATGGGATGATTTATATGTAAAATGATACGCTGAATCAGAAAATGTTAAAAATATTTGTCTATCACGTCTACAAGAAAATCGAATCTTTATTTTGAACATAATAACAAAAGTTCATATTAATTAGGAGTAATTATTATTATTATTAATTAATATTAAGAGAAAGACATTGTTACAGTGTAAACGTAAAACCTACTTTATTGTTTTTTTTTTCTCTCTTTAAAAATGAACTTTAGATGTTTTCCTCTTGTACTCAGTTTTCCTTTCCCTGATTAGGAACCAGCAGTAGTCACCCATCATTGTAGGCTTCCAACGATCCTGGTACCGCTTTTCCATAGTTAGGATATCTTGGTGGAATCTCTCCCCTTGCTCATCGCTAAGTACTCCCATAATGGAAGGGGAAGAAATCCAATTCTCTTAGGTGACCGAAACCATTGCCTTCTTTATCGAGAGCCTTCACAAATTTCTTCATTAGACTAGAGAAGCATATTGTACGTTGCATTGTCCTGGAACAAATTCTTTCCTCTCTGGCCATTTTTGTACAACATAATGTTTTGCACTGTCCCGACTATCCCAAAGACAAGGGAAACACATAAATTTTTTATAACCTCCCTGCATTCCAAGGAGTATTGCAATAACCTTTGAATCGCCGCAAATACTCAATTGAAAGTCGGCATACTTTACTGCAGTAAGGATTTCGGGCATGCTTTCTTAGTCCTACGGCATGAAATGTGGGAACTGATGGGTATGCGTTTCTATTGTAGAGCAACACTGCCTTCAAATTGCTTTTAGACGAATCTGTGAACAAACGCCAGTAACTTGCACTTGCAGTTCTTTGAAAAGGCCAGTAATATCAGTGCAGTAGCACATGTCGTCCTTTATCGTGAAAAATTTCATAAATAGCTTGCTTCTTTGTCGGTATACTGTCATTTTTGTTGCGGGGTCCAGCAAGTTCCATTGTTGTAATCTAGATCCTAGTATTTCCGCTTGCTCTTTTGGTAAACCTAAATCTTGAACCAAATCGTTTAGCTCATTTTGGCGAATAAGATGTGGTTCTTTTTGACTACCTGACTTGTAATCCGCGATCTAAGTGCAGAGTCCTCAGAATTCTCGTCGGAATCTTCTTCGCCATCACTGACGGATTAAAGAATTTGCCGCCCCGAAATGAAAATACCTTGTCAAAATTGTCTCCACCGTGATTTTTTGGATGCAAATTCATTAAGTATAGGTCCAAAATCAATATTCACTGTTAAGTCACTTTCTATCGCTAAAATTGCTAGTGAATTTAGCCCATCTTCTCTCATGGTAGAACCGTAAATATGATTTTATTAAATGAATGTTTGATTTTGATTTATAAGGTAATCCGGCACTGTTCGCCATCGCTTTCTTTGTCCAGTTTTGCTGGAGCAGGGATCGGGAGATCTTCGGAATGAGGCCCAAGTCTAATCGCTGACGGTAAATTCGGATATTGAACTGTTTTCTTGCTCTTCATTGATATGCCTGATATTTTTGTCAAACAGAAAAGCAGTCGTCCACATGATTACTTTGCACCCGACACACCATTGGGGCAGCAAATGGTAGTACCTTTAGTTTCCGATTTATCCATTGCCTTAAATTGCTTGTAAGTTCAGGTTATACAACAGAAATGTGGCGTCCATGCCAATCTGACATCCAAAGTAGTGACCACAAGCAGTTTTTGTTAATTTGTAAATTTTTCTTCTCTGAGTTTTTGGTCGTGAAATTTCCACGTAGCAAAAATTGTCTGGATGGTCCACACATTGTCTACGAGCCCTTGTCGGTATTCTTTGTCAAAAATTCAAACAGTAGGCTTTGATAAGGCAGCTATATGTATAAACACTTCTCTCCTTCACTGACAACTATTGTGCACTGAAATTAATGCGGTAGGACCATTTCAAAAATTGTGTTTTTGCAAGTTCGTACCATGATAAAATTAGCTTTATTTTCTGATTTTGCTGTTTGGAAAGTTTTAAACTCCTGTGCTTTTATTATAGGAAATTAATAAATTATTTATTCAGGCAATTCTTAATCAGAAATTGTATCCTTTATACATATAATACGTATATTTTTTTTTTCGCCCAATTATAACTATTTGTATTTTATAATCCACTGAATTATTGTAGAAATAGATTTTTCTTCAACGTTATGTCATTTTTGATTTATTCTGTTTTGTCTACTTTTCGTACTAGCGTATTTGATATGACAACTTCAATTTTACTGAATTCGGTATCGTAGTTTTTGTTGCATTTCTTTGAGTATGGCAAGAGTGAGAAAATAGATAACGATAACTCATCGTAATTTTTTTATACAAGGTACTTGTATGGTACTTGTAATTGCATGGGAAAAGTGTTTAAAAAATTGTACCTTATGTTTATGTGTTTGTCAACTGGCATTAGACAGTACCTATTCAGTCAAAGTAAATTAATAGGTAACTAAATCCAATTACTTACCAAATTAATAGCTTGGTTGACAGATCATTTTTATGATGATAAGAATGATTCTTTATGGTTTTAAATTCAGATTATCCTTAATAATTAATGATCTGTAAATTGGCGAATCCGGTACAACTCGAACATATTATTATATCAAGTGTACGATTTCTTTTTACCAGTGGCATTTTCTTTACCAGTTAATTTACAAATTGAGAGGAAGGTGATTTTTAACAGAAAAAAATATTATTACAAAACAAGATTTGTAATTTTTTAAATTTTAAATAAATAAACATCGCTTTACATTCCATAGAATTTTTTTAACAAATTAATTTTAATCTATTTGCGACTAAATAAATACTTTTATTACACTTGGTTTTTTTGCACAAGATCCTTGAAAGCGTTTCCTGTGCTTTTGCCTTTTCTTGTTATGTAATCTCTTGACGATATTACAGAAGACGGAAAAGAAATTTGCACCATCGTTTACTTCATACTGAAAGGAATTTCAATATAGTTTTATATTACAATCTCAACTCAAAAATAGTGTCACTCGTAAACTATAGAATTTTCCATTGAAGATACTTTTACTGCTTAAACTAAATTAAAAGCTTTTGAAAGTGAAATGAGCAAAGTGAAATGCGAATGAATATCGAACGAAAAATCTATTTTACACGTGGTCAGAATGTCTATTTTTAATGTGTATCAGTCGATAAAGTAATACGTAAATTAAACTACTATAGGAATTTTCCTTATTTTCGACAAGTACCAATACTTCTTTATTTTCTTTCTGCACATCACATTTCGTTTCGAACTAAATAAGTAACTTTCGTGTGCAAATGTGAAAGTTACTTATTTCTTCGTGGAAACGATTGTCTTGTGGTATTGAATTTGTTACCGATTTATTTTTTAATTAATTCTAAAGTGTGCTTACTTATTTATAATTTAATTGTTTAACAAAAACTGGTGGCGAATGGACATAGTTTGAAGTGCATTCTGAAATAGTAAAAACTGACGAATGCCCAAGTAAACAAATTGGGTATTTCCTTTCTCTGAGGCGGTTTTTTGTATTAGCTATTAAGCCATTAGAGATATAACTTAATTTTGAAGTATTTATACGGCGAGCGTGAAATTATTATATACAAAATGAAATAATTTAATTATGCTTTTAAAAGTAAAGTTATCCTTTGCGGTTTATATTTTTTTTGTTCCAGAGTAGTGCCAAAGCAATTTAATTAATAACAATTAAAATTTTTAAATAATTTTGAATCCTCCCTATTTGTTATAATATTCTAAAATGATAGTACTTAATGGTAAATGAATTCACACACAGTAGAGAAGTTATCTGCTTGAAACAATGCTTTCCTGCTACATTTTTTCTAACCTTTCAATAATCTGATGCTAGAATATCGCACGTTTCGCTCGTTAAAATTTACTGTTGGATTTCCTGTTTTAAAGGCATTTTAAAACTGCATTTAATTGAAGCAGGAAGATAATTCTCTCTGCGTTGTTATTACAAAAGGCAGGCTAGCCCGGGCGTGGTTCAACCTTAAAGCAGCAGGCTTGAAGAACGTGTTTAAATTATTCAACGCTAATCTTGCGCAAATTGAAGCAGCACAATTTAATTTTGCCGTATCGAAGACGTAAGCGAATTAAAAAAGAATGCTATTTCGAAGGCCTAATAAGAAGCGAACCCGTCGGAGCAATATTTTAGGTATAATGCAATTAAACCCTATGCGTTTTTACGGTGACGAAGGAAAGTGTACTTCTCCCTATACGCATTCTAAATTAGTGACTGACTCATATCATTTCAGGTTTGATGGTCGAGTTGTTAACTTGCTTCTTTAAAATACGTTTTTACTTCGGTAGTGCACTGTTTTAATGGCGGTGATTTAAAATAGCGTCGCATTTTGTAAGTACGTTGATACTGCTGACGAATTTCGCAATGCGATCGATGAAACTTGCATTAGTAAAGCGTTTCACATCATTTTTAACAGATGTGTTCGAGTTTAACGCGTTATATCACACACAATGGGGCAGGTTGTGTATAAATAGATTCAAGGACGCGAGTTACTAATGAATTACTAATTAAATATTTTATTAGATACAGTACCGGAGGAAAACTTTTTTTCGCCTATTTGTGACCGAATTTATTTTTAGTGTGGCGTTAATAAAAACGTGTTAATTCGTCTCAGGCTGTTCGTCACGCGTTTTGTTGTTGATCAGTGCGAGTCTACTTGTGGAAAAATAGATAGTGTAACTCTTTTAATTTCGCAATTAAAAGGCATTTCACATTGTTTTGTAGTCAATGTTCCGTGTACGAACGCTCGCTTTACTTTCTTTCATCACGGAATATCCTTCCTCGTATATTAACTGACCTGAAAAGGTTGACTCTAATTTTAAGAGGTATTCGATCGGTCTCAAAACTTGCTTTTCCTTGTTACAGATGTCAGCTGGATCTCAGATACAGATGGCACCGCAGTCAACTGTCAACACTACACAACCCGTTCATAGCCAAGACTCCAATATGAGTACAGGTATTCATTTGTTTGCATTTCACCTTTGATAAGGGGATTGTTTTAATACCTGCGTCATACGCAGGAAGTTACCAAATATGTTCGTGTACGGGTTTTTTGCCAGGATTATGCAAGTCAAGCCAATATCATCCTTAAAGTAGCCTTATTTTTTGCACAGCTACAGTTAATGCATTTATTACAACACCTATCTTTAAAAAGTACGGTTACATTAACTCAACAACTACAAAAAAAGCGGCAGGTCAAACAGAGATGCTATCTCTGATGTTTGCCATCACCATTATGCACATACATAAACTTTAGTTAGATTAAATTGTTATTATTTTAGTACCATAGTAAAGATAATTAAATTATTCCGAAGTAAAACATGCTATACTATTCCGCGAGGAACACCCTACAAACTCAAATGATTTTGGCTTCTGTTACTTTAGTAACACATACATGTACTTCTTTGAAAGTACAAATACAAACTCAAATGATTTGGTTTTGGGTCACCTTGACCTTTCCAAAAAAAAAAACCTAATTAATTGCTGTAACGGAACAATGTGAACACTTACCCAAAATAATTCGTAGGGGTTTAGAAAAGAGGAAAAGGAAACTTTTTCTGTCGTCAATCCCATATTAAATTCTGACAAGAAACGGGACATATATTCTACGTACAAATTGTTCATAGTTTTTTTTTTAACTTACATTGTTGAAAGGTCGCAAGTTATGTTACTTAATATTTTCAAATATCAAGTTTTAGTACCACTTCAGTTGCACATGCAGAGATAACAAATTACACAGTTCAACACTAAAATCGTTTCTGAAATAAAAATAACCAATTCACTTTGGCTTGTTAAACACCAATATGCCCATAAAATATTTATTTTAGATCTCGTTTCGAAGATATTTCCCTTCTTTAATTAAAAATAAAGAAACAGCTCTATTAGTTGGCCGTTTTTTTGCTTTTGTAGCCATGGCAGTGAGTACAAAAATTAAACTGTCGGAAAACTATAATTCTGGCAGTCAAGGTCGCGGCATCTTGCGGCCGTTTTTTGTGGATTTATATTTACCAAAAAATAAAATAGAGTTTTTAAGCTCAAGATTAAGACAATGGAATCTTCTTAGAGAAAATGTAAATATTACTACATGTCCAAGCTTGCCAGTGAAATTTTATATCTTTTTTTTTTGAAATGAAGGATACTTTGATCACGTACACAGATATTAGGGCCTTTCTGTATGATAGACATTAAATTTAAAGGGTTTTTAAATTTCGTTACCGCGATAACAGCCAATCACAAGACTCTATTTTGAATTTTAACAGTCTGTTAATAAGTTACAGAATAGCCCCTATTAATGGGTTCTTCGATGCCTTTAATATGCATCATGATCCCAACAAATAGGGACTGTTTATAGACGTCTCAAAAGCAAGCCTGAAAGTAATTCTTCTCCATAATGGCAACCTTCAGCCTTCTATTCCAGTTGACTACTCTATAAGCATGAAGGAAAACTACCAAAATATGAAGCAATTACTACTATTTTTTTTTACTATAAACAATATAACTGGCAAATTTGCTCTGATCTTTAAGTCGTTGGTCTTCTCACTGGCCTGCAATTGGGATATACCAAATTTTGCTGTTTTCTTTGCGAGTAGAAAAGTGAAGACAAAGAAAATCATTACATAAGACGAATTTGGCTTTCACGACAAACACTGAGTCCTGGAAAGAAAACTATACAAAATTCATTATCCGTTGAATCGAACAAAATTTTGCTACCGCCACTACATACCAGCTCTTTAAAAACTTTGTTAATGCACTGGATCACAATATATATTTTCGTCAGAAATTTCCAAAATTAGTGAGGCCAAAATAAAGGAAGATACTGGACCATCTGGTTTCGTTTTGCGAGAATCTGATGCTACGGACGCAAAACTAGTCAAGAAACGCCGAACAATGTAATTTTTCTTTATCTAGACTCTAGAGCTACCAAATTGTTTTCGTAGTTATTTTCGTGTTTAGTACATTACTTTTTACAAGAATTGAGCATTTTCGTTTCAGAAACATTCAAAACGTTACATTCTGTTGCTCAATGTTATCTTTAGAAAGACCTGATCAAAAATTAAAATGAATAATGAATGAAATGGACGATAATAATCATAAATCTAGGAATTTTCGTCGACACGTAGAATGCAAAAATCATTAAAACCTGTTTCATGCACTCATTCATTTCTTCTGGATGAAAGCCTGCATCTTCAAGAATCCTTTCACTTTCAAAAAGCCCACTTTTGTTTTGTTCTTTGAAATATTGCAGACAAATTTTAAGTACCTTAAGCTTAAGAATTATTCGCAATTATTTTTTATTTTTTTTTTTCACTTTAGAAAAGTCCATTTTTGTTTTGTTTTTTTAATACTGCAGGCAGACTTTTAGCCGTTAGCCAAAAGATAGCGTTGAAATAATTGCCACAAACCACTAGAATTCATTAAAACTTTTTCGTTTTTCGCTTATAAAAAATACCTACAGGTTTTTCCTTATTTGAAATGACTTTTCTTTTGAAGCAAAAAACCTATTATTTTTTTATTTCCAAAGAAAATCTTTGGTATTAATATAAATCTAATTATTTTCTTTTTTCTGCTTCCCCTTTATTTTCGAAAATCAATTATGTAATTGACGAGTTTCTTGGAAAAACCCCATTTGTCCAAAAACAACTTTTTTGGTAAAACAAAAAATATACCTGTAGATTTACCATATTGTTACAGAAACCCCCAGATTTTGACGTTTTTACGGAATCCCAGTATAAGAATTGATAGCTCTACAGTTATAAGCAAAAGGTGGCAGTGAATTCGCAATTGCGGCAAAAATGAAAAATGAGGTTTTCAAGAAAGTTTAGCTGTGCTCTCGGCTTCAATTTATAAATTCACGATACTATAATTTTGTAGCTAGGAATTTTTCACTTCAGGAAAACTGGAATCTTTTTCATTTTATTTTGTTCTTTGAAGAACTAATCGGAAAAATCCTTCACTATTAGGCACTCAAATATCATTCCTTTATGAAAAATTCAATTTCAGTGATTCACTTATTTCAGGTACCTGCTTACAACGTTCAGGAATCTTACCACTTAAAAAAAACACATTTTGTCCTTGAAGAACAGATATAATAAAAGCTTTCGTTATTATTCAAGAGATGGTGCTTAAAGTCGTTTACTAGCATCGTGATTTTCGCTTGCCAAATATTCCATTTCATCCATTCACTCACTTAAGGATTACCGTCGACGTTACTCAATAATCCTTTTCACTTTTAAAACGCACATTTAATTTTCGGCATTAGTCGAAAGATGGCGCTTAAAGTCCTCCACTACTATCGTGATTTTTGCGTGTCAAAAATTCAGTTTCGTCGATTCACTCACTTCAGGATTAGCAATAATAATCCTTTCCACTTTCAAAAAAAAAATTCTTGGTTTGACCTTTGAAGAACAGATTTAAAAAAACGGCATTGTTCAGTAATCAAAAGATGGAGCACAAAATAATTCGCCACCATCTTGATTTTTGCTTATCAAATATTAAATCTCATCGATTCACTCACTTCAGGATTACTGTTGACATCTCTCAATAATGCTTTACACTTTCAGAAAACACATTTCTATTTTATTATGTATTTGAAGAAGAGATATAAAAAAGCTTTCGTTATTAGTCAATAGATGGCGCTCAAAAATCATTCACTACCATCGTGATTTTCGCTTGTCAAAAATTCGATTTCTTTAAGACGACTGTCGACATCGCTCAGTAATCTTTATCCTTGACACTTTCAAAAAGCACAGTTTTGTTTTGTTCTTTGAAGAACGGATTAACGTTGTTATTCAAAAGATGGCACTCAAAATCATTCACTGCCATCGTAATTTTCGCTTGTCAAAAATTCAATTTCGTCGATCCACACACTTTAGTATGACTCAACATCGCTCAGTAATATTTCAAAAAGTTCAACTTCTTTTGTTCTTTGAAGATCAGATTGAAAAATGTTCAATATTAGTCAAAAGATGTCAAATCAAATCATTCACCATCTTAATCTTGATTCACTTACTTCAGAAAGGAATTAAATTATTAAGGATTATTTTTTTACTGTATTGTAGTAGGAATATTGTATTATTATTTCTTAATTAATTATAAGTAAGTCGAAAGTGATTAAACGCGGAAATACTTATAATTTTATTGATTAAAAAATATCCGGATTTGATCCGTTTGTTTATGATGGAAAGTTGATTTCCTTAATTGAGAAAGTTTTCGGGAACAAAGCAGATTATTTACTTCTTACATTTTAATAGTATATGTAAGACATATTAATTAAAAAGCTCCCCTTCTATTACTACACAAATTTCAATATGTTTTAAATTAATTTGAACGGCTCCAAAGTACATGCATCATTATCTTTTTTTTTTTAATTCTGAAACTTGACAGTGGAAAATTTGATTGCACAACAGTTTTCATTCTGAAGTTCACTCGGTAATAATTACACTGATAACTGTTTTTACACGAGAAATGCAGCGATAAAATTTTTAAATGACTCCTTGAAACTTATAAAAACTTGTTAGAGCCTACATTTAAAATACTAATTACAAATCTAAATGCACGATATCACATTAACAAAGCGTGATTTTAGAACAACTTAAATAGTGGATGACTATGTATTATAGTAATAATAAATGATTATATTTTATAAAGGAAATTTTGTATGCTATTACGTCATTGTGAATAACAAATAATCTTACTTAAAATGAAGAAACTTATCTGCAACTTATAGAAATCGAATTTACCGGTCCAGGTTAAATGTAAATACACGTGACGCATAAACACAAACTATTACTGGTGCTGCTGACAAGCCTTGAGCTTAACGGCATTGTAGTGAACTACCTAAATAACATAAAATAAATAAAATAGTGAAAAGACTCAGTGTAATAAAAAAAAAATAAGTATAGGAAACATATTGATAATGCATTAGGTACATTACTTTTGTAAATTGTAAATCAAATTTAAATTGTAAATTCTAAAAAAAAAAAAAAAAAATTGAAAGATTGAGTAATACATTTTTTGCTGCTTTTTTTATCATTGCTCAATCACATTGCTTTGATCTGACATAAATTATTGTTTGAAGATGTTATGGCGGCTTCGCACGGTGCGTGTTTTCGCGGATAGTATCACGGACGGCGTACGACCGCGCACCACTTCGGACCGCATTAGTGTGACGAAACTATTGTTGTAATAGCAAAAAAAGTAATAAATATAAAAATTGTATTTTCAAATTAAAAAATAAATAAATAAATAAAGAGTTGTATAAGGGAAGATTAATTTTCTTTATTTTTTTCTTCTGCTGGCTGGCAGTATCTTCATTTTGTTACCCTCTTACTCAGCCATCTTTATTGCTGTAAGACAATATGTTTGTGAACTTTTATATCATCTGTAACGGTTCTAGAAATAAATACTTTCGTTTGTATGGCAAAAATAAAAGTTTATGTTTGTCATTAAATTCATTTTATTCAAGAGTAATGTTTACGTTACAATCAGTAATGTTTAAGACTTAACTTTGATTAGCATAAAGCTCGTTTTGTTTAGTTAGTGTCCACTTAAAATAAGTAATCGAACTTCACATCGTTTTAATTATATTAAAGAATAACATTTAGATTTTTTTTTTTTTCAAAAATTTATAAGTACAATTTATAATTTACTATAATTTAATGCAATCTCTTTACTAAGACTCAGACGATAATCCAAAAATCTGAGAAAATTCTTTGATTTATGACTACAAGCAGCGCAGTTTACTTTGTTTTTAAAAAGAAGATTCTGCAAGTCATACCTCACGAGTTTATTTTACACATTTTAAGTGTGCATGAAACAAATTAGATTTGTCTTCGAAATATTCAAAACATAATTTATTGCCGCTAACATTCACGTGTGTAGTAATTTGTTTGTGCACTTAATGCTTTAGTTTTCCCAAATATATGTTTATTACGTTACCGACTATTTAGTATTAATATGTTAAGCAGATTAGGGCCGTTCGAATTACTAAACAAGCAACTCGTTTTATCAGGCCAACATTTTTTCACAGAGGATATTCAATACGGAATACATAATTAGCACAGATCTAAAATTTATGCTAAAGAGTAAAACTCTTCATTTTCTTGTTTCTGTAAATAGGAAGGAAGTGAAGAATCAAAATATACGAAACCTTAGCTTAAAATCTTCTGATAGTTTTGACTCACAATTAGTATTTAAAAAATGGAAAATAAAAAGTAGCCAGAAATGGCACAGGCTTTTCACGTACTGTATCTTCTGGGTTACGTAAATAAGTTGCATACAAGTTTAGGTCCTCGTAATAAATCTTCAGTATTTTCTAAACCAAATTGTAAATCCATGATTTCATGATTTCTTCCTTTTCCTATCCACATTTAAAATGTTGTAAATGATTTCAAAGTGCTAATAAAATTAGCACATTAGTAACCTTTATTCCAGCTGAATAATTTCGATGAATTGTCGTTTACTAATTACAAAATCGAACATTAAAAGAAACCTCGGTTCCAGTCGGATTTAAATCACGTGAAAAATTTGGTCAGTAGTTACATAACGTTTCAAAAATAAAGGAGCAAACAACGAGACTTACAGGTGTGTTGACGGTGACATTTGAAGGAGTTAATAACAACGTTAAATAGTTGTAAATTAAGCATAATTATTGCATCATGATGGCCATTTTTCTGCCACTTTTGTTTGTCTGTTATTACGGTTCGCAAGTACTGTCGAACTTGTTGGATCTCCACCGACGTGCTTGGCAGCCTTGCGGTTGCAAAACAAACCTGACCGCAATTTCACTTAACTTCCTTGCTGAAGAAAGAAAAGCTTTTAACTTTAACCAAATCGTTAATAGTGATGGTTAACACTTTACAGTGTGTTCACGGTTTTTCAAACTCCCAATTTCAAATTGTAAAATCCAACAAAAAAATGGAAAACGAACTCTGTTTAACCGTAGATTAAAAATGTGATAAATAAATACTTGTAGAAAGTTGACATACAACTTAGTAAAAATATATTTTTCGATTCAGTTTCATGAGTTGTCTGACATCAGTTCTTCTCCTGAAAGTATTTGTTATTATTGCATTGACTAACTTTTCCAGACTTGTTTTAACCATGACCAATGTTAGTTATTCTTATTCCACTATATGACAGGATTTCTAATAATTGGACTCCTATGTTGTATTTTCGTGTCTGAAAGCGTTTTCGATTGACTGCTCTCAAGCATTCTCAGAATATCTCCACCCATTATTATTACATGAGGCTAAAAGAAGATGAGAGTGCTGTAGAGCGATCGGTCGAGAAAGCTATTTGTTTTGAAAAAAAAAAAAAAAAATCTAAAACTGAATGAATTTTTTGCTGATCGACATCGCCAAAAGACCTAACATAGTAAAAGTTTGTTAAATGTAAAAAGTAAAAGAGCAGTGAGATTTCCAAATTTTCGGTTGACTGCCAGAAAGAAATTGTAACAAGAAATTCTCAATTCCACTCATATAATCTATGGAATAATTACTCTTAATTTTACTAGATTAAAAAACAAAAATCCAATGAGTAATAATAATTGCAGTTGGCGTAAATATAAAGGTTGAACAAACATTCCAGTTTTAGCTTTTACGATAATTATTCAGATAATTCACGCCTTGGTACTAATAAGTTGAATAGAACATTTCTCATTCGTTGGCATAGTTTCGTAATTATGTTCGATTTTTATTCTGGTTTTTCAAGAATTTATTTTGTACAAATAAATAACAATACATTTTTAATTATAAGAGATCAGTTGAGATCAGCAAACTTTTTTATGAAAATATCATCAAACTCAATACGAAATATGTATTCCAAATTCCATGCCCTTTTTGCCCTATTAATAACAGCACAATTGTTCTAAAATTAAAGCTGAAATGAAAATAAACACAATTTAAATTCAATCAATGTTTGGTGATTTTTTCATCATTCTGATCTGTGTACCATTCATTTTCAATACATATACGGTGGACAGAATTAATTATCTTAAAGCCAAATTATATTTTTGCTTCATTATCTGGCAAAGGTGTTATTAACATGATGATAAGCAACAACAGTTCATAAAAATAAAATATTTAAATGACAATATGTATTACAACAGTTTAGGTCGCGACTTCTCGCGGCCGATTTTCTATTTAGAAAAGATATACCTACACTCCACATATCAATCCAATGGTCTTAAAAATTTATTTCATATACTGCAGGGTTCAATATTGGGTCCTCTCCTTTTATTTATATTTATTAATGACCTTCCCGTCAATATAATGACAAAAATAATATTGTTCGCAGATGATAATTGTAATTATAATGAAGACGAATTTATAAGACAAATGTTAAACAGTTATATTTTAGTTAACTTTTTTGTTACATAACAATAAATCAATCCTAAACATAGACGAAACTAACATATTATTTAAAGCATTGGTTTTTGAAAGTAAATGCAACGGAAACATCATTGTAAACAATATCATTTTAGGGCTGCCATAAAGCCGAAAATTCCCATTTGGAATAATTGTTACCAAAACTAAATAAAGCAATTTTCGTCTCGTTAGAAATAAGAAAATTGCTGTATAGTATCGACTCATTGCGAATGATTTATTTCGCTAATTTCAATACAACCTTGATGCTTTCTGTGAAGAACAAAATTGCACTTAATTACAACTGATTTTTTGTTATATTTGACTAAATAAAAAATTAACAATCAATAAAACGTAAGAACTATTATTTTTCGTATTCCCTTAAGCATTAAAATTTGCAGGACAATCTAGATGAAGTGAAATTGCATACAAACAAAAAATTTATAAAAACCAGATTATAAGAAGTTTCACTTTTTCTATGAGTATGTATACATGTTGTTCAATTTGAACCGTTCACCATTACTAACTCTCTTATTTTTGAAGATTGAAATTTGGTTAAACTAGCAAAGATTCTCTGATTTTCATATGCATTCTGAATTTTAATAAAAAAAAAAAAAAAGGAATTGCACTGTCGTGATTTTAACTTAGTGGGTTGGCTATCATGTCAAATTAGACAAGTTTAATTTGATGACATTATGATATACGTGAAATTGTGACAGTTCAAATCAGATTGATTAACTGGTGTTGTCAATTTTTATTGCAACTGCCTGATTGCGAGTAACCTTAAAATCTAAATCGACATGACATTCGTTGTCAGAATTTAGTTACATACATGAGTACCACATTCTCACTAGACTTTCCCGGCATACTGCGATAACAAACAAATTGTGAATGAAGGGATTATATGTAGTATTTTTGTAGTCCATTTGGTAAAGATTTTTTTTCTCTTGACATCGATACCAAATTTTTTAAAATTTACTTACAAACGACATAATTTTAAAAAATTGTTTTCAAATAAGTAGGCCATTTTACACTTGTTAAATTTGATAACAATTTTGTTCCAAAGTGAGAGAGATAAACTACCACAGTGAATTCTGATTGGTGAATTGGCACTTCTCACTCACTGCCTTACAAATTTTACATAAAAAATATCATAGTGTAATAACTGTAATACTGCTCTAAAATCAAGTTGTCTAAATAATAATTGACAAATGATTTCAGCAGTTTTGCAAACTTTCATATCATAAAATTAATAAAAGAGAGAAGTCCTTTAAGCGCAGTGCTACCAACAGACGAAGCGTATATTTCGGAAGGTAGTTGTACAAAATTTCGGTAGATGTCTCTGAATTTCGGTAAATCATTAATGGTCTAAATAAAACAGTTAAACATGTGTAAAACAATTCATAAAGTAAACAAAAATAAAAAACAGGAGTAACAAAGTTAATTGTTGCAACAAAAAAGGTACATTGTTATTAAACAAAAATAAAATAAGTAAACAAAATTAAAAAGAAATAAATGTGTAAAACAATATTTATTCATAAAGTAAACAAAAATTAAAAAAAAGAGGAGTAACAAAGTTAATAATCAGAATAAAGAAGGTGCATTCTTATTAACAAAAATAACAAAAACAAAATAAGGACAGTTAGATATACTAATACCTAACAAAACAGTATACAGTGTGATTTTTAATGATTGCGAATACTTTGAATTTGACGCCGTAGTTTTTAGCAGGGCCTGTGGAAGCAACTATTCAGGGCATGCGTCGAGGCCGGGATTGGGTTGGCTTCATAAGTTCATTTTCAAGAAACAGATCCTTTTAGAGCGACTAGTAAATTTTTCATTTTTACAGGCACAAAATTTTCTATTGCATGATCAAATATAGCAGAAGTTAGTTGAAATGTTTTGGAAACTTTGTGGCGCCATCTATTAATCAGTTGCTAAAAGTACTAGGTTTCTGTCATGGCCAGCTACATTAACATTCACTGATGTGTATGTATGGCCGTTTCAATTTGCTGAAAATTCAGTTCCGAGAAAGCATGCCATGAAGTATAAGGTTATTGTATTTAGAAGGTACCGCCATTCATTTTCGCGGCTTCGTCCCCCAAATTAAAAAGGAAGCGATGAAACGCTAAAGAAGAAAAAGGATAGATACATAACAAGTTACCGTTGCTAAGGAGTTTATGAATGAATTTGATTAACCCCAAATTAAAAGAGATAGAAAGTTGGCGCTACCTTCTCGATACAGTAACCTTAATGAAGTACTCCCCTCAGTGCTCCCTCTTAAAGGTACTACAGAACTACTCATAAGCTGCGTTCGTTTATTCAACTCCGATCACTCTATCTACTCTAAAGAGTGAGAGCGAATAAGTTCTAACGCAAGTAAGAGTGAGACAAAAGTGCGAAACGAGTAAATAGAGTGAATGGAGTTGAATAAACGAACGCAGCTATAGTAACGTAATGACAACTGCAATTACTTAAAAACTCACAAGAGGCGCTGAGGGGAGTACGCGTCAAAATTTTTAAAAGTCGAATTGAAACGGCCATACATACACGTCAGTGAATGTTAATGGAGCTGGCCATGGTTTCTGTAAGGTTACTGTAATGCATGTGAATGTGAGATTTTAAGATGCAATATAAGCTTCAAGAATTTTATTTTCTCTCGCGCTCTTACTATCATCAGTATTAAAACAATGTCAAACTAAAACTTCAGTAAAGATTTTATGCATGTTATGGGTCCAAGTGTGTGTGGATATGTCGGATCATTATCGGAGGGGGGCCCTTACATAGAAATTGTATGCAGGCGGCAAAAACCCTAGCGCCGGCGCTGGTTTTTAGTGTATTTTACGTTTTATATATTGATTATTCTGTGTTAAATTTCAAAGTCCACACGTTATTTATTTTGTTTGATTTCTTGCAGGTGCATTTTTGTTGTTTCACTTCTCTTTATTTTACTACTCGTATTACTATTCTTATATCAGAAGAAAAGTGGCAAAAGACGAGTGACAGAATCGGATGTTGCCTACGTAATAACGATTTAGTATGGAGGTAATCTCTGTTCACAAATTGAAAGACCATTGGCGATGTTGCCTTGCGAAAAGTACAACCGGCAACAGTGTCCTAGTTAGAAATTTGGTAACATTTTGGCATTTAAAATATTTTTCTGCTTTCGAGGCATTGAAATGGCTTGTTAAAATTAATATAAATGTAAACAATATAATAATAAAATTTGACATGAAACTTCAAATACCTCGCCAACCTTGCTATTTTGATAATGTTTTATAGGGGACTTATGTTTTATACCAACATAATGCAGCAGGTGGTGGTTTTTTAATTTGGGAGCAACGTATAAATTCAAATCATCCTCAGTCTTTAACAGTCACACTGTATATAATCTACAAGGTTGGACAAAAATATGGAATTTATAAGCTTTAAATATTAATGTTATGAAAAACTGTGTGGTAGTTTTGTTTATAGTTTTTTTTTTATCTACTTTTCGCCCGTACATTTTTTACTTAACTACCAAAACAAAAAGCGCAGTCACATTTTTTTTCTTTATACTTCTATAACAGGTTTTCTATTAAAAAACTCAGAGTGTACCATGAAATGACAAAGACCGTAAAAAGCATGTCTTAGCTTATAACACGTTTGCGTGGTCAATTGACAGATATATTTTGGCGTTGTTAAAATTTAATTTCTGTCGTACTGTCCTGTGAAATGGTTTTCATGTTATAGCAGAAATCGTTTATGTTTAAATCCTATTTTCGTAATGAACATTTTCACATCTTTTATAAATACAACATTTAAAATACCTGAAGAGTCTTTTTTCTTCAAAAGTAAGGTTATATTTCCCTAGGCTGTTACTTGTGCCACATGCGCAAATATAAGTTCTCGACATCATATTTTCCACGGCATGCTAGAGAAGTTTTTTATTTGAAAGCCCTTTACATATTGTAATTATTGAAACATTGAATTTCGGTAGACTTAATTTGAATTCAATAGATCGATGAATTGAGTCGAAAAATCGGTACGGGTGGTAGCACTGTTTAAACGGCTGGTCAAGTTCTTAGTTCAGAGCCATTTGTCAGTTCCCGAGAGGGAGTCACTACCTTTTGAGAAGTGATTGTTACAAAGTAACGCATAATCTGTTAAAGTGCAACATTTTGGGGGTGACAAGAAGCTTATTGTGAACGCACTACAATTTTGATTATTTGTTGTAAATATTGTTTTCTTATGGTTTTTTTTCTTTTCGTTTGTTATAACAAATCTCATTCTTATTGTCTTTTTTCGTTTATTACAATAGATAATACAATACAATAGATAATAGGTGCTATCTTACTGTTAAGTTCGAAACCTCGAAAGCAAGGTTAGGAATGGCAAGTTCAAACGTCAAATTAATAACTGTCATAATGATGATGGTTCATAATGTTCAGGGCCAACTTCGACGCCAGACTAAAAAAAAACTCTATGATTTATTATTATTGTTTAAGTTGACATAAAATGTGCAAAATTTGGAAAAACAAAATGTAAATTTAACATGGTAACTATGGGAACGATCGAAGTTCAAGACAAAATAGTCCAGAGTCCAGAGGGAGCCACAACGGAAACTTTCGCGGAACAGATTTTTTTCATTAATCCAGGCAACCGTGTCTTAATGATAAAAAATATTATAATTTATTACGTATTTATTATTTTGTAAATCATTAGTCAATTTGTGAATTTATTGTAGAGCAAGTTTAAAAAAAAGATAATGAATTGACGAAAAGCCAGGCTTCAGTGATTGAAAGTCACATGATTTCTCATTCGTTCCTATAGAATAAATGTACACGTGACCTCCAAAATAATTTTTTATACTATGTGTTTACTTAAGGGTACGTAAGAATATTGAAACGATTAATAAACAAGTCAAAATTTCATTAAACTTGTATGTTGTACAACGTTGCATTTGTTATATCAGATGCCTTTAAATATTGATAAGTACTGTGCTTCTAGGAAATGTAGAAACTGTTCTAATACTGTAAATAGAGATAAAGTGCGAGTTTAGTGATAACGGTAGGAATTCTACAAAACTAATTTTATTTTGTGCTATAAATAACTCGTGATAGAAGTGTTTAAATAAATACGTTTTCTGTACTAAAGAAGCAACAACGATTTAATTGATTTTTTAATTAATATGTTGTCAATGTGAGAAAGAAAATTATAATTAATTTTAAAAGCAAACTAGTAATTTTTACGAAGTATGAACTTCGCCTCGCGATTGTGGTATTTCTTGTGTGTTAAACTATAATTGTATTTTTGGTACTCTCTTCCACAATAAAGACATTATTATTATTATTATTATTATTATTATATCATGAATTGACAATTGAAATAGACCGTAATTTTTATTTTTACAGAGTTGGTATCACTAATTTGTGCTTTGCAAGGGCCAAGACTTTTGCATTGGTTTGTAGGTTTCTCAGAATTTTCAAAATCATTTTCAACGAGAAAGATTTACGCTTCAAATTAAACACAGTATATATTTAACAGTTCAAATTTGTTGTTAGTGAGTGTTACCAACTGTGTTGCAACAATCGTCATTGGTCAATTACTTATAAAATCATTATCTCTCGTGGTACTTCAGAAAGTTGTAAAAATTATTTCGTATAAAGTCTTTTTTGTTAGTAAGATAATCTGATAATAAAATTAAGGGAAAAAGAAATTTTATTTTATTTGTTGCAAAACTAACTAATGACCGAAACACTAAATCAGTTATTAACAAACAGAATTGCTGCTTGATTCCCTCTATTTGTTCTGCAAATATCTTCAGCTTCCCCACAGGAATACTATAAAGGGGAACTCATGATGCAGGCGCAAGTTACTCCCAAGGGAAGTTCGTAAATGGCATCAAATTAGTAGTCTTCCTGCTTATCATTTAACCGTATCCTTCAAGAGTCCTGTGACATATTTATCTCATTATTTATCCAGCAGGAAATTAATTCCTTGTGTTTTTATAACGACATTAAATCCGAAGACTTCGTTAATTAAAACATCTTGCGAATTGAAGTCGACTCGTTTTGGTTTACATCGTAAAAACGAAATAATTAGTGTAGTGGAACATTGCGGTTGTCTGACTTGCAAAATCTAAGTAATTGGCTTTTTAACTTAACTCGAAAAGTTATTTTATTTTTTTAACGCCTACAAATTTCTTCAATACTTTGCAATCATGTTAAAAAAAAAGACAGACCTCTTTTTTTCAATAATAACTTACGAGTTCTATCAGTAGGTGGCGAAGCGAGAAATGATAGGGGAAAGGGCCTGTGTCCAAGTAGAGTGAATTGGCCTCTTGGGGAAAAAGTTTTTATCTTCAGATGGATGAGATATATTTTTTAAGTGTGTGCCTTTCCTACTCTTTCAATTACTTCTCTGTCTATTTCTCCTTTGTTTTCTATTGTTGCACCCAAATATTTAAAATTCGTTACTTGTTCTAGTTTTTGCCCTTCTATATTGATATTGTGGTGTGAGTCCTTACTTTATTTCTGTTAACTCTGTATAATGCTTTAATGACCTTTATCGATTCTTTTTCCACTCCTCTTCTTTCCAGGCTTGTCCAGACATCTTTTCTCTGTACTCTGTCAAATGCCTTTTTAAAGTCTATAAAGCAGATATGTATTTCCTTCATTTTCCTTATCAGTTTTTCTCCCAGTTGTCTGATTATAAAAATTAGAACCTGTGTACTTCTTCTGTATTTTTTTGCAATGTCAAAAATGATTGGGGATAAACGAAGGATTGTCATGTGTTTTATTTATAGTACGAGTTTCCTTGTTTTTAGAATACTTACCTCTACGAAATCCATGTTGTGACTCTTCTAACGAGTTTTCAATTTTCTCTCTTAGTCTCTTCTCTATTGTTCTGGTTACTACTTTGCCGGGTATGCTTGTCAACGTGATTCTCCTGTAGTTTGCACAATCTTCTGGATTACCTTTTTTATATATAGGTAGTATTATTCCTAGATTCTAATCTGTTTATCGTTTATAATTGTTTATCGCTTCGGTGACTTCTTCTCTCTTCTGATATTTCCGTGAATTGTTTTTGAGTCCTCCATCTCCTGGTCTTCATTACTTCCTGATTCCGTTAATTCTTTGAAGTATTCTTTCCATCTTTTCATTATTTCTTTATCCTCGGCTATCACATTTCCGTTCTTTTATATCTTTTATATTTCTTAGTTTTAATGGTTTCTTTTGGCTTAACTGTTTTAGAGTATTGTAGAATAGTTTTTGGTTTTCTGAGTAATTTTCTTTTATCCTTTTTCGAAACTCCCCCCGTGATTTTTTTCGTTTCCTTTATAACTGCATTGTTTCTATTCTTGCTTGTTATACTATTCCTCAGTTCTAGTTAGTATAAACGTTTTCCATTTTACCTTGTTTTCTTTGACTTTTTGTTATATTTTGTTGACCACCATCTAGTTCTCTTCCTAGATGTATTCACAATTTTATTTACTCCACAACTAATTCTTGCCGCTTCTACGATGTTTTCTTTAAAATGTCTCCATTTAGTTTCTATACTTTTACTTATTTTATTTTGATCAATTTTCTCCTCTAAGATTTCTTGAAAAATTCTTCGAGTTCCATTCTCCTTTAGTCTATAACTTTTGATTTTTTGTTTGACTATTTTCTTCCTTTTTGTCTCTCGTTTGTCCTTTATGTTTATCCAGAGTTTCATCCTTAGTAAATAATGGTCACTTCCTATTTCTGCATTTCTTTTTACCCTTACATCCTTGACTCTTTTCCAATTTTCTTCATTTATGATAACTATGATAAGATAGTCGATAATTGACTTCTCATTTCTGGAGCAGACTTCCCTGTTTCCTAGTGTATTTGTGTATGAATTTCGTCAGCCTCGCACCATTATCATTTTCAGTGTTTTCTCCATATGCTCCCATATATCTTTCAATGCCTTCGTTATTATTGCCTACTTTGCCATTTATTCCCCCATAACAATTACATTTCCTTCTCCTTTATCAATTTCAATTTGTAGCATTTCGAAGAACTGTTCTTTCTCCTCCTTCGTCGCGTTGTCGTTAGGCGCGTACACTACTATTATCGTCCAAGTTTTTTCATTATCGATTTTAATGTCTAGTGCTAATAATCTTTCATTAATATATCTTTCTTCTCTGATATTTTTTATTTTATTTGCTCTATCCCTGCTGACCAGTATAACCAGTATCCTTATCTCAATTCCATTACTCCTTTCCCTTTCTTTTTGATTTCAGTTATACCTAAATAGTCAATATTTTGCATTTTCATCTCTTCAATTATTTCATCTTCTTTTCTTATGATACTTTTCACATTCCATGTATGTACCAATTTTTTATAATGTCCCTTTTTTTGTTTCTTTTTCACCATTTCTTTTTTGTTGTATTCTTTGTCTCCTTTCGTTTCTTTATATTCTTTGTCTCCTTTCGTTTCTTTACTTTTTCGTTGTATTACCGTTTGCTCATTCATTACCTTGTAATTTGCCATTTTTGTAATTCTTAAAATGTTATTATTGTTCGTTTGTTGGTTCTGTATGACATTACTATTTTCTACTTGTTCTGTTTTCTCTTTTGTTTCTATTATCTATTTCTTCACACATATTTTGATGTAATTTGCCATTTTTGTCATTCTTAAAATGTTATTATTGTTCGTTTGTTGGTTCTGTATGACATTACTATTTTCTACTTGTTCTGTTTTCTCTTTTGTTTCTATTATCTATTTCTTCACACATATTTTGATGTAATTTGCCATTTTTGTCATTCTTAAAATGTTATTATTGTTCGTTTGTTGGTTCTGTATGACATTACTATTTTCTACTTGTTCTGTTTTCTCTTTTGTTTCTATTGTCTATTTCTTAACACATATTTTGATGTAATTTCTTACAACTTATGTATGTACCTGCACCGGTGGTAAACGGCAAGTGTCAATAATAATAAGAACAAAGAAAGAAACAAATTGTTACTTGTACCCCGTGGCCTCGTGTCCACCACACCTTGTAACTTGCCCCTCTCTCCCCCTCGATTGCTACGCCACTGATTAATAATATAATTATAATTAACTGGTTCTTCTTACGTACATTAATATTTTTATGTATTAAGATTGCTTGGGTCTCTTATCATAGAATGCTGCGATAATACCTTATCTAAAATGAGTGTACTTTATTAATCCATTGAATATTTGTCACTGTTGTAATAAGTCGTAACTTTCTAAACGCGAAGTAATTGTCTCCAAACTTTGTATTTAGTTTATTAAAACTCGAATGCCAAAACTTTTTTGTGTACAATTTTTAATATTGTTGCTACTACATTTTTTAACACACTATTATTTTTTCGCTTTGTGGTTCGCTGATTCCTATTTATTTAATAGTTGCCACACGCGGTTAAACAATATTGTGCTAATTAAAGATTCACGCATTATCCAATAGAAAATGCGACGTCACATACCTGTCAAAATCGACTTGGTATTGGACCACGATATTTTCCTTTGCAAGTTATGATGGTGACGTCGATCATAGGTACTGTATCGGGGGGCGTTGTGCACGAGCATTGTATCGTTTCTCTTTTTTCCCCTGGAATAGTTGGATCTTATTTTTCAAAAGTGTTTCGCTTTGTTGCAGGTTCCTCTCATAGTGACAAAGAGGTGGACCCCAATACTCCGGAAAAGATACCTAGAACGCCGTCGGAAAGAAAGAGGAAAAGGAAAGGTGACGATGGTGGAGGGGTAACTGGCAAAGGTGTGCGTACCACTTCAACGGATAAGAAAATTAACGAGCACTTTAGTAATAAACATACGGGAAACAGTCCGATTAGGCACGGGGGTGCCAAAAGTCCTTCACCGCAGCAACCGTATCATGCAATGGTAAGCATATCTCCATTTCATTTTTCGTCTTCACACTGAAAATCCAAAAAGAAATCCGAAAAAATTATAATTTCTTGTAAAAGAAGATTACGATTGTACAATTGATGTACAATACTTATCGATTTTGCATGTTTAAACAAGTCATTTCATTGTATGCGAACACTTTTCCGGGAAATCTGTTGAGTATTGCTTTTATGAACTTGGTTTTTTTTTTTTTTCAAAATCTGTGAAGTTTTCTCTGAAATTAGTCTGATAAAAATTAGGGCGACACTAAACATTGAAAATGTCCTTTTAATTATTGGATTCCAGGAACTTATGTGTAACCAAGTACTTATCTAATAAAAGAAGTTTGAAAAATAGTACAAACCATGTATAATATACATACATAGATTGATAAATACCTATAACTGTGTAACATGTGAATCAGACTAACAATAAGAAGTCATTACAAACAGGAAGAGATGCTCGTAGGTGCCTACATATGTAACGAGCGTCTAAATAAAAACCCGGTCAAGTGGGTTGTGATCGAGAATTTATCCATTGCATTTACATAGCAGAATCACAGCATAACCAGCATGGAAACTGTTTGTCGGCACCTCTGATCTGGCGGGGCAAAATTTTTTGACCTTGGCGCCATTTTGCGGATGTATAAACCAGTGCCGCAATAAAAATATTTTTGATAAACGAATTATTTAGGTTATTTTGATAATCGGATGACAGATTATTTTTAATTTGAATTATCCGATCACTACTTGAAAGCCTAGAGTTTTAAGTTTACCCCAGCATGCATAATCGAAAGCACCTATTATGCTGCTAATTACACGAGACACCACTGATCGTATTCGTGCAATTTAAGGGAGCGTTCGACATAATGCTCGATGCACGCAATGAGCAGAAGTGTGAGGGAGAGCGACTGCGTGATAGTGCATGTAAGAGTGAGAAAAAGAAACACTCCGTGCGTCCAGTCGAATGCGCTCTAACAAATCACATGACAGATTTTCCATCCGGAATATGGCGGCTCAGTTTGCACGGGAAATTTTCCCGCCAAGGAGAGTGAACCCTGCTGTAGGTATTTATGCTATGGCAGAATTACTAAATGTAACCTACTTGACCAGGTTTTTATTTAGACACGAGTTACTATTACCAGAGAGCGACCAGTTTTAGGTTTTTGATATCAAGTGGGCAGCTTGTCTTTTGAATAAGTCATTTACAAAATGTTGAATAAATAAATATAAAATAGATGAACAAGTTTCCGTAAAAATAATATCGATTCAACGGTTATGGTTTGGTTGACCTTAGGTGAAACTTAAGGTCATCCGCTCTCTGGTGACTAATCAATCTAGGATGAGCTTTTGGTAGTATGCCCGGAATATTGGTGAAAGTTTCATATAGATCACTAGAAGTACATAGACATAGGTAACGGGTTTTGTTATCCATGAGGAATACCTAAACATAGGAACTGGAAGCCACGTGAATTCGAAAAGATACGAACTACTGGCGAAAAAAAGAACTGAAAAGGAAAATAGTGCTATGAGCCAAAAAAATTAAGAATAAAACAAATCATATTGCTAAAAAAAAGCTGTATAATTGAAATAAACGAAAGAAAGGAAACTATCTACGGGTTGAATGTAGTTGAATGTATGTAAGTCAGAAAATGGAGGTAACATCTTGCACAAGAATCATTCAAAAATTCATTCGTATAAAAAGAAACGTCAAACTATGTACACAAACTCCAGTCTTTATCATCAGTGACAAAGAAAGTAACTGAAAAGCAAAAGGTATGCGGCATGGCAATGAGATACATACTTGAGAAAAGACTCATAAATAAAAACTAAGAAACACCATGAAGAATTGAAGATAAAACACATAATAGAGAAATGAAAAGAGTCTGTAGAAATAGTATGCATACCAAGTAAAAGCTGAGCGATGAAATGTCGATGTGTCAAAATATGATCAAATGTGTCGTAAACTATGAAAATATATACAGGGTTATTCATGTAAATCGTTAAACCATTAAAAGTTTAAATAGAAACTGAAAATTTACTAAGCGGAGATACTTCAAAGTGAACTACACTGTTCAAATGAAATAAAATTGGGTTTGTCAATCATTTCCGGTTATACCAGAAGTCACTGTCAAATCGCGTATTTTTAATAACTGTACTATATTTTTGTTACGTTTTTGAAGTCTACGCGCAATAATTTTTTTTTTAATCGAACTCGTATTTGCCACGTAAAAATAAGAACAATTGCAGTAACTTCTATCTCTAAATTGCACTACTTTTGAGATATTTTGCATTTTCTTAAAAATCTAAGTTCTGAAATCTAATTTTCAAAAAATAATGCTACAGCTATTATCGAGAGAATTTTGTTTGTAACAGCTTATAGCTGACGCTTTAAGATTCTTAAAAATTCCAAAATCATAAACTATGTATATGTCCACTTGAAGATATTCAAACACCGAAAAATACTTTTTTTAATGGAATGACCTATGTATAAAGTATAAGTATATGGAATCACCCCAAGTGTATGGAATTAAACGCTACATTGATTTGTACTAGCAATTCTATGTTTAATAGTTTTTGAGTTATGCGTGTTTTTTACTTAATTCGTAGAAATTAGTACAATTTTAATTGGTTAAATATTATATTATAAGTTTTGCCTACATAGGCACGGAAACAGTTGCATTTTGACATTAAATTTGCTATTACTACAACTTTTAAACTAAAGCAATGATTTTCTTTAGCTTTCATCAAAATTCAATTTTATAAAAGAATAAACGAAAATCTTTCAAATTCTTCTTCTTCTTTTTCTGTTACACTATACTTGTTGTTTGCATCGCTGGTTTTATTCTGCGTTTTTTATCCTTCAATAATGCTATTCTAGTAAAATACAGGGCTATTCACGCAAACCGTTCATTAAAAGTATTCAAGGAAGAAGTTTAGATAGAAATTTGAAATTTAAGGAGGAGAGATACTTCGAAATGATCCTTTCAAATAAAATAAAATAGACTTCCAGTCATTTCCGGTTATACCGGAAATCCTTATCAACTCGCTTATTTTAAATGGGATGCTACATTTTTTATCACGTTTTTGAATTTTACACCTAAAAATATGTTAGATTGCAATAGATTTCTCTAAATTGCGTCGTTTTTGAGATATTTTGAGTTTTCTTAGAAATCTGGATTCTGCAATCTGATTTTCAAAAAATCATATCACACCTACTATTGAAGCACCCTTGTTCACCCTATTGATGGTATCAATATTGACCACCAGAGATCTCCTACTTTTTGATTTCGCGAATAGAACAGTTAGTACTTCACCATAGAACAAACTTCACCTAGCTAACCTTATTAATCTAGTACGGCGATTTTCGGCCTTTTTTCGGAAAAGTGGCTTTTTTTTTTCATTGAGATTTTGCTTTTTTTAATCAGCACATTTAGTGGGATTTTTTGAAGAAATAGAGCAATTTCTTCAAAAAATCCCACTAAATGTGCTGATTAAAAAAAGCAAAATCTCAATGAAAAAAAAAAAAGCCACTTTTCCGAAAAAAGGAAAAAAATATGTACCTTCATTTGCTCTTTGTAAATTTTTATATTAATGAATGAAGCAAGGAACTCATAGCTTTTTAGTTTATAGTGAAATCATTATTATTTTTTTTGTCAAATCAAAATGTCGCGCTAATTGTCCAACTCACCGGATACAAGTGTTGTTTCTTAATTCTGATGTTAATCTAAGCCATCAATGTAAACTCACCACTGGTTTACTTTAAACAAATGTTTATTTTAATATGTTTTACAAAACAAACTGTGTTGGTTACACCAATTTTTAACATAATTGACAAATTTTCTGGATTGAGCTTCCTCCATTTGTTAGACTTGCTTTCGTCCTACATGTAACTTTACTATATCGTCCTGATACAGGAAGTAACCATTCCCGATAGCCCGACATAAATTAAGGAAATTTTATTTAACCTTTTCTGACTGCTTCCCCAATTCATTTTTTTTTTGTAATACATATACATTATTTCAGCATAAATTTATATTTTTATTGTACTTAAGGCCCGTGTGACACTATGATATTTCTTGTGCAAGATTTGTTACGAAGTGCCAATTCAACCAATCAGAATTCACTGTGGTAGCTCATCTCCCTCACTTTGTAACAAAAATGTTATCAAATCTTGCATGGTGTCACACGGGCCTAAGACAACTTGTTTCTTCTCATTTTAAAACTTAGTGGAAATCTAATGTTTCACCGTTGGCAACACTGTTCTCATCTCTCTAGGATAAGCAAGCAATGGATGTCTAATAATAGAGAGTTTTAGCTATTTGTACGATATGGATAACGTTTACGCTAAATGTTACAAAACTATAAATGCGTATGCTCACAAATATATGAGCAAGCGCATTACTCTTTTTATAGCATTTAGCGTAAGCGTTATCCATATCGTACAGTAGCGGACAATAAAATTCGGGCACACCATTTGTAAACTTGCGGTCAAAAAAGCTGACCCATTCTTTTTTTGTATTGTAAATTGGCTTTCGATCTGTCAAAGTACTAAATTAATGGAGCTATCACATTGTGTCAATTAAATCGTTGCTTTGACATTTAGTATAACCACGTATAACCTCCAAAACTGCAAGGCTCGTAAACTCTATGTAAATGTAATCAAAATGTCATTAAATTTCAATGTGACGGGTCACTTTTTTTGGCCGAAAATTTACAACGTAAACCTCACTCCAACATTTTTGACGTTTAATACATATTATATGAAATGTATCAGTAATTCTGACGTTTAATACAAATTTTATTTATTTATTTTGACAGAATTATAACGTCAATAAAAACCTGATTTACCAAATTTGCCTAAATACGAATGACTTGTCAAATTTTTGCCCGAATTTTATTGTCCCCTATTGTACAAATTGCTAAAACTCTCTAATGCGAGACAACATTGCCATTGCTATTCTTTTTTTTTAATATTCGTAGTTATCATTTTTATTAAAAAAAAGATAAATAAAAAAAAGAAGGTGTTGAGAAAATTATACCTCTAGGTCTAGGGGTCGAGATATACATTTCCTATTATTAAAGTTATTCGACGAATAATGTGATTTTTCTGAATTGTTGATTGATTTTTTATGAATTGTTTCCATGGTAACTATTCGTCTAATAACTAATAGCCAGTTTATTAAGAGATGGATATCTCCGCCCTAGGTGTCAACAGCTAAGGTCATATTGCCAACTCTTCTATAATTTCGCCTAATCCGGAGGAATTCCACCTCTGCCTCTGGTAGAAATTTTTAACGTGTCATTGCTATTACTTTTGTAATAACTCTTATTATTTGCTGAATTCGGTTTACGCTGGTTGTTTTAGCGCCATTTATTATTAAAAGTGGCACATATGTACATTCTTAAATTGTCACTGACGCAATTGTCAAATTGGTTGGTGGTAAAAGTTTAAAATAATTGCTTTCCAAAGTTATAATTTCTAAAGCAATGATCACAAATTAATGGATTTATTTTAAAATGAAGTCATTAAATACACAAAGTACATACATTGAGCCAATGTAAATCTAAATTTGACTCAAAATGGCGGATAAAGGTGCCAAATGTTGACGACGTGCCTCGTTTCTTACACCTTGAGGGATTCTAAATAATCGAACACTCTTTTCGGATCGATTTCTATCATCTTTAATGATGCAAATCGACATTTTTAATTATTATGAGATAATTGAGGTATTTTTTTTTTAATTCGTTAGAAAGAACCTGTGAGGACGTTTAAAATTGCGTTTCACGCGCTTATTTCGACACAAAATGGCGGTAATTGTGGTACTTTATCTATCTAGGAACTTTATTTTAAATTAAAGTTACCTAAATACATAAAGTACTACCAACACAGTATAAGAAAATACTCAGTAGGAACACTTAAACGTTAGTGTCTAAAAAAAGCGCCATTCTGTTTTATACCCTTATGCAAATGTAATGTAATTTGCAAATCAGTAGGTATGAATGTGACAGTTATACTCAAGTGTCCCTACTGTGTAGATTCTTATACTGTGGTACCGATATTCATTAATTCATGTAAATCTAAATTTGATTCAAAATGGCGGATAAACGTGCCAAATTTTGCCGCTGTGCCTCGATTCTTACAGCTTCAGGGATTCAAAATAATCGAACTCGATTTTTATAATTTTTAATGCTGCAGGTCGGCATTTTTTTATTTTATTATTATAAGATAATTTTGTCTAATCCGTCAGTCAGACAGAACCTGTGAGGAGGATGTTTAAAATTGGATTTCCAAGATTATTTTTGACTCAAAATGGTGTTTCATTGCAGTACTTTATCTAGGGACTTTATTTTAAATGTAGAAACTGTATGTACTGACAGTAAATTAAATCAAAAGATGGGTTAAAACTTAAAACTCACTGAATTTTATTTATCTTTTTTTAAATTGAAATATGTATTGTAATTCCATGAAATTTTATTTCTGGGCTATAGTAATTTGTTAATTGTATAAATGTCTCGTAATTTAATGGATATCTCAAAAATGCGCGTCATTTATCGACAGGAAAAAGAATAAAATATTCAAAAATTGTTTTTCAGAATTTGTTAATGTTTCTGTTTATTATTGTCGAAGATTATTTCATTTCATTAATTTTATGTACAATTTAGGAAAATAATGTTTTTGTCCAAAATGAGCATTCTGTGTATTATTCCAGACGACACGTAAATTCTAAATTTGACACTGTTGCAATTAAATGTTCATTAAAATGTGCTCAATAATGGAAGACACTGTGCAAAGTGAGATGCTTTGATGTCCTATTGATGATTATACTCTGTGATCAACAATGATTGAAGGTTTGCGTCCAGAATACTTCCGAAATATTATCAATCTTTTGCAACAACTATTTACAATCGATAAGGATATCAATAATAATTTATACACAACATATTGCGGACAATAAAAAATTATTGTGGAGCGGCACATTCAATCAATGTTGTTCACAATGTATAATAGGTAATACGATGTCACAACCAAGATTGTGATGGCGACATCTATTACTATAATGTAATAATCTGTTACCAAAGTGAAGAGCCATCTATTAAGAAGTTTAAGTTTTTTTTTTGTGGCATCACTGGTGTGAAATGTTTACATTTGGTATTCGATGAGCTTGTTGCATCCAGAAAACTTCAGTGTATTTTTTATTATTATTAACAAAAATTTATCTGCTACCTTATATTTATTAAAGTGAAATTAACTAAGAGGGAATGTAGATATTCTCTACATCTACATTGTTGCATCTTTCCGCACATTATTTCGGCGTAAGTGTAAATAAATAAAAGTGCAAAACTGATTCGGCAAAACTGTTTAGTCACGTTAATTTTGTAAACAATAACAGCCAAATGTTAACGTTTGCGTACATAATCGTTTGCTCCATCAGCATCAACCGAAACCGCTAACATACTTTTTATGTACCCAGGTTATCAGCTGCTTTGATGGATTATCTTGAAGCACAAATAATTTATTGAATTCACAAGCGATCAAAAGTCGCTGCGAAATAAAAAAAAATAACCAAGGCCAGCTTACTCAACGAATATTTCAGAGAACTGAAGGAAATGTTACTTACTCTTTACATAGTAAATACATAGACTGTTTTCTTTAAGTATATAAGAAATAAAAAAAAAACAAGCTATTCTTGACGAATAGCGAGCGACGATGCTTCTGTAATTAATATTTTTGTAATTATTTAAATTAGGTTTGTTTGTTATCCTGCACTGTGTGCACTAGTGTACACTTTTTTTACGAAATATACTTTAATGAAGCCTAAATTCATTGATAATGTATTAATATGAACCATACTCATTCATATTGACATACCACACAAACATTTCAAGTTGCATTAAAGAGTATTTTGCGAAAAAGTATGCATTGGTGTACACCAGTGCAGGAAAACAAAACAGACCTTTTAATGACCTTTTAATTTCTGGGACTAATTTTCCTAATCGGTCTCAAGAAAAATAGGACAACTTTGTGTAATATGTAATAATGTTTTAAGATCTTTTAATAACAATAATTTTATTGAATTTTTGTTCCAAAACGTTTATTGTAAAGCCAATCATTTTGTTATTAAGATTTTACAATTTGCAGTATCCACCCTCACCGCAACAGGTGGCACTGTCATCGCCACAAGTACTAGTAAATGTAAATACTCCTCCTTTCGATTTTTACAAGCAACAACCCCCAAGATTACCACATACGGCTATGGTTAGCAAATTAGTACAGGTAATATTTCTTTCTATAATTTTCCATCCAACTCTTGCAATAATTTATCTTACCTTTTTTACCTTCTAATAATGAAATATTTTTCTGTCTCTCTGAATAGTGAGTTGATTTATTTCAGACTGAATTAACGTGTCAGAGGATACAGGAATTCGAGACTCAAGCATCATCAGATCTGGAAGCTAGAAACAACAAAATAGAAGAACTAAGCCGCCAGAACGAAGAACTGAGGCACCAGATGTCAGCACAACAAAAGACCATAGACCAGCACAAACAGCACATAAACAAGTGCATTGACGTAGTTAAGAAACTGCTGAAAGAGAAGAGTTCCATCGAGAAGAAAGAAGCGAGGCAAAAGTGTATGCAGAATAGGCTCAGGTTAGGACAATTTGTGACGCAGAGGGTGGGCGCCACCTTCCAAGAGAATTGGACTGATGGTCATGCATTTCAAGAACTTGCAAGGTAAAATTTTTTGTTTTTCCTTTTTCGTTTTTCAATCTTAATTGCGATATTATTATAGGCGGCAGGAAGAAATAACAGCTGAGAGGGAAGAGATTGATAGGCAAAAGAAGTTGTTACTTAAGAAAAGGCCTTCAAATAGTGAAGGTGGACGTAAGAGAAATAATTCTTCTGCGTCGTCAACTCTTCACAATGGCACGGATTCTACGTTCCTCAAACCAGATGCTGTTCCAGGTTCCTTCTCCATACAGGAGTATTATGAGGCTGATGAAATTTTAAAGGTATTTCAATTTTAATTAAAACATCTACATACTTAAAGAGCAAATAATAATATTTTTAAGTTGACGTTTATTGTAATTAATTCATATCTGCAAAATTCATTAAAAATTTGTCCCAACATATTTTTAAGACATGTTTAAAATGTACAGAAGTGATTCAGACAATTAAAATAAGTTATTTAGTTAATTTAAACAAGAATGTTGGATGAATGCCAAAACATACAACGGTTCAGGCATGATGTGCTGAAAATAAATTTAAAGTAATCAATGATTATTTTTGAAGTGAACATCTAATAATAACGACTTCAAATTTGGATTTTTCACCAATAATAACTTTTCTTTATTTTTTTACTTGTTATTTTCAGTTAAGGCAAAGTGCACTGAAAAAGGAAGATGCAGACCTGCAACTCGAAATGGAAAAACTAGAGCGTGAGCGTAACTTGCACATTAGGGAATTGAAACGGATCCACAATGAAGACCAGTCTAGGTTTAATAATCACCCTGTCCTCAACGACAGATATTTACTGCTTATGCTATTGGGCAAAGGTGGCTTTAGTGAAGTACATAAAGCGTTCGATCTAAAGGAGCAACGCTACGTGGCATGTAAAGTACACCAGTTGAACAAAGACTGGAAAGAAGATAAGAAGGCAAACTATATTAAGTGAGTTCGCTTTAAATTTAAACACATCCCCAATTCAAAATCTTTCGTTTTTAGGCATGCATTAAGAGAGTATAATATACATAAAGCATTAGATCATCCTAGGGTTGTTAAGCTTTACGATGTTTTCGAAATAGATGCCAATTCATTCTGTACAGTTCTGGAATACTGTGATGGACACGATCTTGACTTTTATTTGAAGCAGGTAACGAAAGAAACTACTTCTATTTTTTAATTAGTTGATTGACCTCATTGCATATGATGATTAAAATTTGTTCCCTCGATTGTTCCATGAGAGTGAACGAAATGTGTTTCAAGACGGGACTGAGCTTTCTCCTTTTTTAAAACATAAATACCTAGTCATTGAAAATGTTGTGATTGACTTGTTTTCTTTCAGCATAAGACAATACCAGAGAGAGAAGCGAGGTCGATTGTGATGCAAGTGGTGTCAGCACTTAAGTACCTGAACGAGATAAAACCGCCAGTAATCCATTATGATCTGAAACCGGGGAATATATTATTAACGGAGGGTAATGTGTGTGGAGAAATTAAAATTACAGATTTCGGTTTAAGTAAAGTAATGGACGAGGAGAATTATAATCCGGATCACGGTATGGACCTTACTTCGCAAGGGGCAGGCACCTACTGGTAATTTAGGTTTTAACAAAATCAAAAATATTTTAGTTACATTAATTCGATTGTAGGTATCTTCCACCAGAGTGTTTTGTAGTTGGTAAAAATCCTCCAAAGATATCGTCAAAGGTAGATGTGTGGAGCGTAGGAGTGATATTTTATCAGTGTTTGTATGGTAAGAAACCATTCGGTCACAACCAATCGCAAGCAACTATCTTGGAAGAAAACACGATCTTAAAAGCAACTGACGTACAGTTTGCAAATAAACCTGCAGTAACTAACGAAGCAAAGGTTGGTGATTTTATTTTGTATAGTTTGGTGTTTTTAATGTTTTCGTTGCAGAGTTTTATACGTAGTTGTTTGGCGTACCGCAAAGAAGATCGCATAGATGTTTTATCGTTAGCCAGACATGAATATTTACAACCACCAATGCCAAAACATTCAAGGCTGACTTCGAGTGCCCAACAACAGCAACAGGCGCAACAGGTTGGACCGCACACGACCCAACCGGGTACATTTTCAGCTGGACTGTTCGGAGGCATGAACGCTTCTTCTTCATCTTAGTGCAGTGCTGTGTTTAAATTATTTAAATCGTATATATAATATTGAATGAACGTGAACGTAATAATACTATAGTAAATAAATAGTGGGACAACATATAAAACAAACATGTGGAAGTTAGTGATTTTACAAAAAAAAAAAAAACATTGACGCCAGTGCGTTACACACCACTTATCTCTTTCTCTCTATCTTGTTGCTTGCTGCTTCCTTTTCTTCTCGTTCGGGATTTTATTGATAGGAATTTTTTTTTATTGACAGGTGAGTGTAACATTTTGGATAATAACGAAAACCTGTCAGCGCAGTCAACTAAAAGTGCAAACTGATTAGTCTCGTATGTTTCTTTTTATATATATATATGTTAAATATATATATAAAATTAATAGTATATATAGGTACAGATAAGTTATTATTTTATGAAGTGACCTTGCTTTGTACCATAGAGTGATTTTGGTTCGCTGCAGTCCCTCTCCTGATTCATTCATTACTATAATGATAATGTAATAAGATGTACAGATGTTTGCCCATCTCCCCAACGGAGAAAATACGCTTATTGAATTTTTTTGTTACGAAAAGAACGGTCGCATAACTGTTCTAATAAGCTGTTTTTCTCTTTGCAGCTTTTTGAGACATTTTTATTTTCTTGTGCATTCAGATATTTTACTACGGTCAAAAGCAAATTAATTCCTTTTAATTATTATGAAATTTGTACATACATAGGTAGATTTTAGAGACTAAATTGTGCTGAAAGCGCCAATCTAATTCAACATATATAAACCACCTCAGTTTGTTGCATACGCCTAAATAGGTCATAAGTTATTTTATTTTGTACATAACACTAAGTAGTCATTAATTTCTTGAAACAAATTGAGGTAAACTCCGTATTGTTAAAAATGTCTCAAATATGTTACAAGAAACCCTTATATTAGGTTTGTTAGAGTCGAACTCGTTAATTGTATGTGGACATTGTTTTTTTCATGTTGGTTAAACAACATATTTATAATTTATATTATTACTTATAAGAAACTGTTAGAATGTCCTCGTATACTATTAACGTTGTTGGGCTAAAAAATCATGTTGTAATATCTTGTACCGGTCTATGCTGCAATAAGAGTGGATGCCAAACATGTCAGACATAACAAAAAAAAAGAAGAACTCGCAAATAAATACATGTTACTTATTTATACTGTGCTGTTTGTGTGGGTGATGCGCCACGGACATTGTGATAAGAGTAGTTAAGGAGTCATGTCTAGGTAAAAACGAATGTATCGTTATTTTATTGTTTATTGTACTTGTATCTATACTTTTTATTTTATACAACCGTTCACAATAATTTTTTCTTTGGTATTATCTACCGTTGTAAATACAGTGTGTATGATACGTACACAGTAAAAGTTTTGAAAATCATTTTATTTATTTCTTAAATATACTAAAAATTATAAAGTTATTTCCTTGTTGATAAATTATCTTTGTTTAAATTTGTTCATGGAGTAAAAAAAAAAAACATCCCCCACTTTTGTTGCAAGTATTATTTCCAGCAACCACACACACACGTAACTTATAAGTTCCTTTTAATGAAACTATGTTTCATTTGCTGTTTTCCTTTTGAGAGTGAAATGCTCTGGTGCTCTAAGTTTGGAGCAGTTTAGTGTCAAATCATACAAGTAAGTAAAAGGAACGTAAACATGTAACAGGGGCGCACAGAACGAGGTGGACCTAAAAGTTTTACATGGATCCTGTATTAGAAGATTTTGTTTTAAAAGTAAGTATTTATGCGAATTCAATTAGGGATTATCCGTAATAAGTGACTAATCAAAACAAAATAATCTTCTTTTGGTTTTCCCCTTTTGTCAAATGTGTTTCCGAATTAGTCAAATGACTTTCCAATCTGTTCAAAGTATAGTAGGCCTGCGGATTGGAAAGTCATTTGACAAATTCGGAAACACATTTGACAAAAGGGGAAAACCAAAAGAAAAAGACTGTAAAAAATTCTAGTTTCATTTTACTTAAATTACCTATGTTATCACATGAATTGAGTTTTGAGATCGATTGAATTTAACAATGAACTTATCTTTTTTTCCAAAATATTTTGTACCTAAAGGTTTAAGGAAATTATAGATTATTTTACTTCAGACTTTATTGGAAAAAGATGATTCAATGCTATCTGATTCATCAAATTCAGAATTTATATTCAGATGAACCCCGTCAAAAAAAAAATTAGAATACAGTTTTACCTCGAAGATATGAGAGATCATACAGTGAAGAAGAGTTTAAATCGCATTTCTGGATGTCTCGTGATACACAACTTAGTAAGAAATGTACTGTTAAAAATAAAATAGACAAGCTAACTTTTTTTTGCACTTTGTTAGGTTTGCCAGAAGTATTTGAATATCTTCTGAGGTATTTTGCTGGGAGACAAAACATTACATGTGAAAAAGTCTTTCTTCTTTCCATTTGGTATCACAGCAATCAAGAAACATTTCGTGAAGTCTCTGCACACCACTGCTTAAGTAGAGTCCTACAGTTCATTATTAGCATGAAAAATGTTACAATTAAGTGGCCATCTGGAGAGAGAGTTAATACTATTACAAATGCTTTTAAAAGTAGACGCGGTATAGTAAGTGTAATTGGAGCTATCGATGGTAGCCATGTAGAAATTTTAAAACCTTCTTGTGTAAAGTAAATGATAATCCGGAATTCATTGGACAGTATTTTCTATTAGCAGATTCAGATTATCCAATTCTGCATTGGATTGTTACACTATTTAAGGATAATGAAAGGTTAACTAGAAACCAGATTTTCAATTATAAACTTTCAGCAACAAGAGTTGTAGTGGCCGGTTTCGTAGATTAAAAAAATTGGAAAACATAAATATTAATTTATGTACTGAAATAATAATGGCCAGTTGCATTCTGCATAACATTTGTCTTATTAAAAATCAAGATTTCTTGTCACAGATTCTGCAGATGTTAATCAGCCAGTGTATTCTTCAGACTTTTCCCAATAACATAACAGACAGTAAGAAGTTTTTCGAAAGCTGTTTTCAGTGCAAGAAAAAATATATGTAAATATGTCTATGTAATTCATATACAGGGTGAGTCATAATTAGGTGTAAACATTTTAACCAAAGCTTATTTAGGCCAAAACAAAGCAATTTAACTTAATACATCTTAGTACCAAAATGCTCTCTTAAAAAGATACGAGGTATTAAAGAAAACATTTTCGTTTCCATTCGTGACTATAACTTGGAAGGTGACTATTCGATTATTTTAAAAATACATTATAATAAACACAAAGGGTACTAGATTTTAAAAATTCAAATGTTTACTTTCCAGATGATAAATAAACATGTTTCCATTAATACCCTGTATCTTTTTAAGGGAGCATTTTGGTACTAAAATATATTAGGTTAATTGCTTCGTTTTGGCCTAAAGCTCTGATAAAAAAATTTACATCTAATTATGACTCATGCTGTATTATTTTATTTATTATTAAAGTATAATTGAATCGGTGAGATTAAGAATAGTACAAGTGCAAATTTGTTTCTCGTGAATTTATAAAAAACACAAATTTGACAAATTTGATTTTTAGTTTAAAGGACGTCAAAATGATACACTAACACTTGTTTGTACAATCTGAACCTGTAAGACGCATAAGAAACAAGTAAACATTTTTTTTTAAATTTTCCCAAAAGTCAAACATTTGGACTTGTGTTGTTCTTAATCTCATCGATTCAATTTGAAAATTGATACTATTTAATTTTTCACAACTACTTATATACTTCTAAGGAAATTTAGCATGCAAATAAAACAAAATGAAATAAACAATTTAAATGATATAATTTGAACCACTGTTGATATAGGGTAACTTTGCCTGTTAGCTGGCCAATACCACTTCCATAAACAATATTTCTGAATATTTTGATGCAATAATTCAGTTTACTGATTGACTATTTTAAAATATTGTTTTTCTACTTTGCGTTCACAATGAACTCATTGTGACACCAAAAACAGTTTCACAATGAAGCTCATTGTGACACTGTTTTTGGGGAAATTTTAGTCATTTTTAATTGAAAATATTTAATAGATTTTACAAAATAGCTCAGTATTTATTTGTTACTTAACAATATACTCACAATGAAGCTGGATAAGAAAAATTAATAACTTGTTAATGTGACTTTTGATTAAAACGAAAGGTTTTCAGTGTTGCCACGCATTACAACTAAAATTCCCCATATACTAAGAAGATCCAATATTTTTCATATTTTTGTTGAATAAGTGACGCAAAGTAGAGTAGTTCCGTTGGGGCACTCCTAGCTCGCTACGCTTCGCTAGTCGTACCCCAACCCCACTCGTGTTACAATAAGCCTTCTTGTGAAATAGTAATAATATACTATTATGTAAGTGGATGGCTAACAGGTGAAGTTACCCTATTATAAAAAATGAAAATATTAAGGAAAAACTAACTTTATACTGTCTACAAAATACTTCAAATCTATTATTAAAAGTTTATTTTATGAAGTCTTCCAGCAATTTCAATTTTTTCTTCTCAGTTTCTAATTTTTCTTATAGTTTTAATCTATCTTCATGCCGTGCCCGTAATATATTCAATTTTTTTCATTTCTATGTACTCGTTTTTGAGGCCTCTTTTATAAGGATTGTTTTCTTTATTATGCTTTGTTTTGTCAATATTTTCTGTTGAATTTTCTAAGTTTGTATTACATGATTCTGCATTTACCTCGTCATCCAGGGAATTTAAGGAGTGATTACATTTATTGCTGGGTTTATCTCCCAAACACATCCATAAAACGTAAATAAAACATAAATAAATAAATAAAACATAAATATGGAAGGAGCTTGCCCTGTTCGATTCTTATTATCCTTTGCTTTCGTGTAGCTATGATTTAAACTCGTCCTTAGGCTTGAAAGTTTTTAAATCATTTTTGTCCAACAGTTGCATGTTTCTAGGTGTTTTATATAGGGTTGTAAAATGTCCGGTCATTATTTTTTTGACAGGACACGAATTTAAATGTCAGACACTGTCCTTACTCCTGACACTTATGACATTTAAAATTCATAATGAAAATCAACTTCGAATTTTTTACTGCAAATAAAGAACTTTTTCAAAAATATGTCGCTCCTATATTGTACTCTTAGCAAACAGAATTAAAATTCGAAAAACAAATATAAAAATATTATTGCAACTACCATTTGCCAGCACCTTGTTACATTTGACGTTATTACAGAATTAGCGGGAAAAGGTAAACAAATGCGCGACATTTTTAAAATTAATGCGGATTCACACGTCACGGACAGTATCCATGACACTTTAATGACAAATGTTAGGTCTGTTTGTTATCCTGAACTGGTGTACACTAATGCACACTTTTTCGTAAAATACGCTTTAATGTAACCTGAAATGTTTGTGTGGTATATCACATTACCAAAAAATTTAGGCTTCATTAAAGCATATTTCGTAAAAAAAAAGTGTACACCGGTGCAGGATAAAGGATAACAAACAGACCTAGTATTTGTCCTGTCCAGACACTTGTCAATTTTGATATTTGTCCGAAAGACATTTACACTCACTCACAACCCTAGTTTTATACGTTGGTTTTGAGTGCAAAATCAACAACTATCGTTGACGACCGACGATGACTGCTTGACGTTTTAAGTAATGTCACTTCAAAATAGTATATTATTTTACGAGTTTCACAAGAAGGCTTATTGTAACACGAGTGGGGTTGGGGTACGACGAGCGAAGTGTAGCAAGCTCAGAGTGCCCCAACGAAACGAGTCACCTCAATTGTGATGGATGGCAAATGGAATATTAAATTGCCCAAGTTAGTAAAACGGTCACTTTACTCTCTCAAACTAGGGAGTAAAGTTGCTCATTATGTGGAAGTCTTGCAAAAAATATATAACTTTCCAAGGGATTTTCAAATAAAACCAATAAAATTATTACCAGATTTATTACTTTGGAATGTTCACGAACATACCATTTAAAAAAAATCCTTCCACTATTAACTAACTAAGAAGTGGACAGATCTTATCTTAACAAATAAGGTATACATCTAACTCTATCTGAATTACACCTAAACAAAAGAAACATTATGTATTTGCAATGCTGAAACGAAAAAAAAATTGAACACTTCCATTTCATCTGCACACAATTAACTTCATGGGGATACGTTTGAACATTGAAATACAGAACGCCATTTGTCGATCGATAATAAATAAAACATTAAATTTTCACTCGTTCTAACGCGTTAGAACCTGGGTAAAAATTAATTTAACTAGGAGACACCAACAGCCGAAAAAACTTAGGCTCTGAGCAAATTAATGTGCAAAGTTGAATACTTCATAGTAAACATTCTGTAACACGAATCGAAATGATAAATAAAATCAGTAGAAGATGATAAAGTTACTAACGTGTCGTCTATGAAGGAAAGCCAGTTGGTGGTTGTCCAGGTACCGAATACTGGGGTCTAAAGTTTGCGAAATTGGCAGCGGCCGCTTGGAATCCTGGTAAGTTACCAGCATTGAAACCTGGAGGGAACTGACTCATAACTTGAGCTAAAAATAAATAAAACACAAAAATTCAACTGTATTTGATTCGTTAGTTAAAATTTATACGTACTTGTACTCTGTGTATTGCTTGATGAAGTAGCGGCTAGCCTCGAAAGAATGCTACGTTCAGACATCTGTAATCGTTGAGCTACAGGAGGGATACGTGCTAAAGTAGCCGGTAATCTTGACACGTCAGACTTCATATCCGACAGGAGCTCCTCCAACTGATTCAGCACTTTGTGCAAAACAGCATTCGCAGGTTTATTGCCAGCAAGCGACTCTTTGCTCAGGTGTTGGTGTGATTCGGCAAGGCATTCGACCTCTGCGAAGCGAGCATTGAGGGACATGGCTGGATGATTGGGGTCCTGCGTGAGGTTCAAGTAAGCAGCTCTGCGTAATTGTTCTTCAATTACAAGTGCTTGTTCTAAAAGCTGGGGGGGGAAAAAAATAAAGTTAACACCAATTTTTTGTTGTTTAATTGTGAGTTACCTTGAATCTTCTTGCTAAGAATTTGTTTTTAATTTCGAGGAAATTTCCTTTGCCGACGTCCATTTTGAATGGCTCATTGATTATTGCGAATCTAGTGTCGGCTTGTATGTCTTGCCATCGTCCATAGCCATGGGTGACGATACCTGCCAATAACCAATAATCGTGTCTCCTGTGCCATATTTCATATTCACGCCCAGGTGCAGCGGCCTTTAACAAAATTATTCAATTTATTTAAACGTATTCCCCCAATTTTCAAGTTATTAAATTATTACTTGATGTTGTTGAAGTGTTTTTGTTTAGTATTTTGCAGCAAATCGCTCAACATACCTTCTCCTCGTTCAGCCAAAGCGTGTGTAATTCAGTGAAACCACCATCTGCAATGTTGAACATGAAACGCCTTTTGTAACCATCCTCTGAGTCACCACTTTCAGATTTCTTCTCTTTCTGCAAAAAAATTAATTTAATTTCAGTGATAAATATTTAGTAAAAAAGAAACAAGGAAGTAATAAATTTGAAATCACATTAAAATTCAAAATTACAATCACAAAAGAGCAAAACAACCAACTTCTAAGATTTTGCACATCTACATTATTTTTCTTAGCATTCTGTCTAAGGGGTTCACAGATGTGTGCCAGTTAATAATCAAAATTAAACATCAAAAATTAAACATTTGTTACAATCATACCTTATCATCCTGTGCAATAAGTACAACATCATCTTCTTCATCCTTCTTATCAGTTTTTGCTTTCTCTTCTTTTTTATCAGCAACCTCACCACCACCACTTTCCTTCTTCTCCTCATCTTTACTGCCCTTCTCCTCGTCCTTTTTAAATTCGACATCCTCAACTTTATCTTCAGGTTCCTCAACTTTAGCGTCCTCTTTATCAGATTTATTATCCGCAGCTGAATCACTTCTTTCTGCTGCCGGTGAATCCGCATCCAATTTAACGCTTTCTTTGTCTTTATCATCATCAACAACTTTGCCTTCCTCTTTGCTCGTTTGTTTGTCTTCCAGCTAAAAAAAATATGGTGCAGTTTACTCAGTTTTCAATAAACGCAACTGAGGAATCTTACGTCTTTTTCTTTGTCTGTTCCTTCGCCTAACGTAGGAGCAGGACTGGCAGCTGCACTCGTTGCAGGTGTGGCACTCGTGCTGGTAGTTGTACTCTTTGGTGTTTCTACGTCATTAATAATATTCGATGCTGAAGTACCCACCGCAGTTTTCGCTGTTTCTGAGATGGCCTTACGAATAGCTTCGGGCATACTGTATTCACCGTTTATATGCTCAAATTCTTGCACCTTAAAATCCATAAAAGAGATTATTGTTTAATAATAATAGAGCACTCTCAGAGTATTTTCATCTTGTTTTAACCTCATGTAATAATAGAGCAGCAAATCAAAACATTATAAATCGATGGACTCACTTTTTTCCTAATCAGGGACATTACACCGATCCTTGTTAACACATGCTGGCGACTAAGTCCTTCTCGTGGAACACCATCAGCAAATGTTTCAGCATTATCTGCCCCAGGTTCACAAAGATGGCGCATGAATAATGAAACGTACGCTTTAAATATTTTTTCAGATTTCCCTCGCAAGTCCCTTACAAGCCATTGAGAGTTGAAAGCGTCTTGAGGGGGCATTCCTGAAATTACCTTGAATTTAATTAAAATTTTTAATTAAAATCAACGTTGCGTACCGTATCTCATGATGGCATTGAGGAATGCTTTGCGCTGTCGCGCGTTGAAACCTAAAACCTCGATGTTTCCACCGACACGTGCCAATAAAGGAGGTAAAGGTCTATCACGCTCATCTTTACGCTCCATCCTTCGCCTGCTTCTTCTGCTGAGATCGTTCTCGTTCTTCTCATCGAAGTCATCGTCTTCCTTATCTTCGTCTGAACCAGCAGAGAAATCAGAATTATAATCGGACATATTCTCCTGCCAGTTTGTATCATCACGTGTGTCAGTCGTCATTCCTCCATCATTATAATTCACTTGCTTACGAACACGTTTTCCTTTGCCTATAAATAAATAAATAAAATGATTTCCTTAATTCTGATGAATACCGACCCAAAGTCCTCGCTATATCTTCTTGCTGTTGTTCGTAATGATGCCTTAAAAGTTTGATCCAGTAAGCTGGATCTGTATTCTCCGCTTCCTGTTTAATAATCTCTGTATCGACCTCCTCTTCGTTGTCACCTTCCTTAGTGACATAACTCGCCACTTTGAATGAGCTGAGATATTCGTTTGCCCAATTTTCTTTCTGTTCTATACCCTCTTTGGATCTATCTAAGAGTTCCTCTACGGCTTTATCGTCGTAGTGGATGGCTTCGTCTTCTTTTCCTTCGTCTTCCTTAAACAACTCTTCTGTTCCGAAACGTAGAATATCATCCAATTCCTGTTTTGTGAAATTAGCACCTTTACCACCCATTCCGGGACGCACAACCAAGTGAGTCAACATCATTTTTCTTTTCGCCACCTATTAAATAATTTATTTAAAAAATATGAAGGAAAGCAAATTTTATTTGAAGAATTTACCTGTGTTACACGTTCTTCTACGCTGTTACGTGTAACGAATCGATATATCATTACTTTGTTGGCTTGCCCGATTCGATGTGCTCGAGAAAAGGCTTGAATATCATTATGTGGATTCCAATCCGAATCATAAATAATAACTGTATCGGCTGTGGCTAAATTAATACCTAAACCGCCAGCTCTGAAATATGCATCGATTTATTTGAGTTATTCTATTATGCATAAGACCAAGTACCTTGTGGACAATAAGAACACGAACTGTTGGGCACCGGGGGCGTTAAATCTGTCAATCGCTTCCTGTCGGGAAGTCCCAGTAATTGCACCGTCAATTCGTTCGTACTTATAACCTTCACCTTCAAGGTAATCCTCGAGTATATCCAACATTTTCGTCATTTGTGAAAAGATAAGTACTCTGTAAACGTTTAATTTTGATCAATTTGGTAAGATTAAAAAATAACTCACCTGTGTCCTTGTTCCCTCAATTTCTTCAACATCTTCGAGAGCAAAACAAGTTTTCCGGCTGCTTTAATAAGACTCTGAGTGTCATAGTTTCCATGAGGACCAAGTGGGGCCTCCTCGGAAGCAGCAGGAAATAGAAAAGGGTGATTGCAACACTTTTTCAGGTCCATCATAATATTAAGCAGAGACACGGATTGGCCTCCTCCTTTTGGGTTTAAAGCCTCGAAGTTACGTGTAAGGATGTACTTGTAATATTTCTTTTGCATCGGCGATAACTCGACACGTACAATAAACTCAGATTTGGAAGGCATATTCTACAAAAAAAAATAAATAAATAAATAAAAAGTCATCAACCGAGTGTATTTGGTAATTACCTTGAGCACATCAGCTTTTAAGCGTCTCAACATGTGAGGACCTAAAAGTTCATGTAATTTTTTCACTTGATCTTCTTTAGAAATGTCTGCAAATTCATTCTGGAAAGAGGCAAGGTCGTTAAATTTGCTGCTATTCAAGAAATTTAGAAGGTGGAATAATTCTTCCAGATTATTCTGAAGGGGGGTTCCAGTGAGAAGTAATTTATAAGCGATGTTGTAACCAGCCAGCAATCTAAAAAACTAATTGTACAATCATATTAGTAATTAATTTCTTTCGCATAACATTCAAGCTTACCTTAGACTGATTGCTTTTAAGTCGATGAGCTTCGTCTACAACGAGCACAGCCCAGTCGATGGAACCGAGACAAGCCGAGTCTATCGATATGAGCTCGTAACTTGTTAAGAGGACGTTAAATTTGATGGAACTTGCTCTTATTCTTGAGGCTCTTCCGACACGAACGGCGCCTTCTTCGAAACTCAATTCGTTTTCACGAATGACAGCTCTCGAATCCTTATCACCTGCAAACACCAGACACAACATATTTTACTAATATTTTAGGAAAATTAATAACGTACCGACATAAGTGATGCAGTAAAAATCGGGTGCCCAAAGTTCAAATTCTCTTTCCCAATTAATTATTGTAGACAGAGGAACGCTAACCAAGAAAGGTCCTTTGCAATGACCTTCTTTGTATAAGGAATACAAGAATGTTATGGTCTGAATTGTCTTCCCCAGACCCATCTCGTCAGCTAAAATTGTATCAATGCCCTGACCCCAAGAGTAACGAAGCCAGTTCAATCCCTCCAGTTGATAAGGATGGAGTTGCATGCCAGTTTCACATAAAAAGTCAGGTTGTTTATCGTATTTCTTTTTTAAATCAGTTGTTGGTTTATCAGGTGGAGGTGTGTAACGTCTACTGTAACAAAATGCAAGTTAAAATAAATTTCGATTGGTTTTGTAATAGGGGGGATCACTCACGGAGTTGTCCTATCATCTTCATCCAATAACTTTTCTCGCTGGCTCTTTTTTCCTTTGCCTTTTTTACCTTTCTTATCTACAATAGTACTAGTGCATGCGGCTCTTAAATCCTATAAAATACAAGTTTGTTTTTATGTACATAAAAAAAAAGGATTGTGCTTATTTACATTATAATATTCAATGGCAACTTTTAATCCAGGAATATCATCGGATTCCTCTTCCCATGTAGCTTGATCGTACGGAAGATCTCTCCACTTTACAAGATACAACGTACGTCCATCCCTCATGGTTCGATGGTTAATTACACGTTGTACAATTAACCACTCCGGCTTAACACCGTATCTACAACCATCAGATTAAATACGTTCACCAAATCGAATAAAATCTTACTTGTAATATCTTTCTTCAAGTTCATCATCCCTGAACCTTCCCATGTTTTGTAACCTCTTAGAACGAATGTCGCTCTCATCAAGCGGCTCTTCGAGCTTTGGAGGTTCCTCCATATCATACTTACGTATATAATTACGGAACATAAGTGGGTGGTGCACATCCAATTGAAGTTCCGTGATCCAATCGCAATGCCAATAAGAACGCTAAATACATTAAAAGCAATTAATGTTGGTAAGTAAAGGCATTAAGGGAGGGTTTACCTCATGCCATTTAACAAAATATTCTCTTCGTCGCTTTGGTTTCGATTTTTTACTCGACCCAGGTTCTTCGGATTTACTAGGGTCGAGCACCCAACGCCACGTCAAAATTTTGGTCACTTTTCCTGGTAAGGCCGAACACTACGATGAATATATTTTATTGACCAAATCAAAACAGAGATTTAATTAACACGTACGCTGCATCTGGGACATTTCCAATCACCGTCCGGTATGTCGGACAAAGGTGGATTCAAACAATGCGTGTGATACGCAGATGGACATGAATCGCAGCAAAGTAATTCACCACCGTCTTTGCAAACACGGCAGAACTCCTGGTGCTCATCATCATCTTGTTCGGCTGGACCTTCATTCTCACAATGCGGACAACTCCATCTCCCCTCAGGTGTGTCTTCTAATTCAGGATCCAAACAAACCAAGTGATACGCTCTCGGACATGTGTCGCAAAGTATAATTTCCCCACCTTGTTGACAAACTTCACAGTAATCTTGATGCTGAAAATAATGAATATTAAAAAATGATTATTTATTAAGGTTGTTATTGTAGAGTACCTCATACTGTTCTTCCCCTTCTGGAAACTTCCCTGTACTTTTCACTTTTCGCTTCTTTTTAGTCTTATTTCCAATTTTAGTCTTTGCTTTTCGTTTTGGCGGTGGGGTCTCTTCACTTCCCTCAACGGTGGTTTGTGAAGCAGATACTTCCTCGGTTGTTTTAGGCTCTTCTGCTGCTTGAAGCATTTGTTCAAATTCTACATCTGAATCTCTATCAGAACCATTTATACTACCTTCTACTTCATCTTCCTGCAATAGTTAACGTAGTGAAGTCACCTCACTTTTTTTTAATTACTTACAGAGCTTCCTCTTTTTCTTTTCCCTAATTTAATCTTAAGGGTTGGCACTTTACTCGCTTTCTTGGTGGATTTCTTCGCTCTCGAACTGCGTTTCTTTTTGTTTTTCCCTTCGTCATCATCGTCTTCTTCATCTTCATCTTCGAAATTATCGTCAACCTGCAATGAAGAACGTATTTAAACTTGCTTTGTTTTTCGCCAGTTTAGACGTACTTTAGTTTCCTTTGTTGAACGTGCCCTCACAGGTTTTGAATATTCAGGTTCAGTCTGGTGCTCTACGATTTCCGTTTGTAAATTCGGGTTCATGTTGGAAAATTCTCGCCATTTCGCCGCTACCAACATCATTAATTTTGACATGGGCACCTTGGGATTTTCTTTAGCTAGTAACGGTCGAACGTGCTGTTGGAATAACTTGTAGGTGGTGAGATTTTGGTAATCCGATTCATTGTATTCTAACTCGACGTCAGTCAAACCGAAAGTTGAACACACTTCTTCAATGGTAGGCATGCCAGCTATAAAAGGAACGTTAATCCAAAAATCACACGGTTAATATAATGTAATAGTAAACCTCCAGCATTAGAGCTACTTCCAGATGCAGTTTCTTGGCTAGGAGTTGGCGGTGCTGAATGTTTCTGGGAACCTCGAGATTTTCTTCCTTTCTTGCTTCCCGTGTAATCTGAATCTCCATTGTCATCTTCTCCAAAGTCACTCTCCTGATAATATTCCAAATAAAAATTCAAATCTTCTTTATTAAAACTTAATTTTTATCACTAATTCAAGTTTAATTAGTGCAACTATAATATAAAGGAGATCCGTTGATTTCAATTGTAAACATCCAATCAAATGACCGACTGAACTCAAAGCTACATTCATATTTGTTAAAGAAGAGGAAAAAAATTACAAATGTTATTTTGGTCATAATTTATTTAGGTGTTTCTAATTTATAATAATAAATGTAGAGTGTAGTCCAGAGATGAAGATAATGTATTCATAACAAAAAAAAAACAACTTTGCTTATAATGAAGCAAAATATTCTATCATAAACAAATACAGGGTGTAAGTGAATAGAGTGCAATAATTTCACAGGTTGGTAACTGAATTAATATGATAAAAAAAAAAATTGCATTTGCCTGACATTTATACTGCGTGTCTCTAAACCTCTGTCTTTAATTGAAACCACAGATAGTAGTCAAAAAAAGAAGCAAAATTTGTTATACAACAATAGGGATAAAGTAAATACTAACTCCGGGAAAAATCAGTTTTCATTTTCAAAGAAATTGTTTGAGTAACGCTGGTTGACGATTTAAATGGATTTAAATGTCTCAGCTGCGCGGAATTGGTGTTCTCTGTGACCATAAACGAATAAATACCGAGACGTATTTGTTGGTCGCCCGCTGTTCCGTCTTAGACGAATCAACAACCCCAGTCGCCGCGAACGACCAGGAGCGCACCCCCAATTTTAACGGACAAACCACCCTCAACTAAATTAATTATTTAACGTAATAAAGAGGTATAAATTTTTTTAAATCATTGTCTTAAAGCTCTACCCTCTGATAAACCTACACACTCCAATCAACCCGAAGGCTAAGGACGCACCGTCGCGACATGGTGGAGGCAGCCGTCCTACATCGCGACAATAGTATAAAAACGAAATTTTTTAATGTAAGTAACTGACATAACCTTGTCTTTGTCGCCGAGTGTTGTAACTTCATTTGTGGAACTTTTGAGAAGTCTTCCTTTAACGGTTTAAATTGCAGTTTATAATGGAGTTGGATTATTTCGGCCACTTGTTTCTCCTCCCTTAACCTTTTGTTTGGATTTATATGGTTTTAAAAATTTTGGAAGTATGTTTTTTGAGCATTTCTTAATCTAATGAAGCACTTAACTCCGAACCTGACAAGAAGTGGAGTTAGCTTGTTTTTGCAGTAACCCGACGATATGTTCATCACAGCTGTAGTTCTTGCCAAATGAAATTGTAATTAAATTGATTTGTTTATTGATATGTTCATCAACCAAATACGGGATGATTTGCAATGAGTGTAAACAAGCTTCACCAGCTTGTCAATGAGGCCATTTTTAAGTAAAAAAGTATCTCAATAAATATATTTTTGTTATAAATTAAATATTAAACTTTAAATTTTACTGCAACATTTAGAAAAACTTTGATTTCTTTTAGTTCTATAAGTAATTCTATAATGTAGGTTTACTCTACATTTTTTACACTCTAAAAATCACCAGAAAATTTTTATAAATTTTAGGTATTTGTGACAATGTTGTAATTATTCTACTGTGTAACTATTGTATTGTGCTAATTTACTATTGCTCTCATAAAAAACTAGGACAAGACTTTTTAAGCTGTGTAAAACTGCTACCGACCATAAACTTAAAATTATTTGAAATGGTAACTCATTGTCAATCAAACCTACAGTAAATATTGCTTTAAAAGCTAGGATAGCTGCTTGCATAGAAAAGGTTAACAAACTGCTCAGAATTTCAGCGTTAACAAAAATAGTTACTGACTTGACAGCAAAGTAAGATGTCGGATCCCCCCTCCCCCCCGATTGATTCGATTGGCTCAGTTTCGTCCTCGATTAAATTCCGATCAATGTAATAAAATAATGGAAACACATGGATTTGAAAGTTGTTCTAGTTTTTTAAGATATCGATTGTATACAGGGTGTCCCAGCGAGACCTTTCATTAGAAGCTTATAGGGTTCTGTCCAAAATAGAAACTTGAACATTTAGAATTAGATACAAGTGATTGCTTTCTCTTCAGCTAAAATATTTTCAGACGTCTAGCACTTCCGGTTATACCGGAAGTCGCCATCTACTTTGTTATTTTCAATGGAACACCCTATTTATTTTTGCACTTTTAGATGGGAATCATAATTTTGAATCTTTTTTATTGCAGCCATACCATGTCTATCTATTACAGTTTTTGAGATAAAAATTATTTTCCGAAATCATGGCAGGTGGTTGACGTTTTCTAAATGGGCTGTAACTCTTATTTGAAACGAGATAGAAAATTGAAATCTAATTAAGTTTGTAGTTTAAAGATCCCTTTATCGTAGGTATTCTTTAAAATAAACATCTTTGCTTGAGAATAATTCTTAAATTTATACTTTTCAAAATGTAAGGTTCGTAAAAATGTAAAAAGATCGATTTTTTTCAAATGGAATACCAGATTTTTCGTTGCGTAATCAAATTGGTGATAAAATTTGGCACAAAGTGGTATTACATGTTCCTATACCTAAATCAAACCGTTTTAGAGTTATTTCCAAAAAACGGAAAATTTTACCATGCAGTTCTTTATACTAATAATAGCATATTTATAAATAAAATAAATTAACCAAATCGCTTTTTACGCATAGATTATTGGCCCGCCATATATTTTTTAGCCTCTGTTATTTCACAAAAATACCTCTTAATTTTTTTCTCGCTTTGTTTTAGGATGACTCCTGAACTTTAAACAAAAATTAATTTCAGACCTGGATATGCACATACAGGGTTTTCACGAAAAGTGGCTACCTATCTGATTAATGATGTAGTGATATTATAAAAACAAATAACATCAAACTTGGAGATATTCAATTATTTTTTTAATGAGCTTTTTTCAATGCAATTGCTGATTGTTTGGCAGCTTTGTCAAAAGCATCTAGCCCAAATTTATTCGAACAACAGAACTGATCCATCAAATCCAAAGGTCCATTCCTTTTGTCACAATTCTCAGATATGCTCATCTCAGATCACATAAATGATAAATGTCGTTCTTTTTAGCACGAACAAGTGAGTTTGAACTGAGATATCGATATATATTATCACTCGAGCGCTATGCTTGAAGTCAACTCAGTATTGAGATCTGGCGCTCAATTAGGAAGGGGTACAATTGATACACGTGATTGCATAAAAATTAGCAAACGCGTATTTAATTGACAATTTAGGAAATCATTTACCCATATATTTTTTAAATATTGTTTATATCGACACAATTGGTATACAAATAAAGATCATTTTTTTTATAAATATTGAAACATTGACATTCTGAATTCGATGCAATGACAAAAGAAGAAGTATTTCATTTAAACAAATTGAAGATAATTGAATATTGAACCTGACAGTCGTTTGCTTTTTTTGTTACCATAATATTAATATTAGCAGGAAAATTGCTTGTGACAATTCAAATAAAAATCATTTTTTCTACTTTGCGTTTACAATGATCTCATTGTGACACCAAAAACAGTTTCACAATGAAGCTCATTGTGACACTGTTTTTGGGGAAATTTTAGTCATTTTTAATTGCAAATATTTAATAGATTTTACAAAATAACTCAGTATTTATTTGTTACTTAACAATATACTCACAATGAAGCTGGATAAGAAAAATTAATAACTTGTTAATGTGACTTTTGATTAAAACGAAAGGTTTTCAGTGTTGCCACGCATTACAACTAAAATTCTAAGAAGATCCAATATTTTTCATATTTTTGTTCAATAAGTGACGCAAAGTAGAAAAAATAGTATATTATACACGTTTCACAAGAGGCATTGTAACACTCGCTACGCTTCGCTAGTCGTACCCCAACCCCACTCGTGTTACAATAAGCCTTCTTGTGAAACTTGTATAATAATATACTATTTTCTACTTTGCGTTCACAATGAATTCATTGTGACATTAAAAACAGTTTCACAATGAAGCTCATTGTGAAACTGTTTTTGGGGAAATTTTAACCAATTTTTAATTGAAAATATTTAATAGATTTTACAAAATAATTCATTATTTATTTGTTATTTAACAGAATACTCACAATGAAGCTGGATAAGAAAAATTAATAACTTGTCAATGTGATTTTTGTTTAAAACGGTTGTCAGTGTTGCCACGCATTACAACTAAAATTCTCCATATACTAAGGAGATCCAATTTTTGACAGTATTTTTCATGTTTTTGTTCAACAAGTGACGCAAAGTCAGTGTTGCCAGATGTCTAGTAATTACCAGAATCTATGATTATTTGGAATTCTCTCTTGTATTTGGTAATGAGACTCTGATAATCTACACAGGAAAAAACATTTGGGACAAATTTCTACAATTGTAGGATTATATCCTACAAAAAATAATACAAATAGGGACAGAAATAGTTTGTAGTACAAATTTCAATAAAATTGTAGTTAAAAATTGTAAGTACATCTGATATAACTTTCAATAATGAATTTTACAATTTTATATGAGTAATGCACAGACAATTTGCTGTAAATTCTCATTTATTGTTGCCATTTCAAACAACATGTTTTGCTTAATTTACTATGTAAATGTGAATAGAATTTAATAATTAGTAACATTTGGTCATACAAACTCGCTTCTACAACCCTGTTGTATTTTTTCCTAAAGTGATTTTTTGCTGTGTACGGTAATTTGTGGCAAAACTTTCAAATACTAAAATGAACTTATTCGTTTCAATTGTATTAAGTTTTCACCAAATGAAAAAATGTTATCATATGTACAAAATTCTAATGTATTATACACTGCGTTCGTAAAGTATGGAATAAATTCATTTCCTACGAAATAAACGATTTTTATGTAAAATCCTGAAACAGGTCGATTTTTAATTAAAGATGACACTATTTTAGCGGAATTTTGTAACTCCCCCTCCAACCCCCTCCGAGTGACAGTTGCTCCTTTAAAATTTTTAAATGGAATGTGGGGTCATGTGAAACCTCATTTGAAAGGGCTTTTCATTCTCTATTCAGTAATATAAGAATTTTTTTTTCAATTCCTGTTTTTTCTAAAAAGAATAATTTAAAATCAACACACAAAATTTTAAAATGAAATAATTTAAATGAAATGCTCGAACTGCCCCTTGGAGTTGACTTGAATTGAGTAAAGTCTACAGAACTAAACCAGTCTTGAAGAACTAAAGGACAGAATAAGAAATGAGATACGAGGAATCAGTCCGGAAATAATCGACAAGGTTTTTCAGGAGTTTGAATTTCGTCTTGATTATTGTGAAGAGGTAGGAAGAGGACATTTTGAACAGTTTTTTTGATATTGGTGTTATTACTTCTACTTCTACGTTGAATGCATACATCAGTATCTACAGTTTCTACTCGTTTTCATAAAGAATTAAAAAAAAAATTAAAAAGTTGGAATTAATCAAATTACTCTGGAAGTGAAATGTTTTAGATGAACATAAGCAACATTTGTACTGAATCAAACGGTTCCCAGTTCGAACATTTCATTTAAATTATTTCATTTTAAAATTTTGCCATAATCTGGCAACACTCCGCAAAGTAGAAAAAATAGTATATTTTACATGTTTCACAAGAGGCATTGTAACACCCGTTCTGTTGCACTTGTGTTACAATAAGCCTTCTTGTGAAGCTTGTAAAATAATATACTATTCCATGAACACCTGTATGTCCCAATCTAAAATTAACTTTGATTTAAAACTGAGAGGTCATATTAAAATAATACCAAGAAGCTTTGGTTGGCCAGTATTAAGAAAGGGTAATTTTTAATTAGGTAGGTATTTAAAAATTAATAAAACTTACATCACCACTATCATTCTTTTTCTTCTTCTTTTTCTTTTTTCCCTTCTTTTCCTCTCCTCGAGCCTTTCTCTTCTTACCCTTTTTCTTTTTCCGAGTGCCATCGGGATCATAATCATCATCGTCTTCCTATCACAAATCAATACAGGAAATAAAAACGGTTTTGAATTTTTGTCAGGTGGTACTTACACCGCCTTTGATTATGGCCTCATCGGACTCAGGTGAATTATCAATTTGATCAGTGATTCCCTCCTCGACAGGCTCTTCCTCCCCTAAAAACGTAACATTGGAATCATGCGGCGAACATGTGGACATTGGTCATCACAACATCTTTTTGGAGGGAAAATATGAAATTTCTAACCCCTAAACAAGGGCAAACCGTGCACGCCGAAATTTATAATTTGCAAGCTGCCAATCTCTTTGTTTGATAGCCTCCATTTTGTTAAGGGTCAGGATATGCCCGCGCGCTGTCACAAAAATAATGAAAACTCACTCCCCTCACCCCGCGACTAATATACGTGACTACCGAATTATAATTACACATCTCCGACGAGTTTATATTTGAACAACCCCGTCCTCGAAATCAACCCCAACACGACGTAACGTCCACGTAATTTAAACGGGTATTATTGAAATCTTAAAAAAGTATGCACATGAATTTGAAGTCGGCTTGCCTTTGCAGAAGCAATCACCTAAACAAAATAAACTTACCGGCGAAAGATTCCTCCACCTCTTCATCTGAAGCCATAGTTCACTTTTTAGGATGTTTACAGTAAATCGCACGCCAATTTTAATCGCGATTTTATTTAAAAAACCGCATCAATCAGCAATACATCAAAAACGGTAGCGGTATTCTTTCTACCCGTCTAGTTGTTCTTTTCCCCTTCTCTCTTTTCGCTAGGCAACTTCACACTTCACGCATGTGCAATGGGTAATATAAAAAAGTTGGAATGTGCATTGCCTTATATTCCCTTACATGCAGAATTTTCGAGAAAAGATAACAAATCATTTAATTTTGAATAAGACACACACGACAAGGTAAGCGAGATGAAACGTCAAATCACATTTCTTCATTCAAAAAGATACTAGACTTCTTTTAATTAAAATCGCTCCACCTCATCTTATTCTCTACTTCCCATTAATTCCATACTCATGTAAATTATTGACTAATTAACATTAATAATTTGAATTTATATGGGGTTAATTTCAAACGGGGGGTGAATAGTACTAGCGCCCTCTTACGTTACACGTTCGAATGATATTTAAAAAGCTCGTCGTCAAAATTCATTAAAAACTTCTTGAGTTTCTTGATCGAATTTGAATTTTAATTAAATACTTACCGTTAGTCATCGGCGTTAAATTCTTGTATGCACTGTCGTGTCCAAAAAAAGTGGACACTTTTTTGACGTTAATTATAAATAATACATTTAATAGCGAGTTATCGCAACCATCACGTTAACTTACGGTAAACGTTAAAATTACGTGGCCTCATTCATTTTCCAATGGATCACATGATCTTACCGTTTACCGTAAATTAACGCGATGGTTGCGATAACTCGCTATTTATGAACTGACACCATGACTGACACTTACGGATGAATAATTAATAAGTCAGTCATTATTTGATTGAAAATAAAGTTTCTGTTTGATTTGTTGATCCATTATATTCTTTTAATTACAAATAATCTAAAGAAAAGCTGTACAATTATTAGGATTCAAATAAATATTAGCTGTGTCACAAATCATTTGTAATTTTGTAAATTTTTGTAATTTTGGAATTACGTCATGAGTGTTCCCTTTTGTAAGTCGTAAGTAGAAAGCTCGAAGAACAGTGAAATTTTGATTTAAACCCAGTTGTACAATTCCCAGCTTAACTTTAAGCCAAAGCTTAAACCCTTTAAGCTTCAGTTTAAATTTAAGCTAGCATTGTACATACAGTTGGGGCTTAATCTTAGACCTATTAACGAATTAATCGCAGTGAAGAAACATTTTTCAATTGAAGAACGATAGAATTTTAAATATCGTTACTGGCGTCATCTAGCGGATAAATTAAAAACAGTGAAATCTGCAGTGCTGCCAGATAAGAGGGATAATCCAACTTCGAAAGGTATCTGTTGATAAAGCTTATAATTTAAAGCTTGTATTTATATAATAAAGCTTATAATTCTGACTACTTTTGTCACTCAGTTTAAATGTATTGTAATTTTTCAATGTATGAATGCAACAAGAAAACAAATTTTCGAAACGAATGAAAAATAATTTCTCAGAACCAAATGAAAAATTTGAAAAACAACAATAAGATTAATCTTTTTCCATTCATGTTATCTTGTCGAATAATTTATTTCCCTTTTATTCGGTATTTGCTAATGTAGTGCGTATAGTGATTCGTAAAAAAGGGTGATTTTTTTATTTTTGAGATAGGAGGCTGCAATTTTGTATTTCGCTATAACTTTTAATTCTAAACAACATTTTCTTATCACATTTTCCTATATCATTTCAAATAAGGTCACTTTACTCTTAAGCCGTCTTCACTTTTCGATGTCCACGCTGTATATCGTAAAAGATAAATTTCACCTGCCATTTCCCAATTTGATTTGAAGGAATACAGAAGCGTTCTGCATCAATAAAATTTAATAAAAATCGATATTTGTTGCATACTTTTTGAAAGACACTGTAGAAACATGTAATAATACTACTAGGAACTTTAACTATAGACTGTAGTAGGTAGTAATAGTAGTATAGCAGCGGTAGCTTTAATCAGGGGCATCTCTACCATAATAGTATTCCTGGGAAATTATAATTTGTTACGTTTGTAGTATAAAGGTGGCTTTACATGTCAGTGCATGCAGAATTGAAAGTTGACTGTTTTCTAACACTTTATTCTTTGAATTTCCAAGAATTACTGTACTTTTACAATTTTTATATGAAAATTCCTGTTTATAGTGGCATGCGTTTTATGAAGTCGCAGTTTTGCTATGTAATTTAATGGAGGAACTGCGACTATGTAAAATGCATGCTACTATACTTCGCGTAACAATGGTCCTCTTAAACTTTACCATGTTAATAAGCCATCCTGTTTACAAAAAAACATGAATTATCAAAACATACAAATTATGAAGATTCAAGAAACATGTAAATAATAATGAAAAGTTTATTGTATTAATACATTTTCTATCCTTACAAATTTAATGTAAACATTGATCTCTCGTTATTTACACTAATTCAGATTTCACTGAAATTGTTTCATCAACAGTTTTTATACGACCATGTCTTCCTTTATGTTTCTTCAAGGTGCTTGAATCATAAAATCCTCGTCCACATACATCACAAACGTAGGGGGTTTCACCAGTATGGGTTCGAATGTGAACAGTTCGTGCTGACTTTGTGGAAAAGCATTTGTTGCACAATGAACATTTGTAAGGTTTCTCTCCACTATGCATCATTACATGATATTTTAAATGAGGCTTCTGTACAAACGTTTTTAAACAAATTTCGCAAGTGTAAGGTCTTTGGCCACTGTGAATCAACATATGCGTCCTTAGGGCTGCGACTTGTGAAAAACGTTTGCCGCATTCTGAACATGAATACGGTTTTTCTCCTGTGTGCACTTTCATGTGAGACTGTAATCCGGCGTGAACGTGAAATCCTTTACCACACTCACTGCATAAGAAAGGTTTTTCACCGTGAATTACCATGTGTACCTTTAATGTGTTTCTTGAAGAGAATATTTTTTGACATACGACGCACTGAAATTCCTTTGACTGTTTACCTAATTTTCCATTAGTAAACTGATGACTATGCATATGATTACGATACTCTGAAAGTCGACTGAAACCTACAAATTATTTTCTTATTTCACTGTAAGGGAATTTGAAATACAAATAAATCACCTCTACCACAAACATCACATAAGAGCGGTTTCTCTCCAGTATGAGTGCACATGTGTTCGCTTAAATTGCGGGATCGTCTAAAACCTGAAAGCATTTTTCTCATTTATTTGTAAAGGATGTCTCAAACCTGTGGAAAATCCAAAAATGCCCTTTTATATTTACTTTATCAAAAATAAAAATTGTGTGGGTTTCCATTCCGCATAATTTAAAATTGTTTTTGTATCTATACAGAGTTGTTCAGTTCAAATGTACAGACCTAACTTTTTAAATGGAACACTATATTTTAATGCAGTTTTGTATATGGGAAGTTGCCTCATGTAACATCGGGCACCTTTCGGCGGAGTGATGTATGCGAGATATCCGTCAAGTAAAGGCTGAATGAATTTTCGAATGATTAACAGAAAACGCACTTCAAAATGTTTAAATTCATGGACTACATTTTATGCATTTTAAACCTTGCACCAGTTTTTTTTGGCGGTAACCGTATGTACGTTATTTTCTTTCATATTAAAGGCGCTACGTGCAATTCCGTTTCGTAAAAATGCATTGGAAATGTCCTATACTGAAATGGAAAGATCGTACGAATGGATTGGGCGGACTCTCGTGACGTCAGTCCTCGCACCCCACCACCGAGAAATAGCGTTCGGCTTTTAGCATGTAAATTCAAACGCATGAGACAACTTCCCATGTACTAACTTTGGTTTTAGCTAGCCTTTGAATAATATTGTATTTACTTATTTACATATGCCTGTTTTAGACGGTCATATTTTTTGTACAAATTTGTGACAAAGTGAGAGAGATAAGCTACCACAATGAATGTTGATTGGTTGAATTGGCACTTCTCACTCATTTCGTAACAAATTTGATACAAAATATGACCGTGTAAAACAGGCATTAAGCAAAAATTGGGCCAAATTCGATCGGTTGCTAAATTGTAAGTACATCCGTACTTTTAAAATATTCAATATTTTTTTAAAATCAAGCAACTGTCTACAACAGTACGGTTCAGTATTGTAAAATTAGTAATTTTTTTCAAGTAAAACACCAATACAGTGAAAGCTCCCATAGCGGACAGCTCTCTTAAGTGGACACCTCTCTTAGCTGTTAGTTTGTAATCTCCAATTTATGTAATTTACATGCATTTGCATCTCTCTTATACCCGATTTCTTCATCGTCTTATCCTAAGGTTAAATTTATCTGCCAGTTAGAATATGTAGAATGTAGCATGTGTACAGTCAACTGTATGGCACATTCCAACTAACAGTTAAATTAGCCTTAGGATAAACACGGTGAAGAAATCGGCCATTAGGCGGACACCTCTAATGGACGGACAGTTTGCTGGTGACGGTCGGTGTCCGCCTAAGAGAGCCTTCACTGTATATGCATTATAACATTTGTGTGGTTAGCCCTTTCTATGAACTTTCCAATAATACCACATTTTATGGAAAACCATCAACTTTTTTGATAAAATATACAGGCTGTTCAAACTTAAGTCGGCACTATTGCTAACTTTGTTATTATAAAAGCTACAAATTCGGTTAAAGTAGCAAACTAGTAGTAATTTTCACGCTGATTACAATGACGTAGTCAAAAAAACAATTGAGCGTCGCATTTATGAGATAAAGTCAAAAAGACACTTTTTTAAATGGAACACGCTGTATATTATATTACCAGTCGATAGAGAATAAAATTCTTAATTGAAATTATTCTTTGTTATTTTTTCGTAAATTGATAAATAAAGAAGATACAGTGGAACCTCCATAACTCGAATCTCAAGGGACCCGAAAATTACTTCGAGTTATAGAAATTTCGAGTTAAAGAAAGAGAATTCAATTATACACAATGTTCAGGGACATCAGTGAATTTCGACTTACAGAGAGTTTCGAGTTGTGGAGGTTCGAGTTATGGAGGTGCGACTGTATTTTCATTTTTACAGAATCATCAAAGATGCCTGTGCTTTGAAAACAAAAGTTTTGCAACTCGTCGTAATCAAATTATTCTGTTGACAGACTATTGTTTTTGAAGAAAGAATTTAACAAAATTGTCATAATTTTTTATCATTTTTCTAGATGCCTATAAAAATAGCAAAAAATTTACAAAAATTGTCTTAATTTTTGTTCATTTTTCTAGTAGCGTGAAAAAATCATAAAAAAATGTTTAATGTCATAATTTTTTTGTTTTCGTGATGCGTGTAAAACAATTTTTTAGTAAGAAATAAATCACAAACTTCAAAAACAATAGGTCTGTTTGTTATCCTGCACTGGTGGGCACTAGTGTACACTTTTTTTACGAAATATGCTTTAATGAAGCCTGAATTCTTTAATAATGTGTCAATACGAATCATACTCATTCATACTGACATACCACGCAAACATTTAAAGTTGCATTAAAGCGTAAATTGCGAAAAAGTATGCATTGGTGTACACCAGTGCAGGATAACAAACAGACCAAATAGTCTGTCAACTGAAAAATTTGATTACGGCGATTTGCAAATGTTTTGTTTCCAAAGCATGATTTTGTAAAAATGAAAATACATATCTTTATTTATTAATTTACGAAAAAATAACAAAGAATAATTTTAATTAAGAATTTTATTCTCTATCGATTGGTAATATAATATACAGGGTATTCCAATTAAAAAAGTGTCTTTTTGACTTTATCTCATAAACACGGCGCTCAATTGTTTTTTTGACTACGTCATTGTAATCAGTGTGAAAAATACTACACAGTAAAAAATATATAGTTAATCTGACAAGAAAATATAGTTCCGACAGGTCCACTACAATTTTTAGTAAAGTTTACAAGAGTCTGTAGAGTTCTCTTAATAAATTAAAACGTTGCAAATATTACTACAAAAATATGTTTGAATTAGATTAAAATCGTATTTCTTTTACTTTTACAAGAAGTTAAAACACCGTCTTGACATATATCGTTAACATAATAAAGGTTTTTTGTTAATTTGTGTAAATTACAAAAAAGAAACATAGATCTTGCACCGATAGTGGGTATATATACTACACTAGGATGCAAAATTACATCTTTTATGTGTTGAATATACCATCAAATGAGATTAAACAGCAATGAGTTATTTTTACAAAATATTTAGTAAAAAGTAAACTTTTATATTTAACTACCAGCGATCATTTAAATTAAGTAAATTTAATGCCAAATCTTTGTTACCAGTGACTAAAATTATTTAACGTTTACATTTTGGTCCACTAATAGTTAATTTAACAAAATATTTTTTACTGTGTACTAGTTTGCTAATTTAACCGAATTTGTAGCTTTTAAAATAACAAAGTTAACAATAGTGCCGACTTAAGTTTGAACAGCCTGTATAATGAAGGACATTTTTGGACTTTTCCAGAGGTTTGGGACACCGGTATAGTTTTTTTTTAAACTAGTAGTAACAGTTGTCGTCCTTCTGTGGGTAAATTAACAACGTAAAGCTATAATAACACAATTCATCAGAAATTAATTTGACTTGTTTATGAAGTTTATAAGTTTTTCAAACAACAGAGTCTAGCAATACTGGGTGCTTAAAAAATGGCGTAACATCGCCAATCTGCACTGCTCAGGGTAAAATATTAAAAAAATTATTTACCATTTCTGAATATTTCAACAATTTTTATAGTGGAAGACGTATTGAAAATGATGTCCAACATTAATTTTTATTTAAAATCAACAAATAGTACACGTTTTGTACAAAAATTATTATAAAAGTGATCTGGCAACCAAGCTATTAATTTGGTAGAATTTTCTAACACTTTTCCCATGCTTAGAGATGTCCCTGAATAGTGCGAAAAGGCGCTGTTTCGCCGTTTTTTAAGCGCCCCGTAGATTTATATACAATTTTAAAACTGAGAAAATTCGTACATAAATATTGAAAGGATCAAATTCTTAAATTAAATTTAAATTGAAAGATTTTGTGAAACTAGAAGTCAAACAGTCAATAACTTTGAGAGTTTTAAAATTGCTCCTCCTAGTTAAAAAAATAACCTATAGTGAAATTTTAAATGTAGATATAAAACAGTGATACGTGATATCATTCTCAATATAAAATTATTATTACCTTTACCACAAATATTACATTTGTGAGGTCTTTCTCCAGTGTGTAACATGGAATGCCTTTCTAAATTATATTTCGCGCTGAACGCTCTAGAACATATACTGCATACAAATGGTTTCTCTTTTGTATGTGTACGCATGTGAATTTCCAATTTAGGGCGTGCATACAATTTTCCACATATTTGGCATGCAAGTTTCTTTATTTTCCTGGGATGCCTTACTTCTTTATGGTGTGCCTCAAGTTCCTCTAAAGTTTGAAAATCATCACCACATTTAGAACAACTTAAAGGCAACTTGCAATTAATTCTTTTATTCACATCTTTCACCTCTTCATTTTCAAAGTTGGACATGTTTAGGTCATTAAGAAGTAAGTTTGGATCAAAACTTCCTTCTTCGCTATATTGTATTGTTACTTCAGTTTCTTCTTTCACAATTGATCCGTTTAATTTTTCATTCAAGTTTGAGTCTGATTCTTGTTCTCCACAGCTTTCTGTTTGTGTAATTTCTTGTTTTTCAGTTTCATCTTTAGTAAGAAAGTCACTATTTTCGAGATTATGTAATACAAAAGGCATTTGTATTTTATTATCACTCCAACAAGTACCTTGCCTTATATTGGAATACTTTATGATTTCTTCCAAAGTGGATTGTGATTGAAGAAATTTTTCCTTGAATTGGGAGCAATATATAAGTTCCGAAATGCAAGTATCACATATGTGTTTCGGCATTATATCATTTTCTTGTACCTACAAGACACATGCAATTCAGTAATTAAAAATACAAAGTAAAAAAAGAGATACGTACAACAATAGATGTGAATTCCATTAAAAGGTTACTTATCAAGGTACCCTCATGTATAATGTCAAAAATGTACTTAACATTGGTAGTAGCCAGACATACCCTACACATTTCCTTAAAATTTATTTCAGCGTCAGGCAGTTTATATAAAACAACATCTTTGTTGGTTAACGTTGTATCAAAATGTTGCGATAGCTAAAAATTATTATTTTCTTTAACCCGGCAGGTATTAAAATACTACTTTACCTGTGAAGTAATTGCGCTAATAAATGCATCATTTTTATCTAAATTGATGATAACATTTTGTTCATTACTTGTGTATATATTCCATTCGGATTCTTTACAGATAATATTCGGAGCATTTGTGGTAGAAGTCATTCTCCTACCAGAAGTCAGATGCTATTTATAATTTTCACTTAATTGTTTTTATGGCAAGATATGCTTTTATGTTTTATACATTTATTCACAATTCTAATGCAAATTAAACACACTTTTAATCAAACTTTCAACAGACTTCCGATCACCTTCCAATTATCGTTCGTCGTTCATGACATCAAGTCAGTGTTGCCATCTGTCCCACTCATAGGCTGGGTTCGTAAAATCTCCATGGGTATTGGATAATGCTGGAAGTGAATAAAATTAAAAGCAAAATATATAAAATCATTTATACGAGAGAGAAAGAATATTACTCAAGAGCACCCAAGAGAGTTTACGAACACGCTCATAAAGTAGCAGAAAGTTGTTTCTTAAATAGCTAGAAAGTAGCTGAAGGATTACGCACCACATCGATTCTTCTCCAAATTTATTTTTTAACTATTTTCAAAGAAGTTTCATAGTTAATATTAAGGAGTAATTTAGAATTGTTTTGTTTATGTTAAAAATTTGAAAATTTTTCTTTCTTTAACGGTGATGTGAGTTGTATTTTTAAATACAAAAGTAGAAAATACTTTTGCTTAAAAGATTAATGTACATACATATTTCTAACAAAATAAACTTATACCTATTAAAAAAAAACACTAAAGTTCATAATTTTAAATAAAACACTCCTAACTAAATATTTTATGTAAAAACAAAAAATAGGAAAATACAACGGAAATATATTTGACAAAATTTAAATTAATTTCCTTCGCTATTTTGTACTACAAAACTACTAAGAAAAAATGGAGATCAAGCTGAAAACGTGGAAATAAGCAGCCTGTGCGGGCCAAAATTCCCCACAGGTGTCTCTGTGGGAGGCTATTTCACATACACATTCAGATTTACTTGCATAATTATACAAACTACGTTTGCGCAGGCATAAGTCAGCGATTCCCTAAATGCAGCAGCCACTGCTGCTTATGAATGCCTTGCTCATGCTTGTTTTCTCTTTGAATTAATAAGTATCACAATACTGTGGCTACTTTACAATGCGATAGATACCACATTAATATTATAGATAGCCATAATATGTATAGCTAAATGTAATTGAGAAATAGCTAGGTTTCCTCTCTGTAGCAAGTAAAGAGAAACAGTAGCTAAACTACGAGTGAAAATAGCCAGAACTAGCTACAAACTAGCTGAAGTGACAACACTGCATCAAGTATGTAATTACCAGTAGCAACACTTAAACGTCAATGTCAAAAAGAGGACGCCGTACAGTTTGAAACCCTTACGCTGGATTTCACAAACGTCACTTAACTTTAAACATCGATTAAGAATGATCACTCCTATACTTTCAACACATGTAACGATGGCAAAGAATCCTTGGGCAACGTTTACTTTTAACGGATGATTAAATTTAAGTAACGTTTATGAAATCCGCTCTTAGAGTCGGTTTGTCGATGCTAGGTTACATTTATCTTCCAGTTTGTTACCAATGGCAACGTATACTTTTATAATTGTTGCCATTGCTAACAAACTGAAAGATAAATTTAACCTAGCATCGATAAACAGACCCTAAATCATTTTATATTGAATTAATCTAGTGCAGTTGCGGTCAGAAAATTTCAGATGTTACTGTCATTCCACTATCGTAAAAGTTGAAAAATTCTTTTATGTATATGTCAGATGAATGACAGTGACATTTTCTGTTCGCAACTGGACATTCTTTATTAGCGTTTTCGTTTGACTGCACTAGTGTGCACTCAGAATATCTTCATCTCGTTTTATTACATGAGGTCAAAGCAAGATACAAATACTCTGAGTGCAACCAGTGCAGGTGAATCGAAAACGCCATTAAACACACTTACTACATTACATTTGACATTTAATTAAATGAGATTCGAGAAATGTTCAATTGTGTTCTATACACTGGAGTTCTATGACTAAAAGTACTTGAAAGGAACTTATTTACATTACACTTGCTGCGCCATGAATATCGAAAAATTCCAAAACTAACCTAAAAGACATTCACTTATTAACTGAAATCTATAATACCCAACATCTCAGATCACAGTTGCTAAATAAACACATAGATTCGTACTACACTCAGATACAAACACAAAATTAGGCAATTACGTTTCCACTACGGATATCAACAGCCATATTGCAGAAATTGATCGGTAAGGTCAGTGGTAATGGTATCTTCCGTCAAATTAATGTAATTGCATTTTTCCACAGCTTCCCTCCTGTTATTCTTTCCTCGTTGATAGAATTTTATTTATTGTGACTGGCGCTATCTAGCGCATAAACTAAAAACACTGTAATTAGCAATGCTGCCAAATGGGAGCGATAATCCCTCTTCGGAAAGATTTTTGGCATATGGCGGGAGAAAACCTTGTTTAGATAAAACACATGATATCTATGTATCACATAGCACATAGGTAATTGAGCAGTCGACCGATTGAGATTTACAGTGCATCAGCGTGAGCAGTGAGTAATATACAATTGGGCAGGCAAACAGACCTATTTATTGGATACTTAACTAATGAATAATAAATAAAGTTCAAATTCCTTTAAATTTTTTTATTAAAGAAAACAAAACCTTACATGTTTACTTAAAAAAAATTCTGTATAAATTTTGAGATTTCTAATTAAAAAATGCATAGAAATATGGCAAACTAATTGATAGGAAAATATGACTGCAATATTCCATGGTATATTTCTATATCTGGATCAGTAAATAAGCAGAATATAATCCTATCAGTATCACGAGAATGCACCTCCAAATATTTCCGTACTTCCCCGACAGCTATGTGCGCAGCTGGTAACAAAGGATAGCCATATATTCCTGTTGAAATGCACGGAAATGCTACTGACCGGAATTTCTTCAGAGTCACTATATCAAGACTGTTTTTATAACATTTCTGTAGCAATTCAGGTTTTTCTTCTTGTGGGCCAACAGTGTGAATAATATCTAAAAAAAATTTTTCATTAAAAATATACATTTGCCCTTTTTCCTCAAGAACTAGAGAAGATACTTCTGCTTGATTTTTGTTGAAAATTGACTTCTGAAAAATCTTCAATTTAGAATTTCTAGATATTTAAAAATAATGTCTCAAATTACAATAAAAAATAACCATAAGTAAGCTGAAGTGCTATTGTGCTAGGAAATACACCCTTAAAGTTGCAAGAAAATTGGGGTGCTGAGAATCATAGTTGTGAGTCAAAATTTTCAGATCTGTTTATGATTCTTCTCTGAATGCTATTTGTTTATATTTTTATTTGAACCTCATAAAATAACCAACCCAAAAAGTTATGGTTTGAGTTTTCTGTAGAGCAGAACTCAAAACACAACTTCTTAAGAATCTTGCTTCACATGACTTACACTACTCTGCACTGAAAAATGTAACTACGCAGATAGATGACATTTGTTTATATTTTTATTTGAATCTCATAAAACAACCAACCCAAAAAGTTATAGTTGACTTATGGTTTGAGTTTTCTGTAGAGATGAATTCAAAACACAACTTCTTAAGAATCTTGCTTCACATGACTTACACTACTCAGCATCGCAAAATGTAACTACGCAAACAGATAGATGACGGTGCTCCCTTTAATTACAGACTTTTTTATGGAATAACAACGTAATTCGTTTGAAGAGTTCTTATTTATAAACTAGTTTGCGACCTCACTTAAACATACATTTTGCAGGTAGTTTATACCCTCCTGTAAGTTTTGCTTCACCAACCGGACAACCGCCCAATGTTATGCATTCTTGGACAAGTAGTTTGTGGTCTGCAGCTCTATGTATAGCACCATCAACACCGCCACCACCCTCTAAACTTGAATTTGCAGCATTTACAATAGCATCAATCTAAAAATACATGTATCAGAAAGTTATTTTAGATAAATTTAGTGACTTGCCTCCAAAGCTGTAATGTTGCCATGAAAAATTGATATTTTATCTGCAAGTGTTGCATTCTGGCTTGCATCAATTTTAAAGTCAGTAAGAGTAGGTATTTTGTCTCCAAAAGATTGTCGATTTGCGTATTCTTTCCAAGTGGGAATATCTTTAAGGGTTTTGTAGTCTTTCGCGACGTAGTGTTTTCTTTTCTCTTCCAAGCTCAAAGACAAGTATTTTTCTTTTTCCGTTTTCCAGCTACTCATTTTTCTGACTACGAGAGATTTTAATATATTTGGGCACTCTTCTTTTGCAGGGACAAACCTCCTCAACAATGACAAAACGGATAACATTGTTGTCATATTTCATCTGATTTAGCCATAGCAGTAGCCAGTGTTGCCAACCACCCATCTGAACATGAAGCGATTTTAAGCGCATCACCGGTAATTACCGGTTAAAATTTTTTTTAACTAAATGCTTTCCAAATGCACAGAAACTACTCGGAGTTATTCCAGAAGTACTCCAAGTAGCTTGGTGTAATTCATCCGTGCAATAGGAAAGCACCTCATGTTGCTTTAGTTAAAAATATTTTTGACCGGTAATTACCGGTTATGCGCTTAAAATCGCTTATAGTTCTCCCTTTCTTCAACCGAAAGCTACATTGACAACCTTGTAATTTGTAATTACATCTCGTAATTGCACTCGATCTCTGTCTAGGGACACAGGTACTGCCATCATATATGTTTTTGACACTGACAGTGGCTATTTGACCTTGAAGAAATTAGTTGTCAAAAATGACAAACAGGAATACTTTATGTAAATCAAGGCACAAATTACTTTAAATTTCCATTTTATTGCTACAAAATGTAAGTTTACAATAAATTTAAGCCATTTTAGGTAAATATGACATAATAAATAAATAAATTAGAAAACTGTAAGTAATAACCAAGAGAACATACCTGAGATATTCCAAACTAAAAGTTAACTTATTAATGTGGCATGCTTTTACTAATGTTTATTAGCTTTACTAGCGACAAATTAACTAGTTTACGTACAAATTTTCTTGCATAAAGTTCTCATTTACAAAAAAATTTGCATATACCTATTTATACATATTTTACATCAAATTTAAAAACAATTCCTAGTGTGTTTTAACAAATTTAGTTAAAATAAGCAACAAAATTTGTCGTAAGTCAAAAAAATACATTAGATATCTAACATATATATATACATACATATACCGAGTGACTTTTAATGATTGAAAATTATTTTATTAGATTGGCAACACTTTTCAATGTTTATGTTGGTGGACTGGATTTTCAAATTCAAAATCATTAAATTATAATTTGTGGTTTGTGTTCAAAATTTAAGTTAGTGCAATAGATTGTCAAATTCAAATAAATTCGTTTATTGTCAAATCAAGAAAACCAAAAAATCAGATACAGTTTGTTAAATGGATCTTTTTACGCACATCATTGAAATTTATCCGTATGAAACAAATCAATACTTTTTAGTCAAATCAAGTACTGTTTAAATAGTAACTGTAAAAAAGTTTATGAAACCATGCGTTATACGTTTGCGAATTTAAACGCTTTCCTGGCATTTTATTCCTGCAAACAATATTAAAACCACAATAATATTCATTTCAACACTAGAAAACATAAAATCAAGAAAAAATACATAATTCCACTTATCAAATAAAATTTTCTAATTATTGTATTCTAAATGTTTTTAAATAGAGGTATATTAAAACTAAATGACTTTGTAAGGCAAAATTAAATTTGAAAGAAGGCAAAACATCAAATTAAGCAAATGTCAAATTTACATTTGACAGAACTTGATTACCGCAGTCTTTTATAATCTTTCCTTATCTGCCACTTGTAAACCAAATGTCTTACTTTAAAGACATTCGCATAAAGGCGTTCCTTTTTCAATCCGAATGATTGATGTAGATAACTGCACATACAAATTGTTTTTACTAGTGTAGTTTGATAATGACGTGCGTAAAAAGATCCATTTAACAAACTGTATTTAATTATCACAATTTATTACCAAAATGGCTTTGACCACAGAACAAAATACATTTTTAGTAATGGCTTATTTTCGAAGAGGAGTACAAAATGAAAATGGTAAATGAATTTATTCACAGCAGCAGGCCTTTGAAAAATTGAGTTTCATCTTTTTTCACAACACTGTTACACTAGCCGTCTTCCATTTACAACTTATTTGAACGCGAATCGATTCAAATTCACTTAAAAATCAATGACTGCTTTCCATTTACGGTTATTCAATTGGCAATCAGTGATGAGGAAGTGATTGAATTTCCCCTCCCGCACCCCGTACTGATCAAGCTGTTTTTCTAAGGCTGCGTTTAGTTGATAAATGAACCGTCAAAGTTTAACGAGCTCGGGCGGACTGTTTTCTAAACGGAACTCATACCCACCGTCGTTGCCTAATGGTCGCACCTCAAAAAACGACCACCGTGACCACTCAGCTGATTAGTCAGGCAACGTAAAATAACTACGGACTAAACGAAACGACAACGTCGCCCATAAACTAAATGCAGCCTAAATCAGTTATCCATAGATAAATATTTGTCTATGCAGTTATCAGTTTCATGTGATTTCATACGTATTTTGAGGTTATGTTAATTTTAGTTCCAAAATATCATTCCTTTTATGAGTCTCTCTGTTCACTTTAGTCAGTTCAGTTCAGTTTAAAATCAAATCGATTTGATTTTGAGTGAAGTGAATGTAAATGGAGGACGGCTAATAATAATTGAATGTTTCTTGAAAACCGGTAATGTAGAAAAAGGAAAATTCACTGGTCGCCCCACTATAATAACACTCAATTTTGTACAAAATGTTAATGACATTGTACAACAGAATCCACTCAGAAGATCTTGAAAAAAAAAAGACACCTTCATTTCAGACCATACAAATTTTCAATGGTTCAACAACTTCACCCATCCAATTTTCTTCAACAAATTTAGTTTTGTCAGTGGTATAGCAATAATCTGCTAAATAATAGTGACCAACAGGATATTACTTTCTTTTCCGATAAAGCCTGGTTCCATCTCTGTGGGTTTATCAATTCACAAAATTTTAGGACTTGGTCAGCATATAATCCCTTTAATGTGATTGAAGTGCCCTTACATACACTTAAAATTGGTGTTTGGGTGGCAATGTCTCGGAGAAGAGTTATTGTACCAATATTCTTCCGGGAAACAACGAACGCCTACACAGATATCAGAGACTTATATTGGAATCATTTATATACCAGTTAGACGACATTGAATTAGCAAATGGCTATTTTAAACAAGACTCCGCCACTGCCCACACAGCACGATCCACAATAAATTATTTAGAGGAGTTTTTCCCAGGATGTTTAATCAGTGCTGGTTGGTGGCTTAGTAGATCACCCGATTTGACAACCTTGGACTTCTTTCTATTTCCACATTTAAAAAATGTGGCGTTCCGTAATCATATTAACAATTTTGAAGAATTACAGCACGCAATTGAATAGGCAAGTGCAAATATCAGACCTGAAACGTTAATTAATGTATTCAATAATTTATCTCAAAGGATTCAGTGCTGCTTACGCGAAGGAGGCCAAGATTTTGAACATTTGCTCTAATATTTTATTAAACCCGGACTTTTTATTTCCTTATTTAAATAATTTGGTGTTTATTTCCTTATTTAAATAATTTGGTGTTTAGTAAACAATTTGGAAGAATTATAGCAGGCAACCTAAAACGTTAATAATGTCTTCAATAATTATTTCAAAGGATTCAGTGCTGCTTACGTAAAGGAGCCAATATTTCCAGGTCTCAAATTATAATAACCTGTAATCTGTTAAACATTTTTCATCCCCATAATAAACATCAACTCTAACCTATTACTACGCATTCTCGCAAAATTAATAGCGCTTTCCACTGGCTGCACTAGTGTGCACTGAGTGTATTTTCATCTCGGTTCAGCTTTATGTAATAAAACGAGATAGAGATATCCTGAGTGTACACCGGTGCAGCTAGTGGAAAACGCTATAACAAACTTTCAGGTACTGCCAATTCCTCAGTGTTCCCAACATACTAAATTTGCTTCAATCATTAAAGAAAGTCACTCGGTATATAACAAAACCATGGCCTTCTAATAGTGTTTTCGATTGACCGCAGTAGTGCGCACTCAGAATATCTTCATCTCGTGTTATTACATGAGGTTAAAAGAAGATGCAAATACATTGAGTGCAACCGGTGCAAGTGAATCAAAAACGCTATAAATGAAAAGCGAGTTCTATCTGGCCTGCGCAAAAGTGCAGTTCAGGCGTGCTCCGCCAAGCACTGCTTACAGGGCGCTTTATTAACCTAAAATCTTGACAGTTCTGTCACATGTGAATGGTGGATGAGTTCGTGTAAGAATAATTAATGTTATTGCTGTAAAAATTTGAGCATATTGGATATTATTTATGTTGGAATAAGGTGGAATATTTATGTCCAATTTCGACAACTTAATTTAGCATTAAACTATTAGAATTTCATTACTTTACTTTCATTACTCAGAATTTCTGTGGTAAGTTACAACATGTAACTCGTGTCTAAATAAAAACCTGGTCAAGTAGGCTACATTTAATAATTCTGCTATGTAAATGCAATGGATAAATTGTCGATCACAACCCACTTGACCAGGTTTTTATTTAGACGCTCGTTATAATAAAGCTTTTTTTCTCATTGTGCGTAATTATCAACGCCTTTTTTTAACACATTTTACATTATCAAAAGTCGAAACTCTTTTATGTAACTTGTTGTAATTACCTATTCATAACACGAAAGCTTTTTAAAGTGCCAGTCTTTCCTTATTGCGTAAGCGTACTTCACTCCGATGAGATCAAATGATTTGTGCATGAATCTATAAAATTTATACCACATAAATTATCTTGTATTACGGTCATTTACAATATTAATTAATTTTGCGTGAACTCACTTTGATTGACACTAATGACAGTGCCGTCAGTGCCCCATAACCAGCGCTAAAGTGTCGACTTTTGGCGTTTTCTCGAGCACAAAAATTCAATGTAAATTTTTCAAAACGCTCAGGCCAGTTAGAACTTGCTTTTCATTTAAAAGGCCATGAACAAAAAATATATATGGTTGCAAATTGAAGTATTTATTGTAAAATACTTCAATCCACGATTTAAGTTGCACACGATTGTATTCGCCAATGTTAACAACATACAGGATATAGGCACAGGCCGGCATTTGGCAACACTGAAGAGATAACCTCATTTTAGGGATAAATAACTGAAAGCGTAATATTTAACATCTGTTAAAAGAGTATTTAATTTGAATTTAAATTGTATGGCTAAATGTATAAATAGCTTCTGGTAAGAGAATGACTTCAACCATAAATGTTTCAAATATTATTTATAAAGAATCTGAATTCAATATATACACATTTAATGAACAAAACGTTATCATCGATTTAGATAAAGATGATGCATTTATTAACGCAGTTACTTCACAGGTAAAGAAGTATTTTCATATCTGCCAAATTTAATAAATTTCTAAACTTAATTTCTAGCTCTCACAACATCTTGATACAAAGTTATCAAACAAAGATGCTGTTTTATATAAATTACCTGACGCTGAAATAAATTTTGAGGGAATGTGTAGGATATGTTTGGCCACTACCAATGTTAAATACATTTTTGACACTATGTACGAGGGTAACTTGATAAGTAATCTTTTATTGGAATTCACGTCTGTGTCTGTACGTATCGCTTTCTTTACTTTGTATTTTTAATTAGGTACTGAATTATAAGTGTCTTGTAGGTGCAAATAAATGATATGTTGCCAAAACACATATGTGGAATTTGCATTTCGGAACTTATAAACTGCTACCGGTTCAAGAAAAAATGTCTTCACTCGCAAGACACTTTCGAAGAAATCATAAAGTATTCCAATACAAGGCGAGGTACTTCTTGGGTTGATAATAAAACACAGACACCGTTTATATTACATAATCTTGAATACATTAAATTTCTTCCTAAAGATGAAACTGAAGACCAAGAAATTACACAAATAGAAAACTGTAGAGAGCAAGAATTAGGTTGGAATTTGAATGAAAAATTAAACGGATCAATTGTGAAAGAAGAAAATGAAGTAACAATACAAAATAGCGAAGAAGGAAGTTGTGACCCAAACTTACTTCTCAGTGATCTAAATATGTCCGACATTGAAAATGAAGAGGTGAAAGATATGAATAAACAAATTAATTTCAAGTTGCCTTTAAGTTGTTCTAAATGTGGTGATGATTTTCAAACTTTAGAGGAACTTGAAAAGCACCGTAAAGAAGTAAGGCATCCTAGCAAAAAAAGGAAACTTGCTTGCCATATTTGTGGAAAAATGTATGCACGTCATACATTGGAACTGCACCTGCGTACACATACAAAAGAGAAACCATATGTATGCAGGATATGTTCTAGGGCATTCAGCTTAAAAAATAATTTAAATCGACATTTCATGATACATACTGGAGAAAGGCCTCACATATGTCACATTTGTGGTAAAGGTAATAATAACTTTTATTGAGAGTGAAATCACGTATCACGTGTACTACTTTATACCTGCATTTAAAATTTCACTCTTGGTTGTTTTTTAACTAGGAGTAATTTAAAATTTGCCACCAAAATCTCTCAAAGTTAAATACTTCTCCTACAACTCTCAAAGTTATTGGCTGTTTGACATGCGTTTTCATATAATCTTCAATTTAAATTTAAAACTTTACACCTTTCAACATTTACGTAAATTTGTAAGCAAACTTATTGCTAGAATTTGTTCGAAAAATTTGTAAAGTTCTTAAACAAGTCAAATGAATTTCTGCTGGAAGTACCATTTAGTTCTACATTGTCAAACTACCCACAATTGGGTGACAACTTTTACTCCTGGTTGAAAAACAAACTATAAATAAATAAATAAATAAGAAAAATGCTTTCAGGTTTCATACAATCTCGCAGTTTAAGTGAACATATGTGCATTCATACTGGAGAAAAACCGATTTTATGTGATGTTTGTGGTAGAGGTGATTTATTTGTATTTCAAATTCCCTTACAGTAAAATAAGAAAATAATTTTTAGGTTTCACTCAAGGTAATACTTTCAACGATCACAAGTGCATTCAACCTTCCAGTAGAACATACAAATGCAATTACTGTGGTACGACATTCAGTCACTGTATGGAGCATCGTAAACACATGCAGGACCATCAATTAGATCAACAGTTTAAGGAATTTCAGTGCATAGTATGTGAAAAAGTATTCAATTCAAGAAACACATTAAAAACACACATGCTAACTCACGGTGAAAAAACCTACTTATGCAGTGAGTGTGGTAAAGGATTTCACCTTCACTCAGGGTTACTGTCTCATATGAAAGTACACACTGGAGAAAAACCATATTCATGTCCAGAATGCAGCAAACGATTTTCACAAGCTGGAAGTCTAAAGTCACATATGTTGATACACAGTGGCCAAAGACCTTATAATTGCGAAATTTGTTTAAAAACGTTTGTACAGAAGAATCATCTAAAATATCATATAAGGACGCATAGCGGAGAGAAACCTTATAAGTGTTCATATTGCAACAAGCGCTTCTCCCTGAATGGAACACTAACTGTTCACATTCGAACTCATACTGGTGAAACTCCCTATGTTTGTGATGTATGTGGACGAGGATTTTATGATTCAAGTAGCATGAAGAAACATAAAAGAGGACATGGTGATTTAAAAATTGTTGATGAAACAAGTTCAGTGAAATCTGAATTAATATAAAAAAAAGATAAACGCATAGATTAAGATTATAGGGATGTAAAATTCATTAATATAATAAACATTTTTCGTTATTATTTAATAATAATAATAATGCCTTTATTAGCAGTAATAAATACAAAGAAATAAATACAAAGAAGAAATAAATGTGTACACTGACACCAACAGAAATTGTACTGCTAAATGGGTGCAGGTTCAGATTTGGCTATTTATGTTGAAAATTTCTTATATCTTAACGAGTGATGATTATTTGAACTAAGTTCTTAGAATCTGTTAGAACCAATTAGAAACGATCCGCAATGCATATGAACTTAGCTTAAGAATCACACAATAGCGTCACTCGAGTATAACTGTCACATTTGCTCTTTTGTTTGATACCTCCCCAGCTGTAAATTACATTGCATTTCCATAAGGGTATGAACCAGAATGACCGCTTTTTTTGACATTGACGTTTAAGTGACGCTACTGGGTAATTACTTATACTGTGCACAATGCTATCAGAGTTGCCAACCCGAATGTAAAAATTATACTACATTTCCCGCCAATTTAAACTGCGTTTACGCTGGCGCGTTTTGTAAACTATCAATTTACCAATTTAAGTAGCGACATCTTACAATCGCTTTTTGACCTAACATCGCAGTAGGATTGACAAATTGAAGCTAGTTCGCCACATAATAAGTCTAAGTCATCCCATGCGAGTCATAAGTCATATGCTCTGACAGCAAGCATAGCCGCCTCGCATGGGATGACTTATTATGTGGCGAACTAGTTTCAATTGTCAATCCTACTGCAATGTTAGGTCAAAAAGCGATTGCAAGATGTCGCTACTTAAATTGTTTATTACTTTCACATCGCAAGGGCGAATAACCTGGACAGATCGGTTTGGTTTGCAGTGGATTTCTCGAGCTGCGGTTGTGCTGACGAAGGCTCAACTAGGCCTGAAACAGCTGTACAGAGCATACTCGAGGAATCTGCTGTAATCAGAACCGATTTGCACAAAATTTTTCCTTTTTTCATCAATTTACCGTAAAAAGATAGGAAACGAATCGACTAGTGTGAAAGTGGTGTCATCTATCGTGACAGATGTACGGTCGCGGACAAAATATTTCCGATGTCAGTGTCACTCATCTGACGTATACTATAGGAATTTCTTAACTTTTACGTCAGTGGAATGACACTGACATCCGAAATTTTCTGTCCGCGACTGTACATATTTCTCGAACGTACTTCGTGCGTACTTCTGATGTAAACCAATGAGCACAAAGCAGTAATCAGCAGGAATATCCCAGGAAGATGGCTATCAGTCATGCGCAGTGAAAATTCGTTCCAAAAAATTACCTAGCTTACCTTCCAGGGGCCTGAATTCTCGAAACGACGGAGAAGGTTCGCTTTGCGGGAGTGACGTCAAAATTACGTAGGCTGCCGTATAAACCTATACAAATCTTTCGAGAAATGCGTCATTTTCAGGAGCGATCACTTCTCTCCTGCTCGAGAATAACCCCAAAATGACGCATTTCTCGAAAGGTTTGTATAGGTTTATACACAAACCACTAAATTACTATAGACGTTTAAGTTAAATGACGGACTCACGGACCAGGAAATTACTACGCTTCCAAACACGAGATGTCAGTATGATAGTTTTTGCCACAATTCATGTAAAGTTGGTAGTACGGTAAACGATCTTGTTTTATTCCGTTTCCATGGAAAATTTCAAATAAAATTTGTGAATCATGTGTCAAAGTCTTGGGTCAAAGTTATTACACACCAAATAAGACGCAATTATTTAGCTAAATATAAAGGTAAATGTGTTCTCGGTATTTTCTTTATTTCCGTGTTGTTTTAGTTATTTGATTAGTCTTCTGCTCTTAATAACTCATAAAGGTCGCAATGGACAATCATAAAATAGATGTAATTTACATGAATTTTTTGACAAAACATAAATTGAAACGCATATTTTGATGATAAGAAAGCACATGAAGAGTTTTTACGTGTAAAATTTAATGAAATTCTTTCTTATATAACAAGGAAAAACGTTCAAATTTACGTTTTGTCAAAAAATACATATAAATTACAAACATCTAATTTATGATCGTCTATTGCGGCTTTTAGTAATGCCAAAACGTGACACAAAAATTCATCAAAGACAATAATTTTTAATAAACCATCAAGTTTATTTGACAAAATCACTTACTTTTCTGTTAACGAATGATTATTTTTATGAACGTTTGAACAATTAAATCTATATACAAAGAAAGCTGAAATTTAAACTTCGCGCGCTAAGTCCTTACTTTCGCTTCCAACCACCAGAGTAACAAATCCAGCCGCCTACTATGTACGTTAAGCATCTATAGATATAAGTTATTTGTGGGTTTATACCTTTGCTATAGGCGCCATGCACATCTCTGCGTTCAGCGCCGCCTGGCGTGATGATTTGTAAATTAGTGACATGAAAATATTTCTTGAGACTCATTGCATGGGAATAATATCACTCTTATGACAATTTACGATTGTAGTACATAATACTTGAGCTTCCTGGTATTGAAATACATTACAATATTCAAGTTCAAATGTACACTAATAATTTGAAACAACTCGTATTTTCATACCACTAATGCAAAATATGGTCATTGGTGGCGTTGGCTTCGCATGTGCATGGTTCCTATAGCCGTCCTCCATTTACATTCACTTCACTCAAAATCAAATCGATTTGAGCACTGGTGTACACTAGTGTACACTTTTTTACGAAATATGGTTTAATGAAGACTAAATTCTTTGATAATGTGTTATCATACACATCCATACTGACATACCACACAAAGATTTCAGGTTGCATTGAAGCGTATTTTGCGAAAAAGTATGCTTTGGTGTACACCAGTTCAGGATAACAAACAGACCTATAACTGATCTTAAAAACCAGCTTGATCAGTACGGGGTGTGGGAGGGGAAACTCAATCACTTCCTCATCACTGATCGCCAATTGAATAACTATAAATGGAATGCAATCAGTGATTTTTAAATGAACTTGAATCGATTCGTGTTCAAATAGGCTGTAAATGGAGGACAGCTCATATTACTATATACCTACATGTAATAGGTAAGGTACTGATTATGGTTTATTTTTCTCTGTATCAATAGTCATTAAAAAGGGCTAAAATAAAGTAATTTGATAATTATTATTAATTTCAGAACACTCCTTGGTTAGGTAAACTTATTTATAATTACCTACATTGATCTTTTAATGTGCATTATTTCTGAATAAAATAAAACCTTATAAAATTAAAAATTTGAATACAAAACTGGTTAAATTTCATAGAAGAATAAAAACCTATATCAAAGATATCATAAGCATTTTCCCGGGTAATTTCAAATGGTTCTTGATCTGTGATTGGAGGGTTCCTTAGTTGCAATGCTGTGGCTAGCCGCTTGTAAGTATAGGCCCCTAGCAAGCTACCTGGTGGAGGTTGCGACATAAATTGTAGATGGCGACTTGAAACCGTTATATCCATTTATATCATTTCGAAGAAGATTTGAATGTGTTTGCTAGTATTTTCTCGATTTGTTTTAAAGTATGGAAGGTAAAGATCGTCCTCGTAACTCCAGTGATAGTACTGACAGTCAGCTGACAGCAGTGTTGCCAACCCTGATACGACCGTTTTCCCTACCTTTTTCTACATAAACTTACAGCTAGTGGCGCTCGTGACGCCGTTTGCTACCCGCCTATTGGCAAGTACTTGCCAAGTACCGCGTAATGAGTAGCCGGCTTTATACTTTGTATATGATTCCACCATGCTTTGAACAATGTAACTTATGTGTCGCACAATTTGATATGAAGTTAAGCACAGCATAAATACGTACAGCAGGTTCACTTTCCTTGGCGGGAAAATTTCCCGCGCAAATTGAATCGCCATATTCCGAATGGATAATCTGTAGGCTTACCATAATCATGAAGGTCTAGACCGAGACCGGAGTGGGAAAAGGATAGAGCGAAGAGAAACACATTAGGCTACTACCAAAAAATGTTTTATTATTTAAAAAGAGCAGATAGATAAGATGCCCAAAGTACCGAAAGTCCGCTGAAGCAGAAAATTAAATTATTTTCATTATTTTTTGTACCATTATGTGACTGATGGCGGATTTCACAAACGTTACTTAAATTTAATCACCCGTTAAAAGTAAACGTTGCCATGGTTACATGTGTTGAAGGTATAGGAATGATTATTCTTAATCGATGGTTAAAGTTAAGTGACGTTTGTGAAATCCAGCCTGTGTCTACTAAAATTTTCTAGTTATTGTAAAAAATCTACTAAATGTGGTCATGCTGTTGATGTTGGAGACATAGTACTCCATTGTAAATTATATGCTGCTAGCAGTCCAGATGTATATAGGCTGTTTCACGACCTTTCCGACAAATTGCAGGAGGTGATAGTAGAGTTAAAGGGGATAAAAAAGTCCCCTACCAATTTTGTCTTGGAAGCTTTTTTTTCTCTAGCGAATCTGACCCAAACGGTTGGGAACTGCAGAGACTGCACGTGATACATATTTACATGTTATAAGCAAGTGTCGGAGCACGTCCAGTACCGTCTCGCACCGAGTATACGGAGAATTAATGAAAACACAGCGGTTTTCAAACGGTGAGGGTCGCTTTTCAAAAATTCTTATCTCGGTAACTGAGACCGAAAAAAAAATTATTACGTGCCTTTCTTACTCTGTAGTGTCTAATATTATACCCCGAAGTTTATCGGAAAGGTCGTGAAACACCCAGTATATCAAAGAAATTTCATAATGAAAATTTTTCGTAGGCATTATGGATCCCCCGGAGAATTAATTTTTGTTGTTGTACAATGGTATCATTTTATAATAATAGATAGTATTAATGAAACTCTAAAAAACACACTGTTTATTCATTGTGCAATATAAAGAAATAAGTCAAACCTTTCTTAATTTATTTTTCATAAATTTAATTATACAGCCGCTTGGTGATATTATGTTTTATCTTAATACTGTATTTTTAACGTTTGATTTCAGCGAGCAGGTTGGCTAAATTGCACAGTCTCCTGGTTTATCATATTTTGTTTGATTTTTACTATAACTGACAGTTTCGGTTTATAAACCGACAGTTTCGATTTACAAACCGAAACTGTCAGCTGAATGAACGAATAGTTTTTTACTTCGTCCTTAATCCAATCACCAAACGTTTTATTCAATACTAATATTATTAGATTGTATTTTATTATGAAATAAGCCTCAGACGTAAATAACTGAAATATACTTTTTTCCTTTATCAAGTAAACTCATAAAGGCCTGAGATTCGTACAAAATGCGGCGAATGCAAGTAATTCCACAAGTGCGTAATTGCTTTACAACTCGAATTTTGTACTATACTTTATCTACGACCACAAAAATTACCTTCAAAGAATCAGTAATGACACTTTTCGCATTTTTTTTCAAATTATATCGTATGGTCAAAAATATAGCAAATGACAAAATAAAATGTGATAAAGTTGATCAAAATATTCTCGCACTACCAAAGAAATAATGTTTGCAGCGCTAAAATAACATAACAATATGAATTACAAAAACAAAAACTATGGAGAACCAAAAAACTCGTAAATAATGAAAAAAGTTTATTATGTTAATAAATTTTATATCCTTACAAATTTAATGTACTTATATGTTTATCTTTGTTTATTTATACTAATTAGATTTCACTGAACTTGTTTCATCAACAATGTCTATAATATGACCTTGTGCTCTTTTATGTTTCTTCAAGCTAGTTGAATCATTAAATTTCCGTCCACATACATCACAAATGTAGGGGGTTTCACCAGTGTGAATTCGAGTGTGAACTCTCAGTGTTCCTTTCAAGGCATAGCTTTTGTTGCAATATGAACACTTATAAGGTGTGTCTCCATAATGCCTCTTTAAATGATAATTTAGGTGTGTCTTCTGCACAAACGTTCTTAAGCAAATTTCGCAAGTATAAGGTCTTTCGCCAGTGTGCATCAACATATGTGTCTTTAGGGTTGAAAAATGCAAAAAACGGTTGCCACATTCTGAACATGAATGCGGCTTTACTCCAGTGTGCATTTTCATGTGAGACAGTAATCCTGATTGAGTGTGAAATCCATTACCACAGTCACTGCATAAGTAAGTTTTTTCACCGTGAATTAGCATATGTGTATTTAATGTTTTTCTCGTATTGAATACTTTTTGACATACATCGCACCAAAATTTCTTTAACTGTTGATCTATCCGATGTTGCTGCATATGCTTACGATGCTCTGAATATTGACTGAATATCGTACCACAGTAACTGCATTTGTATGTTCTACCGGAAGAAGGTTGATCGCATTTGTGCTCGCTGAAACTATGACTGTGAGAGAACCCTACAAATTATTTTCTTATTTCGCTGTAAGGGAATTTGAAATACAAATAAATCACCTTTACCACAAACATCACATAAAATCGGCTTCTGTCCAGTATGAGTGCACATGTGATCTCGTAAACTCTGAGATTGTATGAAACCTGAAAGCATTTTTCTTACGTATTTGTGGTTTGTTTTTTAAACTAGGAGGAGTAACATTTGTTGTCCAATTGTGGATAGATTGACAGTGTACAATTAAATGGTAATTCCATTAGAAATTCATTTGATATGGCATTTTTAAATTTAAATTGAAAGATTATAGGTGTGTTCGTTTGTCTTGCACTTTTCTACACTTTTTGCACCAACCGCTCCTGCGAGAGTGAGATGTATACAATATTTTATAAATAAGAGTGAGAAAAGTAGAGTAGAGGAGATAAAAGTATCGAAAGTATAGAACAAACCTTATGTGAAACTGGATGTAGAACAGTCAATAACTTGAGAGTTTTTAAATTACTCTTCCTAGTTAAAAAACAACCTATAGTATAATTTTAAATATAGATATAAATTAGGGATATGTGATCTCATTCTAAATATAAAGTTATTATTACCTTTACCACAAATATGACACACATGAGGTCTTTCTCCAGTATGTATCATGAAATGTCGATTTAAATTCATTTTCAAGCTGAATGCTCTAGAACATACTCTGCATTCAAATGGTTTCTCTTTTGTATGTGTGCGCAGGTGCAATTCCAATTGATTACGTGCATACAATTTTCCGCATACTTGACATGCAAATTTTCTTGCAATACTAGGATGCCTTACTTTGCGGTGCTTTTGAAGTTCCTCCAAGGTTTGAAAATTGTCACCGCATTTAGAACAACTTAAAGGCAACTTGTACTTGATTTGTTTGTTCGCATCTTTCACTTCTTCGTTTTCAAAGTTAGATGCGTTTAGGTCAGTAGGAAGTAAGTTTATATCATAACTTCCTTCTTCGTTATTTTGTACTATTTCTTCATTTTCTGCAATCACACTTGATCCATTTAATTTTTCATTCAAATTCGAGACAGGTTCTTCCTCTCTACAGTTTTCTATTTGTGTAATTTTTTGCTCTTCAGTTTCATCTTCAATAAGAAATTTAATGTATTCGCAATTATGTAATATAAATGGTGTTTGTGCCTTAGTATCATTCCAACAAGAACCTTGCCTTGTAACGGAATATTTTATGATTTTTTCTAAAGTAGATTGCGACTGAAGACACTTTTTCTTGAATTGGTAACAATTTATAAGTTCCGTGATGCAAGTATCACATATGTCTTTTGGCATCATATCATTTTGTTGTACCTACAAGACATATAATTCAGTAATTAAGAATGGAAAGTAAAGAAATATATGTACAGAAACTGATGTTAATTCCATTAAAAGATTACTTATCAAGGCACCCTCGTACATAATGTCAAAAATGCAAGAGTATTTAACATTGGTAGTAGCCAAACATATCCTACACATTCCATTAAAATTTATTTTGGCGTCAGGTAATTTATATAAAACAACGTCTTTGTTTGATAACTTTATATCAAAATGTTGCGATAGCTAGAAATTGATCTTGGAAATTAATTAAATTTGGCAGATATGAAAATACTTCTTTACCTGTGAAGTAATTGCATTAATAAATGCATCATCTTTATCTAAATCGATGATAACGTTCTGTTCATTAAATTTATATATATTGAATTCAGATTCTTTATAAATATTATTCGAAGCTTCTGTGGTTGAAGTCATTCTCTTACCGGAAGCTATTTATAGTAATTTCACTTTTAAGGCAAGATAGGCTTTTATACATTTAATCACACAGTTTTAATGCAAATTAAACACATGTTAATATAACACTTCCAATTGCCGTTTACACCTTACAATGAGGTTATCTTCACTGTTGCCAACCTGTAGCCTGTAGCTAGTCTCATACAGGTCTTCATTTTAGAAATTCAAAAGCCTTCCAAGTGTAAAGAGCGATTTACACGAACAAGTTTTTCTTTTGAAGCGGCTTTAAAAGTGACACTAAAAGTACACCTACATGTATAAGTTTTTCTTGTAAATTCTCTTGCTTGTGTAAAACTGCCAACTTTAAAACGAATGTAAATATAAACATGATAAGAAGCAAATAAGAACATAACCTTTGAAAGTGGAAGGGACAGGACAGTCTTCCATTGCCGCATTTAATTTCACAAACTATAAAGATACAAGCTTCTAATTGTCGGAATTAAAGGTTATAACAAATCACACGTTGCAAAGTTAAGTTGGTATATCGTGAAATCGGTAAATTGCGCTTGCGCAAACCGTCGACTTTTACAGAAACTTGTAGAAAATAGCGCTTGTTCCAGTTTTTCTGTAAAAGTTTTCTTGTACAAGTAAACTTTTAAGCAATTAGTTGTTTCTTTCTAATGCATGCAAATATTAGAGAGAGAAAACTTTTAATGTCACTTGCAAAGAAAAACTTGTTCGTGTAAATCGCCCTTAACTTCCTCAAAATTTAGAAATAGATTAGAAGTGATTATTATAATGAGAATGAACAATAAATATCAAAGTAAGAATAATATCAGTTTCTTTAGATAGCTAAAATATTTTGAGATTCGTCATTTTTCGTTTTGGAAGTACATTTAATGACTTTTGTGCTGTGGTGGCTACGATGTTATCTCACTTCGACTAACGATGTGAATTGGCAAATGTCTGCCATACAGTAGTGCTGCAGCAGAAAGGATATTCAGCAAATTAAATTTAATAAAGACAAAAACTCGCAATAGACTGCTCCCTGAGACGTGCAATAATTTAATGCTTTCCAAAGGATTATTACATGATGAAAAATGTTTTACTTGGAAACCATGTGACAAACTCTTGAAAAAGACTGTTCGTTATAATTCCAAAGTGTCCAAATAATGAAACCAAATATTTTGTTTAGGAAGTTGTTGTTTACAGAAATGTTGAGTTTTTTTACATGTCTAATTTTATAATAGACACTTTTTATGATGTTAGTTTATTTTAGAGATGGGCCAGGCAATGCACCCGGTGCAATGAAAGCACCCATGTGGGTGCATTCAGCAGGGTGCATATATGAAAACACCGGGTGCATTCAAAAATTTAAATTTCCCGCTGGCTATGGCCACCTATGGCGGTCGAGAATTTGACACTGACCCACTGACGTTTCACCACAGTTTCACTACCTGAGCCTGACCGCCTGACCTGAGCTGAGTACTAATCTGTAGCTAAGTAATAACCTGTGGGTAAAATCTAAAACCTGAACAAAACATTGCGTAAGTTTGCTTTCCTGAATAAAAATCCTCTTTTACTCTCTTATATTTATCAGGTTGAATTTAGAATGCCTAGATTAAAGGATAATGTTTGGAACAACTTTAACCAAATACAAAAAGGCGACAGTAAAAGGACATATGCTAAATGCAAGTTTTGTTCGAAAATATATTTTGGAAATCCTTCAAAATTAAAAGTCACCTGAAAAATTGTCGAAGTTGTCCTGTCGATGTAAAAGGAAAATATTTCAAACGACCATCACGAAGCTCACAGGCTACATTGGACTCAGAATTATCATCCAAATCAATTTGCAGTTCAACAACTAGTTTATCCACTGGTGTCAGAAGAAACTTAGCTCATTTAGCTCAATTTTTTTATTCCGTTACATCGTCAGAACAAAATATGCTATCTGTGTTATTTGCCAGAGCAATATATACCTCTAATATACCATTTTCCATAGTTGAAAATCATAATTACATTGAGTTTTTTAAACGTGCAAGACCTACTTTTGTTTTGCCAACTAGGAAGCAATTATTCAGCAATCTTCTAGATAAAGAATACAATAAAATTCATTTCTTTGTAAATGAGAAAGTTAAAAGTGCTGAATCCATGACATTACTTACAGATGGATGGACAGACATTAACGGACTCGCAATAATTAATGTGATACTGTCAACTCCAGAGCCTATCTTTTATAAATCACTTAATTTGGGAACTAAAAGTCACACTGCTCAAAATGTAAGTGATTCTTTAAAAGATGTCATCAAAGAAATTGGTGCAAATAAAATACTAGCAGTCGTAACTGACAATGCACCTGTGATGAAGGCTACATGGGCTCTATTAAAAAATGAATTTTCTCATTTAATGGCATATGGTTGTGTTGCACATGCTCTAAACTTATTAGCAAAGGACTTTGTAAAAATTCACACTGTTTCAAATATTATTTCTAGTGGAAAAGATATTGTACAGTTCTTTAATAATAAACATGTACCAAAACAAGTATTCTTAGAAATTCAGAAAGAAAGAACATGACAAACGGATGCACCCTCAAAGTTCCTGTTGATACTAGGTGGGGAACATATGCAACCACTTTAGGAAGTTTATTAAAAAACAAAGAAGTTCTTAAAGCAGCCTGCTTTCATAAAAAAATATATGATATTATTTCACCTGCCTTAAAGCAGCTCATATTATCTGAAGATATGTTTTGGAAAAAAGCTGAACAATGTTATAAGCTTTTAGGACCAATTTCCGAAATTATCTCAACACTAGAAGGTGACAAACCCTCTCTAAGCCATGTAAGAGACCATTTACAGTTTCTACAAAATAAGATATCAATGTCCTCAAAAGAGTTTTCAAAACAAGATGAAGAACAGATTTTGATATACTTTTCTGAAAGAACGCGTTTCATTGAAAATGATATTCAATTGGTTGCAAGATTTCTAAATCCTAAATTACACTGTGAAAACAATGATTTGACACACCAGGAATTTGTAAAAATCATGAGCTTTTTAGAAAAACTTGCTGATGAAGCGAGTCTAAGCGAAACGGAGAAAATACAGCTTTTTGTTGAAATAGCTGAAATAAACTAAAAATTAACTGGGCCACAGAAACAGTTTGGGCTTCTACTAAAAATTTGGATGGCTTGTCTTGGTGGAAAGCCTTCTTTTCTGAAAAAATCCTAACCAGGTTTGCATTAAAGTTCTTGTCTCTCCCTGCAACAACGGCTAGTTGTGAAAGGAATTTCAAAACCTTTGCAAACATAAAAACAAAGAAAAGAAACCGATTACTAGAGAAACGAACAGAGAAACTTGTTTTCATAAAATTCAATTTGAAATATGCACAGGATAAAATAAAAACTTTAGATGACCAGGAAATGGAGGATATTAAAAAAACAGAAAGAAATAATAGTACAACTGTTGAAGAAAGTGTAGAGGAAATTACAGATGAAGAAACTTTCGAGGAAACAGACAATGAGTTTGACGTTAATGAACTTATATGTACAGATGAAGGTGAAGATAGTGAAAATGTAGAATCTAAAGAAAATGATGAAGAAATGTGTCAAGAGGAGATAGAAAATTTGGAGTGCTTTGAGGATAGTACAATGAGAGGTACTTTCGAAGAAGCCAATTTCAAAAACCCAGCAGGAAACGCGAACACATTAGGTGGAGAGATTGATGAAATTTGCAATGAAGAGAAACATGGGATGATAATAAGTGACAGTCAAAAACAGAATGGCCAAGAATTATTGAATAATCCTGAAAATAAGAAAATCTTATATCTTAGCAATGGTAAAAAAATAATGGTTGTACAAAATTTTAATTTAGAACAATTCGTTATGAAAAAGAGATATTAATTTATTATTTTTTTGGTTTATCAGCTTTGATGTGCTTTAGTGTTCTTGTGTTTTATTTAGAATTCTATGTGTAATGAGAAACAGAGTATTATTTTTGTTACTTACCTGTCTTTGTTGAATATTAAATACCTAGATAATCAAAGAAAGTTAATATTAAGTTTGTTTTTGTTATAAAAAGAATATTATTATTTTTATTCATATGTTATTTATTTTTATAATAAAAAAATATAATAAAAAATAATTATTTTTTTATTCAAATTACCCTCAGCAAATGTTATTTCTAGTTTATAGTTATTAAAAATCAGTAGTTACGTTAGTTTTGCAAAGTATTCGTGTTAGAGAACATAATATTAAAAAATTATTGATTATAACTTATCTATTGAAAATATTACTCCTATCAAATTTTTGGTACAAAATTAACTTTGTGGTATCTATTAAAAGCAACATAACGTATTTAATAAAATTTTATTTTTTATCGCAATCACAAACTATGACTGTGACCACGCAGGACATGTAGACAGTGATGCCAGATCTACCGCTTTTATGGTACAAAATACCGTTCTTGTTAATTGTTCTATATCGTTTTATCATAATTTATTTGTTTATTCAATTATATGAACTGTCGCCGTAAGTAAAACGATATAGAACAAGTAACAAGAACAATTAGGTATCATACAAGCGGTATCTGGCATCACTGCTCGTAAATCAGCCACCATGATTTGTATTCACATAACCTCGCTTTTAAAACTAACGTTAGGTATAATCCATTCACGATCTTTTTAGACTCAGAGTAGGCCATGTTAGGGTGACACTTTTGTTGGTACCTCCAAGTGAATATGTTCCATTTTAATTTGATGGTTATATTTTTGAAAACTGACACCAAAAAATATTGATTTTGAGCATTTTGACTTAGTATTACAAAGTCACAAGTAATTTATTTGTTTTAATGCTATTATTTTACTTTCTTCATGCCAACGTAGAGTATAAGAAGCAATATAGTCGATGGGACTGACGTTAAAGTGTCAGAATTTTACATTTGTCACATTTTGAGTTCTATCAAAATCCATGTACGTAACTTAACGAAAAAAAAGCATGGCCCTCTAGAGTCTAAATAGGTCGTGAACATGTAAATTACAGAATAATACTATAGCGATAATCCACGCAAAATATGTTATATTTGCTATCATATTGAAGCATTTTTTATTTCCTATATGAATCTAGGCAAATTGGCAATGCACCCGGGTGCATTGAGGGTGCATTCCATGATTGCACCGGTGGAAACGGGCGCGTTTAGCGAACAGCAGCTGCTGAGTTGCTTACTCAGCAATCGTTTGTGATTGGTTCACATTAAGGTAATAGCCAATCACAAACGATTGCTGAGTCAGCAACTCAGCAGCTGCTGTTCGCTAAACACGCGCAATGATTGCACCGGGTGGAAACCCATCACTAGTTTATTTTCTTCTCCCACCCCCCACCCCATACCCCAACTAGTGCTAATCTAGTGCTTTTTGCAACAGACGTTTAGTGTCAGGTTAGTTCGACGCCCTGGCAACGCTGCCTACGTTAGTTTTGTTCTTTTCTTTTAACGGTTGGAGGACTAGATGGCAGTTGTGAGTAATTTAAGTTTTATGTTATTTTAAAAGCTAAAGATAACTATTAATCAAAATATTGTCATCAAACTCCTCTTGAATACCCCATTTGCTCTATGTGCATTTCATTTTATTTCGATGGCTAATTAATAACTTGAAAATCGTTAGTAAGTTTCTCTTAACCTCAAAATTCACGTTTTCATCAAACAGCAACGCTAATTCGCATATCAAACTCGAATTAAAAATGTATCACTTTCTCTCACCTTCAGAAGTGCAGGTGCACAATTTATAATTTTGATCTGGTTGAAACACAACTAATTTTTGTTGTGGATTCCAGACGAAACCAGCACCTGCGGGAGGCAAACCGCCACAGAGGAAGCAGCACATCAGAGGCAAGGGCATCAAGAAGAAGAAGGTGGCTTTGAGATTTACCGTTGATTGCACACATCCTGTGGAAGATAATATTTTGGATGTCGTGAATTTTGTAAGTACAAAGTTTACCCCTAGTTTGTTCTGTTTATAACTTAACTGTAATTATTGCAGTAATTATTGGTTCTTACATTTTTTCTTTATTATTATAAAGCATTTTCTTGTTTGTTGAAATCAATTGGACAGTTGTAAATTCAATTTAGAAGTAGAAGCTGTTGATGAACTGTAAAATGTCATCTTTAAACTGAATTTGCAATTGTCTAATAAATTATAATTATAGATGTTTCGTTTTTGTTACAGGAGAAGTATTTACTGGAAAGAATCAAGGTCAACGGTAAAACTAACAACTTGGGTAATGCAGTGAGCATATCTCGTGACAAGGCTACAAAATTAGTGCTGACTTCCGATATTCCCTTTTCAAAGAGGTACTTAAAGTACCTTACGAAGAAATACTTGAAGAAACATAATCTTCGTGATTGGCTTCGCGTCGTTGCATCGGGGAAAGAAAGTTATGAACTCAGATACTTCCAGATCAATAATCAAGAAGATGATGATGACGAAGATAACGAGTAAATAAATGTATTTTATATAATTTAATAAAATACAAGTTTTGAACAAGCATATTATTTTTATTTAATTTAAGTTTGATTAAGTAGGGAATTGAATTTAAAAATAATTCGTTTATAATTGTTGAATGTAATATGTAGCAATTTATTTTTGTTACATCCCAAAATAACTAAAATCAAAAATCTTTCGTGAATTAAGTGTTACAAGAATTTGTTTTGAATAAATGGAAATTAAAAGCTGCTTTCTTTCGTTTGATCCAAGCGCAACGTAACGCGTTTAGATTCAAAGATGCTCTCTTGCAAATGTATCTTCATGAAATTTCAATTCCGATCGGTAATCCTATTTCCCGTTTCAATCTTCCAATTTTACGATCCGTTTGGATTGAAATGCATTCAGATCCAGAGCGGGTATGGAGAAATTATTTGAATCACGATTCAAACTTCAGCGAAAAAAAGCAGCTAAAAATGAGTTAAGTTGGTGTCACTTAATTCTAGCTAAAAAAATGTAGTGGCTACTCTGCTTGTCATTGTCAACTTTATTGATTACTAACTACAAATTTTTAAATTACTAAAATTCCGTTTTTAGAAAGCTAAATAATTAAATAACAAAAATGGCTCTGGCCATGCAAAGAAAAGCAAACGTAAGTATTAAATTCCTAATCATTAAATGGAAAAAAGAAAATTGATTACGTGAAATTATAGGTTAGGCTTCCTCCAGAAATAAATCGAATTTTGTACGTCAGAAACCTCCCGTACAAAATCACCGCGGAAGAAATGTATGACATTTTCGGAAAGTACGGGGCCATTCGGCAAATACGAGTGGGAAATACTCCAGACACGAGAGGAACGGCATTCGTCGTGTACGAAGACATTTTCGATGCCAAAAACGCCTGCGATCACCTGTCCGGTTTTAACGTGTGCAACAGATACTTGGTTGTTTTGTATTATCAAGCGAGTAAGGCATTCAAGAAGACCGACTTGGAAAAGAAACAAGAAGAAATCGACAAGATGAAGTCGAAGTATGGTATATCAACGGACGATTTAAAACGAAAATAAAATTACGTTATAGCGCAGTTAAGGGTTTTTTAAATTTTATTTTTGATGGCTAAGTATAAGTAAAAAAAAAACTTTTGATATTAAATTAATATAATAAAATATTATAGATTTAGAAGTTACAATTTGAAAATTTCCAAATCATTTTTATATGGAGCCCCATTTTCATTGAAGCTCTAAAAAAGAGAACAACGTGACTCTAGCACTTGACAATTTGAATAAGTCGCAAGTCCATTAGTTTACATGGTCAAATTAATAGTGTATGAATCATTTCAAAATAAAAAAGTATTATATTACCTAATTCAACAACAACAAAATTACTGTTAATAGGTAAACTATCGTTACGGTTTTTATCGTCTCCTGTAAAATTAGGAAAAATGGAGTTACGACATTTGCGAATTAGGGTAACGATATTGTAAAAAATGACGTATAGGTAATATACTAAAAACAAATAACTTTTATTTGCTCACTTTTTATAACACAGAATACAAACGTAGTTAAAAAAAGCTGATAATACTGATGACATGAATTATTGAAAATATTGAATAAAAATACTATTCCGTTTATCATTAAAACTATTATATAATTTGCTGAAAAAAAATGTCAAAATTTGTGTAGAAAAAGCTTAAAATGATCATACAATTCGATAATTATTGTACAGTTGGCAACACTGAATGACGCTTGTAAATAGTGATGGTAAGACCTGGTTCTTTTCTGTGAACCGGGTCACACTAGGTCACTCATTCATATGACCCGTTCCCGAAGATTCGTTCATATAAACGAGATGATGATTAGCGACCCGGCATCGCTCATCCGGTTCATGGTTCATTGTCGCGCAGGTGCAGTTCACCATGGCGGAATTGTGTAGACGTGGAAATCTCGAAACGAGATAATTATTGAAACGAAAGTCATTTCGGTTTCATTTCATATTATTGTTATTGTTCAATTGTTTTCATTTCGCGTGTACCGGTCGTGAATCATTTTTTTTTTGTATCACTACCTATTCACCTATTCAGTCGCGAATCATTCAACACTTCAGTTCATCCGGCGCGGCACCTATCATACATATACATTTTAAATTAGGGTCATATGAACGATAGGATCACAGAGAGTGATTGAATCGCTCACAGGTCATCGGGATGATTCGTTCATTATGAACGGATGGTTCATGAACGACACATCACTACTTGTAAAGTGGCGGCTATCAATGTCAAGCTGTCAACAACCAGTATTTACTCCAGTTGTACAATTTAAAAATAAAATTCAGCATTGCCAACTCAAACAGTGATTTTTGATCACTTTGTATTTATGCTCTTCCGATATTTCTGTATTTATTCATATGAGTAGGGTACCTGACAAAAGAGGACATTCGTTGTGTGTATAATGCAAACCGACATACTACGTTACACGTAATTTTAAGTTAAGCAGCCATTAGGGCCTGGCTAGCTAAATAGAAAGTAAAAATCCTAATTGTAATGGCGCCATCTGACGGCCACCCCATAGAAGTTACAGTTACTTTCTGACGAGATTTTAGATATACAGTGTGTCCCAAAAAGTTTTATACAAATGGAGAAAAAGTTTATCTTGCATTTCACAAAAAAACTATTCTTTATAAAAAGCTCTGCATGACTTGTAGATCCATACTCAGGTACAAAATTTTTAAAAATTGGCTGGAATACAGGGAAAATAAAAAATAATGATTTGGACGGAGAGCAAAATACGTTCAATCACCATTTTTTCAGGGACTCCTTTTGGAAGTGATGGACAAACCTTAACACTAGCTAAACTAATTAATTAAGGTCGAATGGGTAGGGTCCTTGCCAGCTACTTCCAATCGCCTTGAGAGGGTGGCTTTGTGGCACGTTTTTTCAAATCCCTCTCTTCGTCGTTTTTCGTCGGCTAAACCTATCTAACTAATTTATTGCGCAAGAACCCAGGTTTGACTGTTTTTCGACACTATACTATGGGTGTTTATGGTCATTTCAGTCTCTCGGCAAATCGCTTCTAATTAACCTGCAAATCTCTCGGCAAAGACCACAATTCGGTTCACACTGGGGTGAGAGAACTTTGTTAAGAAAATGGCTATGAATATGTAGTTCAAATTGTTCGGCCTCGTAATTTCACGAAATCCGTAACAATTAATTGGCCTTGATTTCCTAGTTTAGATTGTGCTGGCGTACTTGGTTTCAGCGGCAGATATAATTGCCTCACACCAGTGATTTAGATTGGCGACTTCCCGGTACAAATCGAAAAACAACCGTTAGCGTGTTTCCAACTTGTCCGAAAATTATCTCCAAGGATAGAACTATTTCTAAGAGTACACTGTATTGAATTCCCAGGTAGATTTGGGGAATAGTTAATTGCTGCCGATTGGTTAAATCATAGAACTGGCCTAATAATTAGTGAAACAAATGACCAACAAATTTTCCTAAGGTGAATGTCACTAGTGAGTTTTAATACTCGCTTCAAATGTAAATAAAAATAGTTTGATTAAAGTTATCTAAATGCAATGGCAATAATGAACTTTACTGACTCTTTACCCACTAATTAATGCAAATCAAATTATTCTCACTCTATTGATGCCACCAAAGGTGCGATGAAGAAATACAAATAAATGTAAATTACTACTATAAGAGCCCCTTCAGCACACAGCACTTTTTAAGGTAAAATACCCCCGATTTTCAAGGGTAAACTAAAAGCAGTGGGCCCTTCAGCACACAGCACTTTTTAAGGTAAAACACCCCGATTTTCAAGGGTAAACTAAAAGCAGTGGGTCCCTTCAGCACACACTCAATAATTTAAGGTAAAACACCCCGATTTTCAAGGGTCAACAGAAAAGCAAAAAAATTCGTGAAAACAACCCCCGTTTTTAAGGTATATTTTAAAATTAAGATTTTATAAGTAGGAACTTCCATATTTAAAAATTGTGATATTAATGTCTAGTTGCTTTATTAATATTAGACATTACAATTTTTAATAAAATTACAAAGATCAAAATCCAGTTTAGCACATTCACAATTATCCACGCTGTATTGTACTCGATACTTTAACGGCATTCCAATTAACTGCTTGTTATAGTCTTTAACACTAACGTTAACGGGCACAACCTTGAGAATTTCTTCAAAACCTTTTTTTGCTTCCTCATGGGTACAAACTTTTTGTAGGTCTGGTTTGTACTCATAGAGAACTTCCCAGCTGCATGGATGTTCGTGATTCGCAAAACATTTATTAATTGCAACAATCCTCATGTCTTCAGGGCACAGACACTCAAAAATGATCTTTGTTTTTGTAATATCTGCAATATATGCGCAGTCCACGCGTAGACCTAAAAATATTGTTAAATATAGTGACGATTAATAAACTTAACTGCTTTATACTCACTTGCTCGAAGATTGTATCCCCTTAAAGATCTAAATGGTAGCGGTAGGGCCGCCATGCCCACAGGGGTTCGTGTGCTAAGAAATGTAACTATATATGTATATAACCTCTAATATCTGACTCCGACTGCTTCGAGAAATAAAAGGCAAATACCATGCAAAATGCAAATGACAGTTGACAGCTCACTGGAGACGGAGAGCCTGGAGAGGAGTCACTGTATTGCCAACTTTAACATAAACAAAAACACTAGACAAATTGCCACTGCAAGCGCAGTAGATTATTGTTGTCCTTTTGTAACATAAACTTTCATATTATATTTTTGTTTCTTTAATATCCAAACGGTATTGTATCAAAGTTTTCTAGAATAACTCTCTTGTCATAAACAAAAGCAAATTCTTTTGTTTCTATTTTATTTAAAAGTTCTTTAGTTTTGGTATCTCTGGTAATTCGATTATATTGTGTACTGATTTTACAGTCTTTGTTCGTCTTTGACTCTGGACCAGCTTTGCTGGACTTTTCTAAAATATTATTTATACTATCGGAATTAATCTTTTTGGACGTTTCATAATTTACCGTAAATCCTTTTATTTTACAAACAACTTTACCTGTGTTTGTTTTATAACAATAACTTTTAGGACCTGTTGATAACCAGTCAACAATCCATACATCCTTACCTAATTCGTCTGTCCAATCTCCCAATAGACAGCCTGTTTTAACAGTGTTTTTTCCATCATCTATATATACAATACTATCTGTATCATAATATGCTACGCTTTTTCCTAATTTATCTAACATTTCGTACAATCTTAGTCTAGCATTTGCAGTTGTAAAAGCAGCTATAAATATATTGGTATTGAAATCATTTTCTATATAGCAATCTTTTAACTTATAATCAATTTGTAACATATTTTCATTTATATCGTTTATGCGTATGTTATCAAGTTTGTCGTCTAATAAAATTTCATAAAACCTTTTAACATCTGTAACATATTCTGTTGCACCCATATTTTGTCTTTGCCCAAATTTACCCCATAAGGAATTTAAGCATATTTTCGCAACAGCTCTCTTTCCAGGATTATTTTCTATTTTACCCAATTCAATACCTAAATTTTCTTTTACAGCTTTTCTATATTCTTCTTCTGATTCAAAATCATCCTGCCAAGGGCTTGTTTCTAATTTAATTTTCATAAACGCTTTCACATATCCTTTAAATAAATTTGATGATTTTTCGTAAAAATGCCAAACCTCATCAATAGTTATTATTTTGTACCCCTTTTCAATTGCTTTTTTTACTTCGTTGGTACACCAGGTTCCTCTGATAATTCTTTGAGATTCTGTATGAGAACATTTATCTTTTTGATTATTTAATTTTGCACACAATTGACATAATGGAAATGTTAGTTTTTCATCACCAGATTTGGTTTTATTCTTAACAGGTAAAACGGGGTGATACAAACCTTTTGGTGGTAAAATTGCACATTTTATTAAACCATACCAATCTGAATTGTACGTACGAGGTTTGAATATTTTAGTAGGATGTCCAATTGGATAATCATCGTAACATTGTACTGTTGGATATAAACTGCAAATATCTATATATTTCAATTTCTTTCCTTTAACGCGCAATTTTGTTGCATTCGTTCTTCCACCAAAGAATGCGTTTCTAGGATTAAGTTCTTCCAATTCCTTAATTTCTTCTTCAATTTGTTTCATTTCTTTCTTATATTCTTTTGACTTTGTCCACTCACATTCCCACATTCCTATTAAGTTATAACCAGCTTTTTTTATTTGCTCACTTCTTTCTATTGTTTTCTCATAAAGATCTTCCATAGTTGTTTTATTCTTATTATTAATAAAATCTGAACTATAACAATTTGTACAACCGTGCCAAAAACAACCGTGATATTGGTAAACAGTATTGTATTTTTCATCAAACCCGTCAACTTTTGATCCACATATTTTCACTTCACCATTGTTCAATGCGTGTTTTATATTTGGATTATGAAAACTATTTAACCATGAAATTGATTGTTGAGAATATTGATCTTTTTTCGGATTATCAACAACAGCTATTGTATCTTTCTTAATATATTTTGATCTATATATAGCCATGCAAACACCTGCAATAGTAATATATCTAAAAGGATCTATATTCGCAATTTCTAAAAACTGATTTCTTAATTCAAGACATCCTCTTCTTAATATATCAACATCAGAATTGCAATAATCATAAAGTTCTTTTTTAAAATCAAACAAATAATTTTCTTTTCTTTTTTGTTTATGCCATTCTAAAAACTCTTCCCTTTCTTTTGGTTTCATAGAATTAACACCATAGTATTTTGTATCAGGTATTTTTCCAATATAGTTCTGATTTTCCGTTGTATTGAAGAAATGTGGAAAATATCCTTTTTTAAGTTCTTTTAGACCGAATGTTTTAGGGAAATTTTTTAAAGGTCCTTGAACAAAATTACTACTATCAATAATTCTTAAATTAATTGATTTTATTTCCATTAACATTATTTTAGATCCGTTATATACGCAGAAAGGTTTAATACCGTTTTCAACGCAATGTTTTAAAATAAAGTAAGAATCATAACCTTTAGAATAATGTGCGATAGCTGTATATCCTTTATGATCTCTAGAAATTAACCATTTGCAAAAATCTTCGTTGGTTTCGAAAGAATTAACATTTCCGCTAAAATCGTGAGATATAACTAAATTAGCGATATGTTTGTCTGTTTCTTGCATTGCTTCATAATCAAAGAATAAATATTTTTCTGTATAAGAACATTTAGTTGTATGGTATTTAGATCCGCATTTAAGGCATTTAAACGGTTCTTCATCATCCAACGGTTTTTTAACACAATTTTTACAATCTTTACATTGATAAATGTGATATTTTATTCTTTTGGTTGTTTCATCAGGATGTTTGTTTGTTTCATCAGGATATTTGTTTGTTTCATCAGGATGTTTGTCCATTTTTTTAAATGTAATATCATGAGTTTTATATGTAAATCCTGCTTTATTTTTCACATCTATCAAACCATTATAAGTCATAACTAAATCATATTCTAACATATAGCCTATTAGTTCGTCACCCCTTTTAGCTAATCTATCTGGTAAAAACAACTTAAATTCATTATTCAATGTAACTACAGCTTTTTCTTTACCGTCTTTAGTAAAAAGTTGCAAATCTGTTATGGTATATCCAGAACCCTTTTCCAAGTCTTTAAGTAATTGTGGTGTATTTACAAGTATTTTACTTGTCGTGTCCACTTTTTGTAAGGTCCATGCGGACCAAGTGCGACATGCGATACGCATGCAGTGTTCAGTATGTTACTCAGTTGTATGTAGAAATGTACGTTCAGTTGTTTTAAAATAAACATGTTATTTTTTGGGAGTTAAATAAATTTAATCAATTACCCACGTAACTAATCTTGGATATAACAGTGGCGACGAGGATTTCGAAATGATACCTACGTTTAATTTGCGAATTACCGTTAATTTTTAAATATAAGTGAAACGTGTTCAAAATGGCGACGCAACCAAAAAGTGTATATGGACAAATTCGCGAATTCGATCCTCAAATTAGTGATTGGACAATTTATAAACGTTGTTTAGAAAATTATTTTCTTGCTCAAGATATTACTGATGCAAATAAAAAACGAGCAATTTTATTAAATGCGCTCAGTGAAGAAGCGTACAAATTAATATTTGATTTGTGCTTGCCAGATACTCCCGAAGATACCAATTATGAACAATTAATAATACGTTTCAATGAACATTATAAATCAAGCGAATCATTTTTCGCGGGCCGATATAAATTTTATAATGCAGTTAAAAATCCGGGTGAAAGTGCAGCAGAGTGGGCGGCAAGAATTCGCAGCTTAGCAGTTAAATGCGAATTCGAATCTCGCATTTTAGATATGGTTCTAAGGGACCGTTTTGTAGTTGGTTTTGAAAGGGGCCCGATTCAAGATAGACTCTTTGAAGAAGCTGCAACTTGTACTTTTGCGGATGTTATTAAATTAGCTTCGACCAAGATGGCAGCCCAATCTAGTATTCCATTGGTAGATATCAAAACGGAACCGGGTATTCATCACATGACTGACAGGAAGAAACGTCATACTGCGGCACCAGCGCAACAATCGCAAGTTCGAAATTTTGAAAAGTCCGGTGGAGCCTCCGGGAGTGGAAGAGGAACGCGGTGTGCAGTTTGCGGTAGGGGTAACCATCCTACGAGTAAGTGTCGTTATCGCGACTATGTGTGCAATGTGTGTCACGTCAAAGGTCATTTAGCGCCGGTGTGTTCAAAAAAAGAATCGAAAAATGTAAACAGAAGCGGCAGAAATAAATACAAAAATTTTCAAAATTTTTTGGAAAGTAATGATAATGAATTATTTCTCGTTGGTCTACAAAACGTTAACAACAAACCATTTTTAACAAATGTTAGCATTCACGATAAAAATTTTACATTTCAGTTAGATTCGGGAGCAGCCGTTTCAGCTATGTCTGAGCAATTCTGGCAACTCAATTTTAAAAATATTGCTTTACTGAAAACCGATCGTTCTTTACATTTTTATAACGGTCAGGAAATGTTACCATTAGGCGTATGTAATGTCAGACTAACATATAACGGCGTATCACATCCATTAAACATTTTTGTTATTAAAAATGGAGGACCTCCAATTTTGGGACGAGATTTTATGAATTTATTTAATCTCGATATTACTCAAATAAATTATTTAGATACTCGCCATAGTTTCAGTAATTTAATTAACAAAAATAAGGCTGTATTTACTCCAGGTCTTGGAAAATTTAATAAGGGCACGGTATCCTTAAAATTAAAAAATGATTCAGTCTCGCCAAAATTTTTTAGAGCTAGACCTTTACCTTATGGCATCAGGGATAAGGTAGAAGCAGAATTAAAAAGATTAGTTGATTTGAATGTCTTAGTTCCTGTTGATTACTCGCCTTGGGCTACGCCCATAGTACCGGTTTTGAAGAAAGACGGTTCGGTTCGCATATGTGGTGATTTTAAAATCACAGTCAATCCTGAGCTGGAAATTGATCAGTTTCCATTGCCACGAATCGAAGATCTTTTTTCAAAACTTCAAGGGGGCACTATATTTTCAACAATTGATTTATCTCAAGCCTATGCACAAATTTGTTTAGACGATAAATCCAAAGAATTAGTAACTATATCGACACATAAAGGTTTATTCAGATATCAACGACTTCCATTCGGCATAGCTTGTGCTCCTGCAAAATTCCAAAAAATAATGGAGTCATTATTACAGGGCATCGAAGGTGCTGTAAGTTTTTTAGACGATATTCTGGTCTGCGGAAAAAATTCTATCGAACATAATGAAACTTTAGAGAAGGTATCAAATCGTTTGAAGAACGCGGGTTTAAAAGTTTGCCTTGAAAAATGTAATTTTAATCAAAAGGAAGTAAAATATTTGGGCTACGTAATAAATAAAGACGGTTTACGGGCATCAGAGGAAAAGATTTTTTGCATAAAAGAGGCACCAACTCCCACTTCTGTAAGTCAATTAAAATCGGTACTCGGTATGATTAATTACTATGCTAAATTTGTGCCAAACTTGGCAACAATTTTGAATCCTCTTTATAATTTATTAAAAAAGGAGACGAAGTTTGTGTGGTCACCAGAATGTGACGAAGCTTTCAATAAAATTAAAAAATTATTAATGTCAGCAGAAATATTGTGTCATTATAATCCCGAGTACGAAATTAAACTCACTACTGATGCTAGTCCTTACGGGGTAGGCGCGGTGTTGTCCCATGTTATGCCGAACAAGCAAGAGAAACCCATTGCTTTTGCCTCTCGAACTCTATCAGCCGCTGAAAAGAATTATAGCCAGATAGAGAGAGAGGGATTAGCAATTATTTTTGGATTATGTAAATTTAACCAATATTTATTCGGTATGCAATTTACTCTCGTTACTGATAACAAACCACTTTTGGCAATTTTTAATCCTAAGAAGGGAATTCCACAGTTTTCAGCAAACAGATTGAGACGTTGGGCAGTCATCCTTTCGAATTATCAGTACAAGATAGAATACATTAGGTCACAACATAATTCAGCTGATTTTTTGTCACGTTTGCCAATTAAAAGTCCAAATGAAAACTGGAAATCAGTGGATATAAATTATTTAAATTATTTTTTAGAAAACGAATTTACTGCAGTTAATTTTGAAGCAATAAAACAAAGCATTAAATTTGATGAATGTTTATCTAAGGTTATAAAATTTGTTAAATCAAGCTGGCCTAAGAGTGCAAAAGTTAATTCAAAACTTAAACATTATTATTCATTAAGGCATGAATTAACAATTGAGGATAACGTTTTGTTGTGGAATCACAGAATTTTAATTCCAGAAAGGCTGAAGAAAAGTATATTAGCGCAGTTGCATAAGACACATTTAGGTGTCGTTAAAATGAAAGCTATAGCTCGTGCTTATTTTTACTGGCCGGGGATTAATCAAGATATTGAAAATATTGCAAAATCCTGTGAAAATTGCTCATTATTCAAGAGTAATCCACCAAAAACTACTCTACATTCATGGAAATGGCCCGAGGAAGTTTTTTCTAGAATTCATATTGATTATTGTGGACCAATTTTAAATAATTATTTTCTAATTATTCTAGATGCTCACTCAAAATGGATTGAAGTTTTTATGACAAAAAATATATCATCAACTTTTACAATTAAAGCTTTGCATATAACATTTGCGCGATTCGGAGTACCTCGAAGTTTAGTTAGTGATAACGCAAAAAATTTCGTAAGCAATGAGATGATAAATTTTTTAAGAAAATTTGATGTTAAACATATTACTTCAGCTCCATTTAATCCTCAATCAAACGGTGCTGCTGAAAATGCTGTGAAAACAGTAAAAAACGGATTAAAAAAAAGCATTGAATCAATGAATATAGATATTCAAACTACTTTGAATAATTTTCTTTTTGATTATAGGAATGCTCCTCATGCAACTACGGGTGTTACTCCAGCAATTCTTATGTTTGGTCGTAATATACGAACTAAGTTTGATTTATTAAGGCCTAATTTATCTGTTAAAAAAAGAGTTGAAATTCAACAAAACAAACAGAAGACATTTTTCGGTGGGAGAGATCGGTCATCAGAATTTAAAATTGGAGAAAAGGTTATTGTAAAAGATTATCGCAACCCCAATAAACCTACATGGGTCCCAGGTATTATCAAAAAAATCATTGGTAAATGTACATTCATTGTAACAATTCCTGAATTAAACCGTGATTGGAAAAGGCACGCAAACCAAATATTAAAATCAAATGTCCATGGACAATTACCTGTTACTTCAGTACCAGATTTGCCTGTTTCTAATGAGGTGATTGAAACGGCTGTCGAGGATTCTGTTAATAACGATCCTAATTTTCGGGGTAGACCAAAAAGGAATGTTAGGCCTCCAGAAAGATATGCACCTAATATGTAGAATTAAATTGTATTATTTAGAGGAATTATGTGCTTAATAAAATAGGTATTTTTCATTTTGTAGGGGAGAATGCTGTGGTGTATTTACAAGTATTTTACTTGTCGTGTCCACTTTTTGTAAGGTCCATGCGGACCAAGTGCGACATGCGATACGCATGCAGTGTTCAGTATGTTACTCAGTTGTATGTAGAAATGTACGTTCAGTTGTTTTAAAATAAACATGTTATTTTTTGGGAGTTAAATAAATTTAATCAATTACCCACGTAACTAATCTTGGATATAACAGTAATAATGTTTCTTTTCCTTTCTTTGTTTGTTTGTTTGTTTTATCAGGAAAAGTTACAGTGCAGCCTTTTCTATCACAAATTTTACAACCTTTTACTTTATATTTTTTATCACCGTCTTTCATTATTGTCTCACATATTCCGCCTTTTTGCCGTCTCCATTGCATATAACATTTATGTTTTAATATTTCTACTTCTTTATAACAATTTCGACATTTTTCCCATCCACATTTGTGTTCTTTACTACCCTTTTCTATCATTTTGTTACCTTTTTCAATCATTTTATTACCTTTTTTAATTATTTTATCTCCTTTATCCACATTTTGTTTTCCTTCTTCAATTATTTTATTTCCTTCTTCAATCATTTTGTTACCATCGTCAACCATATTATCAAGTCTCTTGAGTAATTTATTACAACCCAAGCATTTATAAATACTGCCACATACTTCTGAATGATTTTCTAAACATTCTTGATTAAAACAATATCTATTGCATTTTTCACAATATATTCTCTGTTTAGACTCTTCTTTGTGTTTAGGTTTTAAGCATAATATGCATATTTTATTTCCTTTTTTACATTTATGATTATCTTTATGTTGATACGGTTTATCACATTTTTCACAATAATAAGACTGACCGTAGAAACCTGTCATATTATTGATTGTATCGAAATGATTTCCATTTTTATATAAATAAACTTTCACATCTCTTTCAGGTCCTGAATATATTATAAAATTAAAACATTCGGCTGCTACGATTTTTATTTGAATATTTAATAATCTTTCTATATTCGCGATATCATCTAAAGTAAAATAATTTCTATTATATTCCCCAAGTTGATTACATAGTTCTTGAGCTAAAGTAGTTTGTAAATTTCTTCCCATTCTTATGTATCTTATATCATTATGATCATATTCTCTACCAAGTATAATATTTGTATGATAAGTTAATCCAACAATAACAGCTCTTGGGCAACATAAATTATCTTTGTTTTTTATCGATGTTATGCTTTTCTTTGTTCGTGAGTCTTCTGCTATATTTAGCAATCTTTTCGCATTAGTAGCACCTCTAGGCATATTAACTACTTCAGCATTAAACGTACAACCGTATATATCTAAATCTTGATTTGAAGTTAAGATACTTTGAATATTGTTTAATAAATTATTAATATCTGAGGTTCTTGACATACCTGTTGAAATAGGATTCCAAAGATCAGGATGATTAACCACTATATTCATTAAATCTCCTTCTTTGAAATTTGTTTTCTGTTTTACTATTTTAATCATTTCATTTAATCCCTCTCTAACAGCAGTAATTTTTTTCATAATTATGTCTGAAAGATCTGACTCGGATGATTCTTCCTCTTTCAATAATATAACTTTATAGTAAACTTTATGTTTCCTCCATCTTTTGGTGTATTCAGCATTTGTTTCTATTATTTTAATTTTAGATTTTTTTGAAAACTCTGTAAAATAACTATCTTCAAAAGCGAACGGTTGGTCGTTAATTTTTTGTAATAATTCTGCCTTCTTCATTTTAGAGTAACCTTTGATATTCTTTTCTTTAGCAATTTTTCTTAATTCTTTTATCGTTGTATTCTGAGTCGACTCGTTTTTTGACATGGTTTCCTCTAATAATTCCTCAAAACTTTGCGACCCGATTTCTTTAAGAACAGTATTTAAATTCGCTTCGCTCATGAGGGCATTATCTGAAATTTGATTCACTAGATCTGTTTTTTTACTATTTTGCTTTATTTTTATAACTAGTTTTTCAGCAATCGATTTTAACTTTTTAATATTGAGTCTATTTAATTTATTAAACCAATCGCCTGCGTTGATGAGCTCTTCTTTTAGAATTAATTCTATAAGATCTAATTTAGTCTTTGAGTTATATTGCGAATAGTTTTTTAACCCCATATTTTTTGCGATGGCTTTTATTTTTTTTAAACTTAGTTTATTTAGCACAATCTCATTATTTGATTGTGGTGTTAAAAAATATTTATCCATCGAGGACGGCTCATGTGTCAATGCAGAAGACGAACTCTCTGCTGAACTCGAAGACGAACTTTCTTTATTAATTTGTTCAATTATGTTGCCCACTTTTTTTAAATCACCATTAGTAAGTTTTATAATTTCCTCAAGGGTCATTTTACGAAGCTGATCTTTTGAGAGCACCATTTATTAGAGAAAAAATTATTCAAAAACATTTATGGATGTGATTGTTCTTTTAATTCGTTAATATATTTTTCTAATTTTTCATGCCATATTTTGTTGAAATGTCTTTTTTTATATCGTATCGGGACATCCATAAAACATATATTACAAGTAAATTTATCATTTTGTCTTTTTTTACAGTCATAACAAATGTATCCGATTCCACATTTCTGATTTTTACTTTTAACAAAATTTGAATGAGATTTTATGGTTTTACAAATGGAACATTTTCTTAATAACGACTCATTATTCTCAGATGTTTGTTCATGATCAATCTGACAATCTTTATTCTCCATTTATTAGAAACATATTATTTCATAATAAATGGCTCATAATACTAAAAGGGAACAGTCGGCTAAACAAAAGATAAATACAATAATTAAAAAAGATTATACGTTAACAGAGTCCAGTATTCCATCAGTTAAGAATTTAAATAATATGCGATCAAGACAATTAGCATTAAATTTTTAGCACAAAAAGGAGATCCTACTTCTAAAAATATTACCCTAAAAGAGTTTGCTAAACAGAATAAAATTGGTGAAAACACAATTAGGAATCAAATAAAATTTCTCACTGGTGAAACAATAATTAAACACAACACAAAATCAAACAACATAGAACAATATAACAAAAAACAAAAACAAATTAAATCTAAACACAAAGCAAACACATCTCAATCAGATTACAAAGCGTCCCTGAAAGGGACTAGTGCTCAGCATGCCGCTGGGAGTATAAAAGATGAAGAAGAATTTGATAAAATTTTTGATAAAACTATGAATTCCCTGTCTAATAAATAATGGCACTAATTGATGTTGCAGATAAAAATCAGATAAAAATTATTCAAAATAAAATAAAAAAAGACTGCATTGAGTTTAATAGTTTATCTGTTGGTAATAAAGTTAAAGCATCTAATCAACTGTATATGGAAAACAGAATTTTAAAAGAATTAGGAAATGCTGCGGTTGAAACAATAGAAAAAATGGACGAAGAAATTGAGTATAAAGATAATAAAATTAATGTATTGGAACAAGAATTAAAAGAAGTCAATAGTTATGATGAAGAAAAAATAAACGCGTTACTGAACAAAAATCCTGTTATTAGATATAACAATAAAGAACGAGCAAAAAGACGATTAGCAAATACTCTTTCTCTAGTTAATAAATGAATACGTCCATGAACACAGCGAATTTATTAATCAAGGCAAACTTAAAGATTGTGGAATTAAAAAAAGAAAAGAAAAAAATTATATTTATTTTTATTTGTATTATTTCAATAATTCTTATAATAATGTTAATTGCATTTCTTCTTCGTATATGCTCTCTTTAATTTTTTCGCCATTAAGATCAGAAACAAAATAAATCCAAACATTATATACGCGTTTTTCTACAACTGTGAATATTTCTTCAGTCCAGTTCGTTTTTAATTTGTTACGAAAAATATCAACCATATTAGACAATCTAATTCTATCACCAACTTCAAATTTTGGTTTTTTATTTGTTAATGTAATCATATATACGGTTTCTAATAACTGCCTTTCATTTTCTTTATTAACATCTTTTGGTTTCATTTTAATCGTAGTATGATAAGAATTGTTATAAGATTTTATAATTTTTGGAAGTAACGAAAGCCAATCAAAACTGTCATATAATATTGGCTTAAATTTATTTCCTAAAGTACGGTTGAACCTCTCAACAAAAAAAGCTTTATTTTTTGTTCCTGTACTATAAAGATTGATATTGTATTTATTTAAAACGATCCTCATATCTTTATTGTAAAACTCTTTTCCTCTATCAGCATGTAAATTTTTCGGTGGATTGTGTTTATCTTTAATCGCTTGTTGTATGATTTTTAAAAACGCGTTAGCTACTTCTAATCCTGATTTAGTTTTTAAAGGTTCTACCCATACAAATTTAGAAAAGGTGTCTTCAGCAACTAGAATATAGATAAATCCCTTGTTGATCTTTTTAAATTTATTAAAATCATTCGGCTTCGTCTTCGACTCTGTCTTTGTTCTTAAAGTATAGCTGAGATCTTCTGCTTTTCCTTTTGGTCTATAAAAAACATAAATATCTATTTGCCAAGTATCATCAATACCTCTGTGTTGAAAGCGACGTGTTGGATAATTTTTCCTAGCGGGTTTAAATAATTCAAAAATTAAGATAGCTTTAGGTGATTTAGAAATATTATTTTTTACTGATTGGCAAATTCTGCAAGTTGATATTCTTCTCCAGCGTTTATATTTTACAATAAATTCTGGTTCTCCAGTGGATTTAGTTTTGGTTTTGCATATTTTACAATAATCCATTTACTGTACAACAAACAGTGGAGATACAGAGTTGTAAATAATTATAAAGAAAATTTGACTAACATATAAAAAAAAAATTGGAATACTTAATAGATAAGGTTTATTATGGTTATAACCACCGAGGTTTTCATCTGTGTTTACCTTTTCTTTTTTTATTTTAAAAGATAGAAGATCAGATTCTTTAACAATAAAGGGTTTTGAAAGATCTATTGTTCCTTTATTAGTACTAATATCCAAATCTTTCAGATTAGCCGTTGAGTAGAATTTTACAACTTCCACATTCATTGGTATTCTAATAAATACTTCACCATCAAAATAAATGTCAAGCAAATTAACAGCCTTTTGTCCATGAACTTCTTTAACAAAACGAATTTTTCCTACAAATTGTAAAAATGAATAATGAGTTTCTTTCATGAATTCAGTTTCCAACTTAATTAACCTTTCTCCGTAAATATCTAGTTGTCCTTTATTGACAACATCATACTTATCAATTGCATCAGCAGTTTTAACTAATCTTCTATTACCAATATCAATATATCTTTTTGTAGCGTTTATATTCGCCGAATCTAACGATTGCCTAACGATTTTTACAACGCTTTCTGAATCATCTTTTTTAATCATGTTACTGAGTTCAGGTTTAACAATTTTTAAAACGGTTTCCGAATCATCTTTTCTAATCATATTACTGAGTTCCGGCTTAACAATTTTTAAAACGCTTTCTGAATCATCTTTTTTAATCATATTACTAAGTTCAGGTTTAACAATTTTTAAAACGCTTTCTGAATCATCTTTTTCGATCATATTATCGTTCGCTGACGCTAAATATAGTAAATTAACAGCATCACCAGGATTTTCTGGTTGTTTTACATTAACTAATTTGTGTCCTGCGATATCATAATCGCTATTTTCTGTTAGATTAAATCCTATACCAGGTGGTCCTCTTGTTGATTTTCCACCTTTTTTTCTATTTTTTCTAAGAACGTATTCAGATGTCATCGTCTTTGACTTCGGATTGGCTTTGCCAGTCATTTATGGGTGTAAAATTCTTTCTATATTTCATTTCAGGAGTTTTGAAATCAATAGTTAAGCAATCAAAATTTTTAATGTTATTTTCATAATATTTCCTGAGTTTCTTATCCAACCCCTTTTCTCTAAATATTAAGCTTATATCATTACCATCACATGATGGAAATATTGAAAGATAATTACATTGTAAACGAATTGATTTTGGCACTCTATACCAATCCTGCGTTATATAAATCATTGAAGCATTCATTTTTCTTCCGCGTATAGCTAAATCTATCAGTTTTTTTTGATCTTTTTCCGTTACGAAATCATCAACAACAATCAAGTTTTGTTTATCTCTATCCAGTTCGTCTATATCGACTATGTCTTCTATATCTGATGAAAAGTACGATTCAATTATCGATATTTTTTCATCATCAAACACATTTTGTAATAACTGATAATAAGGTTCTTCTAAATCTTTCGCATACAAATAAAAAGTATCAAAAAATAAATATTTTAAAAGATTGACAACAGTATTTGTTTTACCAGAACCGCTTCGTCCTATAATTATTAATATAAAAGGCCATTTTGGCGCTAATTTATTAATGTTGTAATGTTCTTTTTCCTCGGCTTTAATAAAATGAATAGGCAAGGACGTATTCATTTATTTAACGCAAATATCATCAATAATGCAAACCGCTTATCGCTAAACCGCGTTAGCGCAGAAGTTAGTGTCGCACTCGGAACATGCTCTCGCAGCGTGTTGTGTGTTCAAATCCTGATAGCGTGCAAAATTTTTTATGTTCGAATTCGTCTTTGAGTCATGAAGTATTTTCTAATATAAAAATCAAGTTGTAAAATAAAAATTCAAAACAAATTCAAAAATTCAAAACGAATCCAAAAATTCAAAAAAAAAAATCGCGGACAGAGTCCGCTCATGAAGCGAAGCGAATTGAATGGCGTTACGTTTAGTCACATACAGGTTTCTACAAATAATTGATCCAAATGATTCTAGATGGCAGGTTTTTTATTGACAATATGCAACAGATAAAATAAAACCTTCATAGCTCAGTTAAAATGTCGTCTACTTCTGGTGATCGTGTTACAAACTTTCTTCAAGAAATTCATCAATCTTCAGATAATAATGAAATTGATCTTCAAATTATACGAATAAAATTGAGAATAAGTAAATTACAAGATAACAAAATAAAGCCTCTGAAAAAACGTATAAGACAATTAATTGAAAAAATAAGATTAGCTGAACAGCAAGTAGACAACATGCACAAAGACATACAATATTTAGAAAGTATTAAAACCCAAAACCATTCAATAACCAACGAGGAGTCCCTGGCGCAAGATTAAATTCTTCGTAAACTCCAAAAATAAAGTTGGTATGGATTGATAAAAAGAGCAAACCCCAAAAAAAAAACTTAGAAAAAAAACTTTTTGATCAGTTCAAGTTCGAATCCCTATCCAGGAATATTTTTTTTTCACTGCTTATAAATGACTAACACGGATAGTAAAACTGAAATAATTGACGCTATTTTAAAAAATCGTGAGATAATAAAAAACAGGATCCACTTAAAACAATTTAAAGAACATTTAACGAAGGAAGAAATTAAGAAGCTACAGAAACCTATAACTGACAAACTTGATAATATTACTGAATTCGCATCGCTCATGATGAACGAAGTGAATCCAAAAAATGTTTTAGCAATTGAGGAACAAGACCTGCCCAGACTCGAAGACAAAAATGTTCCAAAGAATGCTGATGAATTCAGCCCAGAGCCAAAGGCGAATGCTGAAGGCGATGATGTAAGCGAATCAGATAATTTATTATCTTTTCCAAAATCGCCTGCCTCAATAAGCTTAGATCCGAATAAAGATTTAAATTTTGATATTATTGAAAAACAATTTAAATTTGAAAAACCTTCACATTTATTATCGTTAGACATTAGAAGTCGAAATGCAAAAATTGATACAACGATACCCGAAATATCAACTAAATTGAAATCATTAAATGCGCACCTTACAAACGCAAAGAAATCACAAGAACAAGAAAAAATTGATAATTTACAATATGTGTATTCACAGTTGAAAAAATATAAAAGTGTTTTAGAAGATATTCGAAAAATTCCTTTCTATGAAAAAGGAAGCGGTATTTTTTCAGATCCGAATGAAATGGTAGAACGTCTTAATCTATTAATTGCGTCAAAAAATGCTGGAAATGATTCAACCGATGTATACAATGAATGCGTAGAAATACTTGATAAATTGTTAAACCTGAAACTCATAAAAAAGTCAGATCACAAAAGGATATTCTCTACGCAACTCGCCTTTGCCTCGTGAACCTTCGGTGAACTTGCTTTTTTAAACTGAATAAATGAGCCTAATACACATTAGATCTAAAAAAAATGATTTTGAAATAAGTTATTCTGAAAATCCTATTAATTTATCAGGATTAAAAGGTGAAATTGCTTTAAAGACAGCAAGTCTCTGGTATAGTTGGGATAACATTACCGAAGAGTATAAAAATAACGAAATAAAATACAAGTCTGGTAAAAACGAGTTCGCAGCGTCCCTGAAAGGGACTACGGCTCCGCAGGCAGAACTCAAAAATAACGAAATCAAGAAAGAAGACGATAGAAATGAATCGGAGTGGAAAATATTAAAATTACCAAACGGTTTGTACGATGAAAATGAATTAAATAATTATATCCAAGAATATTTTGGAACGTTTGAAACACCACCGTTTTATTTTGATGTAAATTATGCAACTAATCGTTTTATGCTAATTATACTCGACAAAGACTATGAAATTGACTTTTCCCACGGTAAGATACATGATCTTTTAGGATTTGATAAAAAAATATATAAAGAAGGAATAAACTATGCAACAAAAACTGGTAATATCACCAAAGATATTGATCAAATCTTGATTCACTGCTCCCTAGTTTCATCTAGTTATCAAAATAATCTCAAAAGTGATGTTATATACGCTTTTACTCCAAATATTTCACCTAGATCTTTAATTAATATTGAACCGACGCATCCGAAATATTTACCAATTAATCGTACGGATTATATATTTAATATTCGCATTTCCGTTACAAATCAGCTAAATCAGTTGATAAATTTTAATGGAGAGTGCTTAAATTTTGTTCTAGATATTCAGTAAGTCTTTCTTGTAGAATAAATGGTACTTGTTGTTCATAAAAAACAATTATTTCCGAAACAATATGGGTTTGGTCTTAAATATCATAGAGATATTAGAGGTGGAAATATTTTTCAATCTATAAAAAAATTTGCTATACCTGCATTAGGCTTTTTATATCGTAATATATTAAAACCTTTTTGGAAAAATAATAAAGAGGATATCATTCAAGGTGTGACTTCAGGGATTAAAAATATAGCGTCTACATACGTAAAATCGCCGCCGTTTTCTACTTATAAAGAAGAATTTATAAATCCAATTCTAAACAAAATGAAAGAAAAATCGATGAATGAACATTTACGAGGCGACGGATTGAAAAAGGCTAAGACAGGCAGGGCGAATCGATTAACTAAAAAATCAAAGGAGATTATTAAAAATCTGCTGAATGCTTAAGTTTCTTAAAAGACTTCGCCTTTGGCTCTGGGGCTGATTTCATCAGACTTCTTTTTATTTAAATAAATGGAAAGCGTTGTGGACAATTTATGGCGTATTGATGAAATGCCTGTAATCGATGAATCAACAAAAAGTTATACTTACAATGAAATAAGAGAAAGTAATAACAATGTGAAAGAACTTGAACAGTATACGCTGGAAACTAACATAAGCGGATGGAAACATTTATCAGGTGCTTATATTTTTGTCAAATCTAAAATTAAAAACAATCCAAATAATTATGCAACTATATCAAATAATGGGATAAATGATTTTGACTATGTGAGGCTATTCTATGAAGAGGTATTAATAGAAGAAACAAATTATGTGGGCGTTGCTACGTTAATTTCAAATCTGATTGAATTTTCTGGAGACGTTTCTGATACTTCAGCATCACAATTGTGTTGGTATCCAGACACAGCAGATTCAGCAGATACGTCTCAATACAAATATGAGGCGCAAGATAAATCGGTAAAATTTAAAGATTTAGACGTTGATATAAAAACTATTATTTCAAAAATCACAAATAATTCTGCATTCAATAAAGGATATTTAGAGAGATGGTTGTTAACAAAAGATGAAAAAACTATTACAAAATTTATTCCTTTATCTAAAATTTTCCGGTTTGTACGAGACTGTAACAAAGTTTTGAATGGAAAAATTCGCATTGAATTACGTAAAAATAGGGTGAAAAATATATTACACGCTAAAGTTGATGGAAATTATGACTATGAAATATCTGATATTAGTTTGTGGATCCCAATAGTAAAACCCTCATTAGAAACTGAAAAAATATTATCATCATTCTTAGTTAGCAAATCTAACTTTCTTTGTGGATGGAATGCGCTTAACTGTTACCGTAGTAATTTGTGGTCTTCTGGAAGTGGGAACTGGCGCGTTGTAAATAATCAAAATAAAATATCTAGAGTTTTTATAGTTTTTTCTAGAGCTGAACGAAACGATAATTTTACCAAGTCAATGATGATTTTTGATAATATGAATTTAGAAAGAATAAATATTAAAATCAATGGTACCCAACATCCTACTTATGAATATCAGGTGAATAATGAGGATTTACAACGCTTGTATGCCGCATTCCTCTCTTGTAATTATAAAAAAGATTTGGATGAAGGTACGTGCGTTAGCTATAAAGATTTTTGTAACCTCTATTTAGTAGTTGCTTTTGACGTAACAAAAGAAAATGATGAAAATTTATTTAGTAAAACAAAATCATCTGAACTAGAAGTTAATTGGACATTAAAAGATTATCAAAATGTTAATTACTATATGTATGCCGTAGTTGAATCTCAAATAATTGCAAATATGAATATCATAGATGAAAAGATTTATTTGGAAATGAAGTAAACGAGGTTTTATTTAATTAAATAAATGAATGATTATAAAGTATATTTATCACCCAATCAAATAAAGAAACTCCAAAGTTGTAAAGAAAAAAGAATAGATTGTAATATAAGATTCGATTTAACAGAAAGACCTAATAATACTATTAAATTAAGAGAAAATCAGATTGATGAAATTAAAAAGTGTAAAAAAGAGAAGAAAAAATATTGTAATATCAAATTTTCTCCAACACAGATAGGTGGATTTTTACCTGCTTTATTTCCTGCAGCGTTAGCTGTAGCCAAAGCATTGGGGTTAGGTGCTGCTGGTTATGCTGGTACTAAATTAGCACAAAAAGTCTTTGGAGATGGTATAAAAAAAAAGAAGACCGGCAGCGCCAGCTCAGAGTCAAAGACGAAGACAAAGACATATGGACAAGGAATAAAATTGATAGGAAAAAGGGGTTAAGTAATATAGAAATATCTAATATTATAAAAAATTCGGGTTTGCCTCAGGAAGCTACGCGAAATTTTCGAGGTGTTTTTGCAATTGACCTCTAATTGTTATGGCTCACACTGGGTATGTTACATAAACAAACCATATTTAAGAAATATTTTATATTTTGACAGTTTTGGAATATCTCCACCAGAAAAAATTAAAAAATATTTACTAAGTAGTGGAAAAAATATTGCGTGGAATAGCACGCAGCTACAAATGAATTCTTCTGTTTTATGTGGTCATTACTGTATACATGTGATAATTAATGTCAACAGAGGCAAAGATTTTTATGATATATTATATTCTTTTAAACAGATACCGTGTCGTTTAAATGAGAAAACTACTATTTCAATATTTGAACGTAATTAAAAAAATATATTATCTATATGTTATAAATGGAAACATATCTACAAAAACGCTTGTATGTATACAGAAAAAGTTACTTATATTTTTATAAAATTGGAATCGGATTATCTATTAGTAAATTATTATTTAGTGCATCGGGATTATCATCGTTAGCACTACCTCCACTAGTTTGTTTATCTCTTGGCGCAGGGGTAATAGAAATCTTAGATAAGAGGTTAAAAATATCAGAAAGAATTGAAGAATATAAGTTGGTTTATAAATTTTATCGACAGTTACTGCATTTATATAAGGCTGATAAAATAAACGAAAAAGAAATAAATTTACGTGAAGAGGAATTTATCAGTAATTTTAATTATTTTCCCAGAGAGAAATACCTAGAAAAAGTCCGCTTAAACGGAAATTAAATTCGTCTGCGACTCATGAAGTGTTTCACATAGTAAATAATTAATTAAGATAATTATTTTTTAAGATATTCCAATTGTTTAATTTGATATTTACTCTAATAAATGAAATATATTATTCTTTTCTTATTTCTCACTACTGTAAAAAGTTCAGATGATGTCTGGCACGGCCAGCCCAGAACAGAAGGCGATGTTAATATTAATAATTATTTAGAAAAATTTGGGTATTTAGAGAGTAATGGACCATTAATAGCTGAAACCAGTGAGGCATTAATAAAGTTTCAAGAATTCTATAATTTACCTGCTGATGGAACATTAAATCAAGAAACACTTGCTTTGATTAATACTCCTAGATGTGGTGTTAGAGATAATCCAACTGCTTATAGAGTTCACACTAACAAATGGTCTAAAACAAATCTTAAATGGTATTTTTCGTTGGCAACAAACGAAATGAAAGAATTAGCACAAAAAGCATTTGATCAATGGGAATCGGTTTCAAAATTAAAATTTGAGTTTAATAGTAATAAACCAGATATACTTATTTCATTTGCTAATACGCCGTTTCAACATAATCATAATTCCCGGTGTCAAAAAAGAGTCTGTTCTAACAGTTTCGATGGGAAAGGTAATATTTTAGCACATGGATTCTTTCCAAATAATGATGAATGTCGAGGAATTCATTTTGATAAATCAGAAAACTGGTATTTTGGAGAACTAGGTAATACTCCTGACGGACAAACAAATTTTTATACGGTATTATTGCATGAGATTGGACATACTTTAGGTATTGAACATTCTGCCAATGATAAAGCAATTATGTATGCTTATTATAAAGGAGATGGTGATAAATTAATGCAAGATGATATTTGGGCAATTCAATATTTATATGGAATACCTGAACGGTCAAAATATGAATCAATATCAACTACAACTACCACAACTAAAAAACCTATTACTTTGACTCCTAGAAAGACTGATTCATTACCTGATTTATGCAGCTTAAGTGAAACTATTAACACATTTTTAATAGCAAATCATAAATTATATATTTTCTACAAGAAATATGTCTGGATTGTTAATTTAAAAGACATGAGCTATGATAATAAACCAAAATTAATTACAGATTATTTAACTTTTTTACCAGATAATTTTCAAGAAATATCACATATTTATCAGAGACCAGATGGAACTATTTTGTTAACAACAAACAACTTATATTATATTATTGATTTTCCTAGTTTCGTTGTTAAAAACGGTTATAATGGAAGATCTATCACAAGTTTGGGTGTTCCTAGTGGAAAGAAAATTAATGCAATATTTAGTACTTATTCTGGTCAAACTTATATATTTTATGACAACACAATGTTTATAGAATTTGATGAATGTCTGTTTAGACCTAAGAAACATGGTATGATAGTTGAATTGTTTTCTAGTATTCCTTCTAATGTTGACAAAGCTTTTAGATATATTAATGGAAACATTTATTTCTTTAAAGACAATAATTACTACGAATATCATGAATTTTTGCAAACGACAAAATCGTATAAATTTGATTTATCTATTTTTGGAATTAGTGTAGTATTATAGATAAAATTATGATTTTACTAAATAAACTTAAATAATTTTCAATATAAATGGATAACAAAATAACTTTAATTTTAAAAGAGAACGGTAAAGCTTATCTTTGTTGTCAAGTAAACGGCAAAGAAACTAAAATTGATCTAACAGAAGGCGAAGAACTGGAACTACATCTAAAAATTAATGATATTATACTCACAAAATTAGCTCCAGAAGTAGCACATAAACATGAATTCTTAAAATTTGTTTAAAGTGGTTGTTGACCGATTTACCAGAGATACCAAAACTAAAGAACTTTTAAATAAAATAGAAACAAAAGAATTTGCTTTTGTTTATGACAAGAGAGTTATTCTAGAAAACTTTGATACAATACCGTTTGGATATTAAAGAAACAAAAATATAATATGAAAGTTTATGTTACAAAAGGACAACAATAATCTACTGCGCTTGCAGTGGCAATTTGTCTAGTGTTTTTGTTTATGTTAAAGTTGGCAATACAGTGACTCCTCTCCAGGCTCTCCATCTCCAGTGAGCTGTCAACTGTCATTTGCATTTTGCATGGTATTTGCCTTTTATTTCTCGAAGCAGTCGGAGTCAGATATTAGAGGTTATATACATATATAGTTACATTTCTTAGCACACGAACCCCTGTGGGCATGGCGGCCCTACCGCTACCATTTAGATCTTTAAGGGGATACAATCTTCGAGCAAGTGAGTATAAAGCAGTTAAGTTTATTAATCGTCACTATATTTAACAATATTTTTAGGTCTACGCGTGGACTGCGCATATATTGCAGATATTACAAAAACAAAGATCATTTTTGAGTGTCTGTGCCCTGAAGACATGAGGATTGTTGCAATTAATAAATGTTTTGCGAATCACGAACATCCATGCAGCTGGGAAGTTCTCTATGAGTACAAACCAGACCTACAAAAAGTTTGTACCCATGAGGAAGCAAAAAAAGGTTTTGAAGAAATTCTCAAGGTTGTGCCCGTTAACGTTAGTGTTAAAGACTATAACAAGCAGTTAATTGGAATGCCGTTAAAGTATCTAGTACAATACAGCGTGGATAATTGTGAATGTGCTAAACTGGATTTTGATCTTTGTAATTTTATTAAAAATTGTAATGTCTAATATTAATAAAGCAACTAGACATTAATATCACAATTTTTAAATATGGAAGTTCCTACTTATAAAATCTTAATTTTAAAATATACCTTAAAAACGGGGGTTGTTTTCACGAATTTTTTTGCTTTTCTGTTGACCCTTGAAAATCGGGGTGTTTTACCTTAAATTATTGAGTGTGTGCTGAAGGGACCCACTGCTTTTAGTTTACCCTTGAAAATCGGGGTGTTTTACCTTAAAAAGTGCTGTGTGCTGAAGGGCCCACTGCTTTTAGTTTACCCTTGAAAATCGGGGGTATTTTACCTTAAAAAGTGCTGTGTGCTGAAGGGGCTCTTATAGTAGTTAAATTACCTACAAACGCGTATTCCGTGGAACACTCGCGCACTTCGCACTCTGATTTAAAGCACGCGCGTCGCGATGCTCACGTGTTTGGTTTTTAATTGCCCTTTCTTAACACACTGTATTTTAACCGTAGCGAAATAAATGATTTATCTAGAAAAATGAGTAAATGACTGCAAGCGCTACAGAAAAAAAAAACCGCTAGGTCAAATTAAAATGGAATCAGCCGTTCGTGTCCGAGCTCCAATTCTGCCTGCTTGTTTCTCGCGCTCCATCCTTTCCCAAGTAAAAATTAAACACACCCCTCGGACTTTGCAGCTAAATTTTGAAATCACCTCGACCAATGGTAATTGCTGCTTCGAATTTCAACCCACGCCTCTGCACATATTCCGGTGCATATTCATAAATTACGCAACCCCAATTATGCCGAGATACAACGTGGTGGTCTCTCAACGTCTGCAATCTGCCTGGACAAGTGTCGACTTGACAGCCCCAAGACATACGGCCAGTTTGGAAACAGAACAGATAAGCGCGAAGTGCTTCAACATGCAAGTAATTTGATCTCTTCCTATATCTGACATGTCCTAAAATTTAGAAAACACCAAGGCTACAAGTTACGATGATTTGTTTATGGCGGGGGTTGGGTACGGTCTATAGTCACTTGAGAAGGGATGACGCGGCGCCTCCGATCCCAAATCTACCGCTGGCAAAATCCCGAGAATTCGAACACATGTTTGTTATTTGAAATTAAACATGCAATAACCGATTGTGTTTTGAAAACAAATTCCGCGTACGTTTCACTGCTTTACATTTGTCACTGTCAAATGTACATAAAGTGTACATAAATATGTGATCATTAAAGGCCAATACACAATGTATTTGCATAAAACATAAGACATAAGCCGTAAGAAACACATAAGCTTTATTCTCGTTACGGAGCTAATTGTGTTACAGCGCACTGCTTTACATAGGTCGAATTACTGTTACGGCTAAAGTCTTATGTTTTATGCAAGTCCATTGTTTAAGGCCAGTACACAATGGATTTGCATAAAACATAAGACATAAGCCGTAACAGTAATTCGACCTATGTAAAGAAGTACGCTGTAACAATAGTTCCGTAACGAGAACAATGCTTATGTGTTTCTTACGGCTTATGTCTTATGTTTTATGCAAATCCATTGTGTTCTAGGCTTTAACTGGCTTTATGTGTTTCTTACGGCTTATGTCTTATGTTTTATGCAAATCTATTGTAAAACCGGCTTAATAATGGTTCCCTGCTAAATGTTACACTGGCTCAATGTTGCCATTCGTAGAGACTTATCGCGAAAATAGCGACTTCTTGCGGCGTTTCAGACGTAGCAGCAATATGAATAATTTTTAACGAATTTGGAGCGAAAAAAATTCATAAAAATGGATCCAATTCTGTGGTTGTTATGTATTGTAATATTTAAGCAATAACTTTTATTAATATGAGTTTTCCATTTACAAATTAAATAGTGAATAATCTATGCAGTAACTTGTCAGTAATTCATTTTTATCAATAAATGTCACACACAACTCGCCTACTCAAAAAACACATACATAACATCCCTTCCTTTTTTTACTTGAGCACAAAGTCTTTGTAGCGCAACGGTTGCTTACAAACTCTTTGTGATCTCAGTGACATTTTTTCTTGTTTAGGTAGAGGCACAGGAGGAGAAACATCCATATTAGGAGGAGAAACGTCCATATTTTCTTGACCTGATACTGCTGTTCCATGTTCTTTGTTAGAAAGAATTACAGGTTGATTAAATAGCTCTTTCTGTATATCATCCCTTCGCTGTACTGGATCTGAAAAATCGGAATCGGAACTTGAAGGCGGTGTTGGAGATGTTCCTTGTAAGGAAACAACATCAGAAGTAAACTCAGCTGGCTGTGTCTCTCGTAATTCGAATTCCGATGACTGTTTTTTAGTTTGTCCATGTAACTCAACATCTTCGGTCACTCTCCGTCGTAGTTGGTCAATATGTCGTTTAACAATATTTCCATTTGACATTTTAACCTTATATGAAACTTTTCCTGTGTAATCCTGGATCTGTCCTTTTAACCATTTAGGTCCTGATGGATTATAGTTACGAAAATAGACTAAATCTCCAATATCAAAAGTGCGAAGTTTTCGTTTTGACTCTTCTGTTATTTTCTTATTCATTTGTAGTGCGTATGGATGCATTTTATCCAACACTGTTCTCAATTTCCTTCCCATCAGCAGTTCTGCTGGTGTCTTTTTAGTACCTGCATGTACAGTCGTATGTTGATGGAAAAGCATTCTTTGAACTTGTAATTCGATATTTCCTTCATATAATTTAGACAGAATTTTTTTTGTAGTCTGTACCATACGTTCAGCTTGTCCGTTACTGGATGGATGGTACGGCGATATTGTACTAAATTCAATTAAGTTTTTTTCGTAGAATTCGTGAAGCTCTTGCGAATTAAAAGAACGTCCATTATCCGAGACAATAAGGTCTGGAATTCCCAACCTAGCAAATATTTTTCTGAAACTCTTAATGACTTCGCCTGATGCCATTGATTTCATAATGTCTACTTCAAGCCATTTTGACATTGTGTCAACAACAATTAAGTAAATTTTATCTTTATAAGGACCTGCGAAATCTACATGCAAGGTGGACCACGGATTTAATGGACTTTCTATGGACTGTCGTGGTGCTTTTGGTGGATTATTTGCATGGATCTGACATATCTCACATTTCGCCACACATTCCTCGATATCCTTATCTATATTAGGCCACCATACATAGCTTCTAGCACACGCTTTCATAGCTACGATTCCCGGATGATTTGCGTGTAGTAATTCCAAGAATCTTGTCCGTGTCACTTCAGGTGGTATTAATCGATTTCCCCAAAGTAAGCAGTCTTTATGTACTGAAATTTCATTTTTTCTGCAGTGAAATGGTTTATATTCTTCAGAAATTTCTGTACTCGGCCATTGATGCCAAGTCCAATAAAGGACTTTCTTCAAAACTTCATCTTTCAGGGTATATTTCTGAATCTCCTTAACTGGTATAGGTTTGTTCTGAGATTCCAACAGTAGTATGTCTCCCGGAGGTATCACTTCATCTTCATTTGAAAGTTGCGGTAATCGACTAAGACAATCAGCATTAGCATTTTCTTTCCCTTTTCTATATTCCAGAATGTAATTATAAGCACTCAAAATCAAACACCATCTTAACATTCTTGGTGACAAGACTGTCGGAATTGGCTTCTTTGGTGTTAATAGCCCTAAAAGAGGTCGATGATCTGTTGTAATTGTAAATTCTCTTCCAGCGACATATTGGTGAAAATGTTTAACTCCCTCAACAATGGCTAAAGCTTCTTTGTCTATTTGGGCGTAGTTTCTTTCGGATTTTCCCAACGTGCGAGACCAAAAAGCTATTGGTTTCTCTATGTCTTTGTTCCTGTGAGCTAATACTACGCCAATTCCATACGGTGATGCATCGCAATTGACGACTAGTTCCTTGTTTTCATCATAATGCGTTAAAATTAAATCTGATCTCAATAGATCTTTCAACTTGCAAAAAGCTTTTTAATGTAATTCAGTCCATCGCCATGGTTTATTATCTAATAATCTGTGCAGTGGTTCGACTATACTCGATTTACTTTTTAGAAAACGATTGTAGAAGTTTACCATTCCTAAAAATGATTGTAGTTCTTCTTTATTTGTGGGCCTCGGGGCTTCTTTAATTGCCTTGATATGTTCATCTGTAGGACGTACTCCTTCTTCTCCAATTACATATCCTAAGTATCTGATATTCTTCAGTCCAATTTCGCATTTAGATTTTTTTAACGTAAGTCCTGTATCTCGTAATTTATCCAAGACTTTTCTTAAGTTACTGTCATGTTCTTCTTGATTTCTTCCGAAAACAATGATATCATCCAAATATGCCTTTGCTCCCGGAATTGAAGCTATTAATGAATCCATAATCCTCTGAAAAAGGCCTGGTGCAATTGAAATTCCAAAAGGAAGACGGTTCACTCGGAACAGTCCTTTATGTGTATTAAGTGTAAGGATCTTGGCTGCCTTATCATTAACACGAAGTTGTTGATAAGCTTGTGATAAATCCAGTTTCGAAAATATCGTAGCGGGTGTCAATAAGGTTATCATTTCCGTAATTGTAGGTAAAGGATATGAGTTCTTTTTTAATGCCTTATTCACTGTACTGCGGTAATCTCCACACAATCTTATTTTCCCATCGTACTTTCTTGAAATGACCAATGGTGTGGCCCATTCCGAATAATCAGTTGCTTCCAGAACTCCTTGTTGAACTAACTTCTCTAGTTCTTCTTCTACTGCTGGCTTAAGGGCAAAAGGAACTTGTCTGCTTTTCAAGAAAACAGGTGATGCATCTTCCTTCAACTCCAGCTTAATTGGATCGCCGAAGAATTTGCCTAATTTCTCTCCAAAAACTGTAGGGTACTGTTGAAATAATAGTAATGGTAAAGTGCGTGAGTCTTTATTGATGTTGCACACCCCGTTTATTGTGATACCCAATTCTCCAAACCAATTCCTTCCCAGCAGATCACAACCTCCACCATCCGAAACAACAACTTTTAAGTTTTTGTTTATTTTTTTATATTGAACTTTAACAACAGACTCACCTAAAATGTTAATTTTTTGTTGAGTCCATGTCTGTAAATTCCACGTCACTTTTTGCAATTTCCTTGATTTCATTCGAATTTTTTCCCAAGTCTCTTTTTTTATAATAGTACATATTGCGCCAGAATCCACCTCCATCAGAACTGGCATTCCATTCAGCTTGACATTCGCCATAATCTTTTCATTCTTCTCAACTGCCTGAATCGAATTAAGAGAATACAAATCACACTCGTCATCTTCAATCCAGTTACAGTTCTTTGATTTATTCGGTTTTTTATTTGTTGCTGTATTTGGTTCTTGTTTTCTTTCTCCATTTTTCTTTTTGAAACAAGCCTTTTGTATATGTCCTTTCTTGTTGCAGTAATGGCAGACAGCATCTCTGAATTTGCATTTCTTTCCGTCATGTAATTTGTCACAATGATGACAGGGTTTTAATTTTCTTTGCTCTTTTTGCCCATTTTTTTGCTTATTAATCATTAATATTGAATTATCTGTCAAAGTTCTGACGTCTTCCACATTTTTCCGTGCGGTTTCGGCTGCAATAGCTAATTCCAATGCGCGCTCAAATGTAAGATTAGGTTCCGAAAATAACTTTTTTTGTAATCCTTCGTCTGCTACACCACATACGATTCGATCTCTTAGCATGTTATTAACTTCAGTAAAATTGCAAAATTTACTAAGTTTACGAAGGTCTGCGACAAAATCTGCAATGGATTCACTTTTTCTTTGTATTCGCTTGTTGAAATTAAATCTCTCGACGATTTCGTTTGGTGTTTGGTTGAAATGTGCTTTTAACTTAATAACTATTTCCGCGTACGTGAAATCACGTGGTGTTTGTGGCGTTACCAATGATCTCAAAATTTCATACGCCGAAGCGCCAAATTGGGCTAGTAGAATAGCTCGTTTTTTTCCATCATTCGTTATGTTATTTGCTTCAAAGAAAAATTCAAGTCTTTCTTGATAGTTTGTCCATGATGCATTAATATCAAAAGGTCCAACATGTCCAATCGTTGGAATGTAATTTTGAAAATGTACTGCATTTTCCGCTTCGTTTGTCATTTAGGTCCCCGTACACCACCGTAATATTTTCACTGCTTTTACTCAGGTAATCCTCGTCGCCAAATTATGTTATGTATTGTAATATTTAAGCAATAACTTTTATTAATATGAGTTTTCCATTTACAAATTAAATAGTGAATAATCTATGCAGTAACTTGTCAGTAATTCATTTTTATCAATAAATGTCACACACAACTCGCCTACTCAAAAAACACATACATAACATCGGTCTTGTTGACCATTTAATGGAAAAACCTTATGAATGGATTGTGTTACATGATGGCACGTAACAGTGAGCTTCCCTTCTTAATCGAATCAACTTCCTGTGTATGTACTACCGTCGGCACTAGAAACAAAACGAAAAGCAATAAACTCGTTCGAAAATGAATCTTATAGCGTTTTAGATTCACATGCACCGGTTGCACTCAGTGTATTTGCATTTTCTTTTAATCTCATGTAATAATACTGAGCGCGCACTAGTGCGGTCGATCGAAAACGCTATAAGCCAGAGCTATTTGCGACTGTTCTGTGCTACAGCCTTGGTACAGTCACAGTATATTCTCTACCCAGTAGTTGCACTCTATACAATCGGATGTTACCAAATATCCTTTGCGCAAGTTACTGCGCAGATGTCACACGTATGTCACACTCAATCAGTCTTCTGTGAATCGTACACTTAGGTGCGACCTATTTTCATATACAGGCCTTGGAAAATGTTTTTATAGCCAAATTTCCGCTATTGGCGCTGGAAACAGCCGTGGGAAATAACTTAAAATCATATTTGAGTGAAATTCCGTTTGAAAGTCCATGTCAGGATTTTCCGAGTGATTATCTTCTCTCCTTATTTGTAAGAGTACGAATATTTTATACTTTAAAATTTGTTAATTGTTCCGACATGGTTTAAATTATAAAAATATCTAGGTACCTTGAACGGGTAACCGAGGAAATAATAATAATTAATGTAGTGTCATATGTAAATAAAATATTACTTGAGTGTGATTTTCATTAAAGAATTTTCACAATACGTAACAAATTGGCGACGAGGATTTAAGGAAAAATGTCCGACAACGAGAATCAAAAGGTGACACGTGTAATGGGCACCATAGGATGCTTAGCGGAGTTTATTCCTGGTTCGTCAGAGGCATGGGAAGTATACAAGGAACAACTTGGATACTATTTTGAAGCAAACGAGATAGTTGACGCAACAAAGAAAAAAGCTATACTATACTCAGCATGTGGTAAAGAAACGTATACTTTACTACGTTCTTTGACAACGCCGAAAAAACCGTCAGAATTATCTTATGAGGAAGCTCTTGAGATATTGTCAAACCATTTTACTCCGAGGCCAAGCAAATTCGTTCAGCGATTTAAATTTTACAGACGAGATCAAAAATCTGGTGAGTCGATTACAGAATACTTAGCTGCACTACGTAAGTTAAGCGAACATTGCTGTTTCGAAAATTTGGATGACCAATTGTTAGACAGATTGATATGTGGCATGAGCGATACCAGACTGCAACAAAGGCTACTGGCAGACGCAAATTTAACATACAAAAAAGTTTTTGATGAAGCTGTTGCAGCAGAATCGGCTTATAAAAACATTACGGAACTAAAAAGTACAGCTAACACTGTACTAAAAACGGATGCAACTACAATGAATCAACTTCAACGTAAAAAGTATTCGTGTTTTAGATGTGGCGAAAATCATCCAGCAAAAACTTGTAAATTCATAAATGCAAAATGCCGATACTGTAAAAAAGTAGGACATCTAGAAAAAGTTTGTTTTGGGAAGAAACATGAGAACAATCAGAATAAGAACAAGCACAAAGAAGAGGTGAGTAAAAATAAAGGACCAAAGAAGTTAAATTGTTGTCACCGTACCGAAGAATCGAAAAATCAATATGACAGTTTCTTATTCAGTGTAGAAGATGTTTTGCCTTCAAAACCATTTAAAAAATTAGTAAATATCGATGGGCAGGATGTAATCATGGAGATCGATTCAGGAGCAGGCCATACCATTATGGGAAGGCAGACTTTTGATAATTTTTTTTCATCAAAAAAGAAGTTAAGATCATCAGAAATTATATTACAGACCTGGTCGAAACAAAAATTGAAGATTCTGGGAGAATGCTACGTCAATGTTATATTCGGAGAAAAACAAGTGAAGTTACCACTTCTGATCATGGAGGAAGATGGACCGAATTTACTTGGGCGAAATTGGTTCAAAAAACTAAATATTTCAATAGAAAATTTGTATATGCTCGAGGACAACGAGTTACCGGTACAAATACGAAAATTTGCTGACGTTTTTTCTGGAGAATTAGGGAAGTACTCAGGAGAGCCAATGCACATCGGAATAGAAGATGATGCACAACCAATTTTCAAGAGACAACGGCAGGTACCTTTTGCCTTGCAAAACCGAATTGAAGCTGAGTTGGACCAAATGGTAAAAGAAGGGGTGCTGGAATCAGTTAAACATGAAGATTGGGCAACACCTATTGTACCAGTTCTTAAGTCAAATGGCGTCATACGAATATGTGGTGACTACAGAGGAACGGTAAACACAGTAATAAAACCTGAAGTTTATCCGTTACCCAGTATCACGGAGGCATTGACCACATTAGCAGGAGGAAATTTTTTTACAACGTTAGATTTAGATCGCGCGTATACTCAAGTGCGAGTAGATGAAGAATCGTCAAGGATACTCACGTTAAACACTACTAAAGGTCTTTTCCGAGTGAAGCGAGTTCCATTTGAAATCACTTCCGCACCTGCATTATTTCAACGTTTAATGGAAAATTTATTGAAGGGAATACCAGGAGTCGTAGTATATCTCGATGATATATTAATTACAGGCAAAAATGAAGAAGAACATTGGCAGAGAGTTGCAGCGGTTCTTCTACGATTACAAAACGTAGGTCTACGAATCAAACTTAGAAAATGTAACTTTGCAAAGTCATCGGTGGTTTACTTGGGTTTTCGAATTGATGAAGAGGGCATACAACCAACAGAAGATAAACTTCGAACAATTCGTGAAGCAACAACACCGAAAGACAAGGCCCAATTAGAATCTTTTCTAGGACTGATCAATTTTTATGAAAGGTTTATACCTAACAAATCAACAATGTTAAAACCTTTATACAATTTACTGTTAAAAAATGCAACATGGAAATGGGGTCCAGAGCAAGATAAAAGTTTCCGTAAAGCTAAAGAAATAATTACATCGGATGAAGTTTTGACGCACTATAATCCAGATTTACCACTCATCCTAGCGTGTGATGCTTCACCATATGGAGTAGGAGTAGTTTTATCGCATGTGATGGAGGATGAGTCAGAAGCACCTATCGCTTTTGGGTCAAGAACTCTCCAGGCCAGTGAAAAGAATTATTCACAATTGGACAAGGAAGCGTTATCAATTATATTCGGAATAAAGAAGTTCCATAGGTACATTTGGGGCCGACATATTACAATTTTTACGGACCACAAACCACTTCTAGGAATATTGAAAGAAGGAAAATTAACGGCAGAAACACTATCTCCGAGAATGCTTAGATGGTCACTGTTGCTGAGTGGGTACAATTACACTCTCAAATATAAACCGGGGAAATTTCATCAGAACGCTGATGCTTGCAGCCGTTTTCCATTACAGGCTAAAGAAGAATGTATTCCAGAACCAGGAGATGTTTTGCTGTTACAAGAAGCTCCAGAAGACTCCTTGTTGACAGCAAAGAAAATAGAAAAAGAAACAAATAATGATCGAGACCTAAGTCGGATCAAACGAGCAGTGTTGCACGGAACTGTAGACGGACTTCCAAATCACGAACCTTTCACTACAGTGAAGGCTAGAAGGGATGCGTTATCAGTTCATCAACTCTGTGTTCTTTGGGGAAGTAGAGTAATAGTACCAAAAAATCTCAGACCTAACGTGTTCAAACTGTTACACAAGGTACACCAAGGAATGGGACGAACGAAGGCTATTGCTCGCAGTTATGTTTGGTGGCCGGGAATTGACCGACAGATAGAAGAAATGATATCAAATTGTCCGACATGCACTGAAGCAAGGAATTTACCGTCAAAAAGTAAACCGATGTGTTGGCCAGCAACTAACAAACCATGGTCTAGAATCCACATCGATTTTGCTGGACCAATAAACAGAAAGTCATTTCTAGTCGTAGTCGATTCACATTCTAAATGGCCAGAAGTAATAGAAACAGGTGGATCATTTTCAGCGGAAACGGTAATTAATAATTTACGGGAAATGTTCGCAAGGCATGGTTTGCCTGATGTCATTGTATCAGATAACGGCACAGGGTTCATCGCATCAAAAGTTAAAGATTACCTGGAGAGACAGGGAATACGATACATACAAACTGCACCATTTCATCCAGCAACCAACGGATTGGCCGAACGAATGGTACAAACCGTGAAACATCAATTAAAGAAGTTTCCGATACAACACTGGAAATGGGAATTAAATAATGTTCTCTTAGCACTTCGATCCACTCCATGCGAAGCAACAGGACGCTCTCCAGCAGAACTTCTCATGGGAAGAAGACTGACGACGTTGTTAGATAGACTCCACCCCGAATCCTGTGTAACTGGCGAAATCAGTTCTTCATCATATACGTGTAAAAGGAATTTTGAACAAGGATCACCGGTTCTTTATCGTAACTACGGGTTAGGAAAAAAGTGGGAAAGAGGAGTAATAGAAGAAGCATTAGGGCCAAGGAATTTAATTATTAAAACATTTGAAGGTGTAAATAAGAAAAAAACATGTAGATCAAGTTTGGTTAGACAAATCACAAACAACTGAACCAGAGCATAATGGACTGAATCAAGAAGTAGAAATGGAGGCAGGAAATTTGAATAAAGAAACGGAAGAATCGAGGCGTGAAGGAACATGTCATAGTGTCCAACAGCGTACTCAGGATCAAGACGATGAGTTGGCGAATCCAGCACAAGATAGGAGGATGAGGACCGAAGAGGAGAATGTTTCCACAGGTTTGCGTCGTTCATGCAGGATTCGAAAAAAAACAAAATTTCTAGAAGACTATGTTCAACACCTTTCTTTTTCGGAGGGGAAGGAATGTTCCGACATGGTTTAAATTATAAAAATATCTAGGTACCTTGAACGGGTAACCGAGGAAATAATAATAATTAATGTAGTGTCATATGTAAATAAAATATTACTTGAGTGTGATTTTCATTAAAGAATTTTCACAATACGTAACATTAATTTAAATTTCAAAACTCAGAAAAGCAATAAAAAATGTAATAAATTAATGAATTTGCAACATTTGTGAAATTTTTGTTTCGTAGAATAAAACTGTGTTTATTTTGATGTTCATTGGTTTATTTCATTTAAATAGACTTACTCGAGGTAATTTTGTTGTATGTTCGTATTAATAATTTATAATTTTTTAAAATGACTCAAAAAAAGTCATCGATAGTATAAAATTTCCCCTTGTGGAATTTAAATTTGACATGTTTGGCGCGTTAAATTCACTGCGCAGTAACCTGCGCAGAGCTCAACTAATTTCACTAACTTCAAAGGTGCCGACAAGGAGTGCGACTACTGCTTAGAGAATATACTGTGGTACAGTGCTTTGACAGCGTCTCTTTTTAAGTGCCGGCGAGTATACCTCTTATTCAAAATTCATATCTATCAACTTTGATACCAACAAAGGATAGCAACTACCATAGCCATAGGTGTCATCCAATGGCAATAGTAGCGATAAAATAGTGATTCTTGTGTGTGATAGTGATATTTGACATTTGATGTAGCGATAAACGAGTGAATGGGCGCGTTTAGCGAACAGCAGCTGCTGAGTTGCTTACTCAGGAATCGTTTGTGATTGGCTATTACCTTAATGTGAACCAATCACAAACGATTGCTGAGTAAGCAACTCAGCAGCTGCTGTTCGCTAAACGCGCCCAATTATTATGGCAACACTGCACTGGCTTTAGAATATTGTGGAACATTAAGCAGAAATTTGGCCAACAGTTGCACAATTTTCGGGTCTACTGAATGCGCCCAATGAAATATTTTAATTCCTCATAAGGTCATAAGAATGAGTCTTAACAATGTCTGACTTAAAAATGTCTAAAGTTCATTTACTTGATATCTGCACTCTCAAACTGATAGTATGTTGACATCACTGCACACTTGTAACATTTCCTGTTTTATTTAATAGTAAGTTATTAATAATAATTTATTAAATATTATATACACATTGTTCATAAATTAAAAAACCACCACCTGCTGCATTATGTTGGTATAAAATATAGGTCCCCTATAAAACATTATCAAAATAGCAAGGTTGGCAAGATATTTGAAGTTTCATGTCAAAGTAATTTGTCAAATCAATTTTATTATTATATTGTTTACATTTATATTCATTTTAACAAGCCATTTTAATGTCTCGAAAGCAGAAAAATATTTTAAATTCCAAAATGTTACCAAATTTCTAACTAGGACACTGTAGCCAGTTGTACTTTTCACAAGGCAACATCGCCAGTGGTCTTTTAATTTGTGAACAAAGTTTATTTTAGACAGGCGTGGTTAATTTGGAGAGAAAACAAATATTTTCTGATGTTAATTATACGCCATACCATATCTAATCTGGCTTTTTACCGCTGACATGTTAGGAACTGAATGTAATTTTTTGTTTTAAATTTTGATACTGCCAGTGCAGGGGTGCGTTTAGAAAAAGTTGGCAGAGCTTGGGCAGAGGGAGCGTGAGGGGAGATCACGTGACGATTACCTTCATATGAGTTTTTAAACGGTTAACGTTAGATTAGGGGAAAATTCCGAATATTTTTATAATGTTCTGAGTTGCTAGCACCTACACGCAAACTAGTGCTAAAACATACATTACTTTTGTTACATAGATCTTAAAACTGATGAGTTTTGATCTTACTTTTTCTATTACACAACAGTATTTTGTTGTGATTTATGATTTCTCCGTTTTCATCGATCAATAAATTATGACTACACGAAGTTACAATTACATTTTTGTCACTACTCATTAATTTGTATAATTCTAGATGTGTAACACTACTTTCAGATTCGAAAACATAAACCTAACCTCACAAGGTAACTTTTCCCGCAGTCTCTGAGCACGGGAACTTGGGTTTACACAGTGTGCACGCTCCGGTGTTTAGAAATGTGGAACAAATCTAACCGGTAATTATTCATCTCCTTTTATAAACGGTTTGGGTACACACTGACAATACTCTACCTCTTTTCTAAACGCACCCCTGATGTCAAGTAAATAGACTATTATCTTTATTGGTTTTTACATAAAAAATAAAATTAAAACGAAAATTGTGACTTTTACTTTTTTTCTTGAATATCTTCAAAATCTTAAAAAATAGGTGAAATTTGTTGGCAGGTTATTAATTGAGAAAAATAAATGCAACTTTTTCACTCTTTTACTAACTTCATATCTCTTAAGGTAACTAAGATCCAGATGGTTAAGCTCGAAAACATCCTGTACAGGTTTTCTTATAAAAAAATTTATGACAAATTTTATAGAACTTTTCGTAATTTATAAGCGTGTTTCAAACGTTTGTTACAACTTGCAAGCAAACATGTGCAGTTAGAAGAGTTTGCAGTGTTATTTAGCATCTCCTAAATCTTCAGGATTAAAATTGGCACCATGTGGTGAACAGATTTGAAGAGAAAACAATTGTTTCGTTATTGAAAACCACAAGGTATTCAAGAAAATTTTGGATATACAAGATTCTAAATTTATTGTTCAAATTAATACCATTATACAGGGGATGTTGAAAAATTGTCGAATCTACTTTAAGACAATTTGTAGAGAATTAAATTTTATCCTAGAAAAAATGAAAGAATATTCCTGAACCATTTTTTCTGTTTATCGGTTTTTAATTTTTATTTCAATGAAACGAAGTTTAAGTACTTGTCGACGAAAATAATTCGATCGATTATTTAGTTTAGTTTTATTAAACCCAAATTGAAAACATTACTTTGGTACAAGGCTACGAACAAAATGCAATCAATTGAGAAAAATACAACACATGTATTACATTATCAATGCAACTGCACTTTTACAGAGAACAATCCAAATAATTACAATAGTACGAAGGCAAATTACACAAAGCATAAGTTACAACTCGATTAGCATAGAATAAAACAGTAATATATAATAAAATTTTAGTCATAATCGAAGCAGAAATTAATACATAATAAAAAGACTTACATGCGATAATCAAATGGCTTACGTTTAAATAATATAATAATAATAATAATATGTTGAATATCATAGGACCTTACATTTAAAGATTATATAATTAATTGGATAGCACACATACAAAACATCTAGATCTGGCATTTTTATATGACATGATAAATAATTAAAAGGGGAAATCAGTGCGAATTATTTGTCACTTTTAAGTAGAACAGATTGGTAGACTTGTGATAGTATATGACTAGTTATATGAAAATGACAAATAATTTACAAATAGTAAGATAAAAATTAGAGATACTTCACCAGAAGTTCGCCATAGGAACTCATAACTCCTATAATTTTCTAATTTATGTCAGCACCTTCCGATGAAATACATTTAATGTAAAGAAAAAAAAAATGAGAAGCTATTAAAAATTTCAAGAAATGCCATTATTTCAGTTGATTAAAAATACATCTATTCTACAGTGTTAACTATTACAAGGGTAAAGAAGCATCTAGACTTATAGCTTTATATTTTGAGTATTTTAAATGTAAAACTTGAGTAGATGTTATAAGTTTGAAGTTTGAAGACATTTATTAGTATATTATATCAATAATTTATAATAGCTCAATTTTTACAGTCATTTTTTTCCCTTAAAAAGCTTCTATTATAAAAATAAGAAGATAATTGTTTAAAATTTCGTGCTCGATTTCAATAACCTACCAAAATTTCCTAAATCAGAATTAACATGGAAACTAAACACTAACGACGTTACTTAAAACCATTTCTAATAAACAATAACTTGACGTTTTGTTAATTTAATGAAATCGATCCACCTTTTTTTTTATCTAGTTAAAAATTTTATACCTATGACGTAAATGCATGCTACATACGATAAAAACATTCATAAAGTTTTAACGAACGTTATTTCTAATACAGGTGTTTACAAGCAGTAATAAATATGTACATATATAAGGCATGCAACAACAAGTTACAATTATTAAAATGATCATTACACACACGGTACAATAGTGTACCCTAGATATGTACACAGTTATTTTCTTTGGGAGACTATTGTTACCTACGGGATACAGCATGGGTACAACTACCATTGGATTGGCGAGCACAACCTTTGATAAAACACCCTTATGAAACATAATTAAAAACCAATTCGCCAATCTTATATCTAACCTAACAGAAACTAAACAAGTAAAATAGCAACCGTCCTATTTCTAATTAAAAAAAAAAAGAAAAAAATTACTAACAGTTGGATTCGTGTGATTCCGAACAACTTTGGCACCAACTTTTTGACCAACTGTCGTTTCATTTTATTTTTTTAAACGAACCAAAAATATTCACAAACCTCAAAATATCACAAGACACATTGAGCCACTGTACAAAACAAATGAAAGACTATAAAACGTAAGTAGGGAGCGCTAGTAAAGTTGGCAAAATGTGTTTCAAACATTCGTTAATGTTCAAGTACTTAGGTCGAACGTAAAAAGAAAAACACAAAGCTAACGGTGCTTGTACAAGACATTCTACAATAAATTAATCACACGATATATTTTTTTTTAATGTCAAAAATTTGTGCTATCGTCAAATTTAATAAAAAATTCAGTCTCAGAGGAAAAACCCCGAACGTTTTATACAAGCACAACCTAGGGTCAATCTTGTAATAATGCAAAGTAAGGTGTAACCTAGCAATCGAAACTAAGAGATAATAACTTATGGCAGTCGCTCGACTTCGGAGACCTCCTGCTTACAGATTACACTGCCACAGTATCGTAGGTTGTGAGTCCCCCGTTGGCTTGACCTGTTTCGTTTCTAAAAAGACAGAACACATCTTGCATAATGTACACTACGTTCCAAATTAGTTTTTTTTTGCCCGAAACACAAACATGCAAAAATAAAACGCCACTTTAGAACCAAAATCAGTCTGAGAGTGTGTGATCTAAGTTCTACTACAGTGTGTTGTAAATGGTACAAGCTTTGCCAAAAAAACTTACGATCTCCTGCTTGAGAGGGTCATGAAATTAACATAAGAAATCGGTTATTTAATGATTTCATGAAATTATTTAGTAAAAATGGGGATGAATGAATGAATCTGAATGTGTAGATTGTTACATACTTTTAATTTTTATGTATAAATAATCAGAGCTTTTTTTTTTCTTTTTGCTATTGTTATCAATTTTACAGTTGTCAATTAAAAGTGGAATCAATTTAGGAGTTGATTAGTTTAGTAGTTGAAGGGCTTAAAAGCAATTAGCAAAAAAAGTACTAAGTCTTACGATGGGCAAAATATACAGGATTTTACTGAACTTAAGTTATTTATTCAAACAACAAACTAATGAAGTCTCCATAGTCTAAAGGCTACTATTATTAAAATTGAGTTATAAATTGATTAGATACAAGCCAAGATATGATTTTTTTTTTGAAAGGGTCTGTCTCGCACGATTTTTAGTTAATTTTTAGATTTTCAATTTAGTAGTTCACAGTTTTCCCTCTAATTAAAAAAATAATTCAACTTTACTTGAAGTAGATTATGATTGACAATTATAAACACTAATTTATGTTATTAGTATTGTAATGTATTTATTTTTTTAATTTTCTAATTTTTAACCTTCGAAACAAGTACGTAGTTCTAATTTTTTTGAAAATATTTTTTTAATTTATTTTAGAGTAATAACAACTTACACATTCCTGTCATCCTACCAGATGAAAATGACACATGATAAGAAAGACAGATGCTGTTAGTAAAAAAAAGGAAAATGTTATTATTACCTCTCAATCAGTTTTCTCATTTCTTCGTGGTTCATGCCATCCTTGGCGCTATTTCTCATTACTGAAACAAATCACACTTACTACACGAACACGAGACGTAACAAAAAAAAATTACGACAACAAGAAGTACCGGTGCAAATGAAAAACATTAACGATGCAGTAAATTAGTGACAAAACATGCTGTTAAAACACATTTAATCGACGTGCAACACGTATTCATCAAGAGTAAATAACACAAAAGTTATCGTCGAGTATAAATAAATTCCACACGTTATACTTTTTACTAATAGATGAGAATCTATTCTATTTAGAGAATATTTTGGCACACTTACCCTGGTCACTCTCTGAAAACAAATAGTTGTGGTCAAATTTTGAAATACTTTTCCTTAATATTACATTTAATTTAGATTGATTATACATACTATGTTGCACTAATCAGATAATTCAAGGTTAAACCATTTGATTGTGATTTTCGATTCAAATGCAAATGTGACTTTAAAGCACACTGTTACACATTAGACGAATTGTTAATCAAATTAATCTCACGGACACATTTAATGTGCGTGAACAAATTCAATGTTAAAACAATCCTGTTATGATTAAATATAACAAAAATGACTTACAGTGCACTTTCATTGCAGTGCCTGTGTTATTAAAATCCATTAAAGTACACGTATTCCTAAATGAAATTCAAGCCCGCAGTTTTTTTTTCTTTTCAAATTTGAAAGTAACTATGAAATATGGTATGTAGTTTTGAAATAGATACATCTCGATGAAATTCGTAAAGCATAAAAAGCAGAACAAAATAAGCAATGAGTTATATACACTTACCACCGTAACTACGATTATTAATGAGTTGGTCTCGATCGCATTCGGCTTCAGATATTTCGTTGCTGTCTTTAGAGTCGTTGAAAGAGGGGTCGTGATTGCGTGGGGGCGGTGGTGGAGGTTCGGGGCTGTTGCTGGTGGGTTGTAAACGTAGAGAGCCCATGGATCTCCTGCCAATTGAACCGCGGCTTCCGTACTGATCGTAGGGGTTGCCGTAACCTCCGTACTGAGAACCGTATTGTTCATCTTCGGGTGCGCAGTTAGCAGGATCATCGTACTCAGGACCAGGAGAATAAATGCTTCCGTTGCCTACAAAGGAACTTGTACTTTGCAGGAAGTAATCTAGGAAAATCATACCTTGTGATCCAACTCTATCATAACGCCTGTTCTGTCTTGGCATAGATTGAGAGCCAGCCCTAGAATGCATTTGGTGGGGGGTGTTCATGCCGGAAGGTCCCATGGTGCCTGCGTGAGGATGGGGGAAAGTCTGGAATTGCATTGCCTTAGTCGGGTCCATTTCTTCGCGGAATCCTAGCAGATGGAAGGTGGCGTACGGGCAGATTTCATCATCCATACCTACACGAAGTGTTCAAAGTCACTATGTTATTAATTACATTGTTGTGAAAAAAAAAAAAAAAAACGCCCAGGAACATGCATGGAATGAAATGGAAGTGCACTTGGAAACTACATGAGTTTATTGTGGAACTCATATAACTACTTATTTCTTGCAATAGGAATGCTACTTTTAATTGTATATTATAACTTACTTTGTAGGAAGACAAATTAGATTGTAGAAGAGATAGGCTAAAGACTTGCAAAAATGCAAAATAGAACAGAGTCAAATAAAACATTAGTACTTCCACAACAATAAGAAGAAAAGATTTTTATTTTATAAAAATGTATTTTATTTTGGCTTGAGTCCCTGACTATAGTCTTTTAAAATTCGAGTTGTTTTTCCTTTTTGTCCTGAGAAGTTTGAATGAAAACTTGTTAGTAACAAAAAAAAAAAACCTCTACCAAACCAACTCATTAATTTTTATCAAAAAAAGATCTTTACCTCTGTGAGTATGAATAGTTTCATTAGAGCCCCTGCGATTATTCAGTTCTTCGTATAGATGCCTCCTGGGATCCCAAGTGGAATGAGAACGGTAATGGGGCCCGCCTATTAACGGACAATATGCAATAAAGTGCACTTACAATATAAAGCCTCTCTGCTCCACACGTCTGTGCCTCGAGTACTTGAACACGGCGAACGCAAATTCAAGTACGTACATCAAATTAAACAAAAAGGAAGACACTTATAGCAAAATTAAATTCGAAGCTCTTGAACATTAGGGGCAAACAAAATGACAGTGAATATGAACATGCGGTGAGCAGATGGCAATGTCTCTTACTTATGGTACCTCGCTTAATTCGGTCACAAGTGTTGTAGTTGGATCCGGGTACTGGTGGTAGCTTGCGGTTTGGTGGTGCAATGTAGCCGAGTTCATCGCGTAAATCCGGGCGGCGTTTGTCAAGGGTTGATGTAGCATTGCAAGATTGATTGTAAACTACATCGTCTAAAATTAATTTAGAACATTTCGATTACTTTGTATACATACATATTTTACAGGGAAAAAATTCATTGCAAATAAAACTTTTTCTTTTTTGGAATGTGAGTTTTTACCAGCGTGTTAAAGAAGGTAACCGAAAGGCAACCTAAAAAACACATGCTTTCGTTCTCATGTTAGAAGCCAATTATAAGTACCACGCTAAAAAAATTAGGACCACCATGTAAATTAATTTTTTAATTCGTTCATCCCTTCACAAACATAATATTTGATGATTAACAAAACGTGCCAAGAAATTTTGCCAAAGTAAATAGATTCTTTTTTCAATTTTAAAACTTTGCTCCAGATATATGTATATTTCAAACTTTGGCCGACACTCACAATTCATAACAGCAGGTTTCAAGTTTAAGTGATTATAGTTAGTGTAGTATGTACAAAGATACATAAATTGTTTTATAAATACTGTTGTAAAATGAATTTTAACATAAAATTTATCTGCCGGTCCTAATATTCATTGGGGTATTGTGTGTTTAAACATGAAATACTAATACAGTAACCAGTACGTATTTCTTTTGAGATGAGAAAATGAAAAGTTGAAAAGCAAAAAGAAAAAGAAACTGCATAGGAAGACGTACAGTCACTTCTGAGTCTAGTCTGAGTAGGACCCTGTGCACGTCTTGTAAGAGCAACACAAATAACGACGATTCCTACAGCGACAACAATAATAGTAGCGGCAACAGGGACAGCAATATTCAAGTCAACCCAATCGGGAAGCCAAGGGAACAGTAGTCTCATATCAGAAGATTCCCTGATTGGCGCTATAGTTCCTAAAAATAAAAAGAAAAAACATTGTTTACCTTTGTTATAGTTGCCTTTTCCACGCAGCACGCAAATAACAATAATAGCCACAATAATTACTAGGACTGCCGATACGACAGGCACCACAAGGTTCAAGTTGGCGAGGATAATTTGGATGGTGTCTTCTTTGGGAATTTCGCGGGCCGGGGCAATAGTACCTGAAAAAAATCGGTCGGTTTATGTAGCGCAGCACTTGTAAGCATTTTCAGGTACTATTGCTTTAATACCCTAAGCATTAATGACCGTTCTCTCACCTCCTGTTACGGTTAAAGTTGCAAATTCGTACTCTCCGACGGTGAATCCGGCGTTATTGTGTGCGGTAACTCGTAAGTGGTACCAAGTGGCGGGATCTAAATCTAAGACAACAAAATTTCCGTCCAGTTTTACATTGTTGGCAACCTGAATCCATTCCAAGCTTGTTCTAATGTTAAAAATGTAATAGTTAGAAAATGTTGTTCAATGAAGATAATTGTAAAGAAATTTATACGACTTTTGTAAAATTTACAAAAATCTCTCATATTTAAACAAACATACCTATGCCGGGTATTTCAAATTGAATGTGCACTACAGAGATTTGATGTCAATAAGTTATAGTATCAGTATACAGTATGTCCCCGGATTGAGTTTACAATACGTATAGTGGACCAAAAATTTTTGAATTAAGAATTCATGTTTTGCAGTTCAGGTCTGCTTGGTGTGAAATGAATTTGTGTCAAATTTGACGTCGAAAGTCTTCAAGGTGGCGGAATTAACACAAGAAGAAGTAAAATCTGTGTAGGTAAAGTGGTCTTCCTTTTGAATTTAGGAGAAAAATTTAGTAAGATAAAATGATTCGCATTCAAAATTAGGGTGATATACCAAATTCTAACATCCTAGAAAAAAAACTGAATTACTGAAAATTAGGATTTCAGTACAGTTGTAAGACATTAACGCTGTCAGGTGCTAATACGGACGGAGTGTTATTTGAATAATCATATTTTATTTGTTTTTAGTCAATAAATATGTAGATGGCGTTAACATTTTACAACGTTACTGAAATATTTATAATTTAATTAGTAATTTTCCGTAATTCAATTTTCTTTTCTAGGATGTTGAAATTTGGTATATCTTCCTAATTTGAAATGAGAATCATTTTATCTTACTAAATTTTTCTCCTAAATTCAAAAGGAAGACAACTTTACCTACACAGATTTTACTTCTTCTTGTGTTAATTCCGCCACCTTGAAGACTTTCGGCGTCAAATTTGGCACAAATTCATTTCACGCCAAGCAGGCATTGTAAACTCAATCCGGGGACATACTGTATAGGTAAATTTATTAACAAATAAATTGAATCAGAGAACTACGTATATTAACAATCAAAAATCACAAAAAATTTGTCGTATAACAATGTAACATTGAAATTTTAGTAAAACACGTTCATTGGCATATCAACATATTGGGAAAAATTGAAATCATGCCAGTTCAAGTCATTTATAGTTTGCAAGTCCAGGATGAATCTAATAGAAACTTTTAAAATTTTTTGTGCAAATCGGTTTTTTCCTACTGCAATATCAGGTCAACAAGCGATCAAAAGATGTCGCTACTTAAATGTCCAGAAACTTTTAAGAATAAAAATGTCTACACTACTTTAACTTGTTCAATATTCTTACAGTTTTGTACCGAAAATACATTTTGGTACACAGTAGGTATATTTAAATTCATTTAAATTTGTATGTTATGTATCTTAAAACTACGAAGAGAATAAGATATAATAAGTAATATAACATTTAGCTTGTTTGATCAATGAAAACAATTTAATTTTTCCGCCTTTCAACGTCGAACCAGTTAGCTGCCGTTAATCACTTGTCACAGTTTTTTTTTTGTATTGTGAAGTTATGGTTATTGTGACTTTTTGGTTTGACTTTTTCATTTTAATTTTTATTCATCTACAAAAAAACGTGAGAAATATAGCATTTGTATAAGTTGTTTTGTTCAGTAAAAATAATTAAATTATCCCGCCTTTCAACAAACATCGAACCTGATTGGTTGTTGTTTACTGCTTTGCATCTTTCTCACTCGCGATTTTTAACATATTTTGTGTCTCGCTCATCTGTATCAAAAAGACATATCATTTCCATGACAACGAACGAAGACTGTTGTCATGGAAATAATATAAATAGAGATGTAATGAAATAGCATGTTAATCAAGCGCTCGAACGGCTGTTCGAGTAAGTTAAAAACACGGCCGATTTACCAGAAAATTTCCAAATCAATTATAGTTACGTATTTCTTTTAAAAAATGTTTTTTATAGACTGAGGAGCAAAGGCTCGTTAAAATAGGACCAAATACTAGTAACAACGTTAATATAAAAAATGACAGAAATTACAAAATAATGCGTAATTTTTGTTGGAAAGCGCCCCTGCTCACAGTCATATGTCTATGTCGCTTTTTGTTTTGAGTTTTTTTTATTACTTATTTGTTTCATTTAGATTTTTATTTATCTTCAACTACGAAAAAAATAAGAAATGCATCATGTTATCCGATAAGTAAAAACAATTGAATGTTCTCGCCTTTCAATTTTTTTTTTATATTGTGTATTTTGGTTACGATGCTTTCATCATTGTCGGTTTTTTAATTAGTTCCTTTTGATTTTTATTCATCTTAAACTAAAAATGAATGAGAAATGTAAAATTTATAACTTGTTTGTTTAGTAAAACAAATTTAATTTTCCCGCCATTCAACATCGAACTTGATTGGCTTTTGTCCATCTTATACCATGGACAATGTTGCCAGAGACCATGAAATTTCCTAATATTTCGCGAAATTTTTATTGTGTTGATAAATTATTTTTATTTCAAATACATATTATCATTTTTGCAAAATTTGATCTCATATACGTTTATTGGAAAATAATAAAATTTCAGATCTCGCGAAATATATTTTTGTGTTAAGCAAAAAAAAAAACATTGACTTTGTTGTTAGATCAAAAAATTGATCATCACTTTTTCCATTGAATTAAAGCAATTAAAAGTACTTTGCAGTGCACATTAAAATTTGAAATAGCCAACACATTAATATAAAAATAACACGTATTAATCTTACTTCTTTTTGTGTTCAATAACGAAGTACAGCATGGGACATCCACCATCAGACCATTCGTTAAGACGCAACGAAATGCTGTGTGATGACACCTCTATGAATTTTTCTACGCTAGGAATAACGGGTTTATCTCCTTTGGTTCTTGTGTTCAATGTATCAGATGCATCACCCATGCCAATGCTAAAATATCACCGCCGAGATAAAAAATACATACTTGACTAGCATGAAGATAATAGTTACCTGTTGTAAGCAGTAACGTACACTTGATAACGTGTTCCACATAATAGTTTCTCCAACGTGTACTTTTCCGTATTGGCTGGCACTTCAACGGTTTCCCAGCTGCCGAATTCAGGTTTGTAATGAATGGAGTATCCGTGAATCGGTTCGGTGTCAGTCGGATGTGCTTTAAGTTTGATGGTTAAGGAATTGGTGGTCGCTGAAGGCAAAGATACCTAGAAATGTGCATCATTATTTAGGTTTAAAAATTAAAAATATTTTACGCCCTCATTACTTGTGGGGCATGAGGTGGAGCGTTCACAATCAACTGATGAGTAACAGAATCTTGACCGAAAGAATTTTCAACTTGGCAGGAATACTCTCCAGCATCAGTACGGGTTACATCACGAATGAAAAGAGAACCATCAGGTTGCTGGCGAATACGATCGTTAGTAGTAACCACCCCCTTGATTTTCCAAACGATTTCTGGCTGGGGTACTCCGACTGCGAGGCAAGGTAACGTAACATCTTCTCTGTAGGTGGTAGTGAAAGTATCATCGAATGATGCAATTTTTGCTGGGACTAAAATATCAAGGTCTTAATATATATTTGTTTTAAAATAATATTGTTTATTACCTTTAGTGCTGGGAGAAACAATGATTTTCTTTGAGGGCGAACCTTCTCCAATAGTCGTGGAAGCAGTAACACAAAATTCGTACTTGAGGTTGCTGTTCAAGTCTTTCGCCTGGTAACTGAGGTTTGGTACTTTCGGGTTTGGAATGACCTTCTGTGTCTTTGGGGATTCACCTTTCTGTCCATTTACAGAACTATTTATGTATACGGTGTATTGTAAGATAACGCCATTGGGTTCAACGGGTGGCTTCCAGCTGACGAGGATAGAATCATCGGACATAACGAGTGCCTTTATCGCCACCGGTGGTTCAGGGACTGCAATGTAATTAACTTGTAACAACATATACACGAATTTAAGAGTGTACGGTTTTACCATCTTGTTCTGTGATGCAATGAATTGGGTTGCTTCGCACACCATCCCCTCCGGAAGTAAAGGCAAGGACCTGCATGCTGTAGTTTGTGTATTTTCTTAAGCCGTGAAGAATAGTTTCACTGGAGGCGGTTATTTTGGTATCTTTTGTGTTTTCATCTGAAATCAATTCATCAAGTAAAAACGAATGCAAATAACTTTTTATCAAATTGAGAGTAACATTGCATAAAATTCTATTTGGTACGTACCAAACCATGAGTCAGATGGTCCGTAAATCACTTTGTAACCTTTAATGACACCGTTTGCAGAATTGAGAGGTGGTGACATCCATGAAACACGAATTGTTTGAGCTGTCAAGGTAGTGCATGTGGTATCGTGAGGAGGTTGTTCCGGAGTGCCTTCAGCGGTATAAGCCTTGACTTCTTCAGAAAGTGGACCGGCATTTATTCTGTTGTAAGCTTGCACGACAACGGAATATTGCACGTATGTTTTCAAACCAGAAATCTAAAAACGAAATATTTCCTAAAATATATTGTGAAGACTACATTCATCAGAATTGTTCTGTCAAGCAATATCTGTTGTTAAATGTCGATTTAAACATTTCTTGCACCTACCAATAATTGATGCTCCTTTCCATCTTCCCTGCTAAATTCAACAGTTTCAAACACGAAAGGCGCATCGGCTGAAGAAGACAGTTTATATCCAATGTAATACCCCAAAAGCTCGCCGTTCCATTCAGCTTTATCTGGTTGCTTCCAAAAAACTTTAATAGAGTGTTGGTCGTTAGCTTCAGCTCTGACGTTAAGTGGAGGGCCAGTCGGAGCTTCCTCTGCAGTGATTATAGTTACGGTATCAGAAGGATCACTATCACCAATTTCATTTTCAGCTACGATGCGTAAGTGGTAAGTGGTTGCAGGCTTGAGAGTGAACACACCGGCTTCGGTTTGTTCTCCAGGAACTAAGACTCGCTCCACAGCATCCCAAGAAGCCTTGCTGGGTTTATATTCGATCATATACCTACAACGAAAAACACAGTTTTATTTAATTCAACTTGCAACGAGCAACTTCACCTTGTAATCGGAGAATTTCCATTGTAAGGGGCAACCCAGGATAACTGCACGGACCTTCCTGATTTGTCGAGAACCTTCAAGCCGTAAGGCACTTCGGGTACTTCTTGTACAATCATGTTAATGCTAGTGTCATCACTGCCAAAGGCATTAGTAGCCACGCAAGTAAACAAAGCCGAGTCAGATCTCTCAGTGCGCTTAATACTCAAATCGGATAAGACTCCGGTTGGCAGAATTTCCTCCCTGATGGTATATCTAGTGTCACCTTTAGGTTCCAATCGCTTGTTATTGATGTTCCACAAAATACCAATTGGTTTCTCTCCCTTGGCTTCGCATTGTAAAACAGCTGGGTCTCCACGTCGTGATGTTTGATTGCGTAGTTTAACATCAAATTGCGGTGGGGCTACAAAAATCAGTCCAATCGTAACTTAACTCACTCACGCAAACTCCAATCACACTCACCTTGCACACTGATTAAAACGACGGCTGAAAGTCCAGATCCAATTCCATTAACGGCTTCGCAAAGATAATACCCTTCATTATTTTTTTGAATGTTGTTAATCATCAGCGTGCCATCTTCGACTCTGATGTCTGGATTGTTTGGTTTAAAGTCTTTATAATCGCCGGGTTGAACTCCTACGAAATCAAAAAATTAAATAAAATTATTCGAAAAAGTTGGCGTGTTTAGTTACCGGTGGCTTTCTTCCATGTTACGACGGGCTTAGGAAAACCATCGGCTTTGCATTCAACAGCCGCATCAGAACCTTGCGCAAAAGCTTTATCGGTTGGTTCTAAAATCCATCTGGGTGGCACTAAAAGTTTAAGGAATTCATTAGAAAATGTTCTTGTAAATCTTAGTTAGAAAAGCATGCAGAGAATGGGCCCTTTTTTGACTAAAAACAGCCTAATTTAATATTTAAATTTCCGCTTCTTTCTGTATTAAATCAAATAATTTTGTCTTAGTTTTTAGAAAGAAGCGTCTCAAGTAAATATTAAATGTTTAAATTTTGAAAAATCTCCTGCATATTTTGATTATACTCTAAAACATTGCTTACTCATTGCACTTTGTTAACCATAATTAATAATATTATTTTATTAAAAGCTAATGATATCGTTTGCTCTATTTAAATATTTTTTATCATTGTTTTATTATTCACATTGTCTTTTTTTATATCATGTCATATGGAGTTATTTAATAATTTAGAAAAATATTTTAAGAATCAATTACAGTCAAATTAATTTTTGCATTTTTTAAATTAATTCTTGTCTTTTGATTTATGTACTGTATTTTATTTCTTATCATCTGACTTATCTTTTTTTTATTCTTGACTTCTGATTTACTTTTTTAATCTTGTCTTATGATTTAATATTTTTAAAATTCTTTTATTATTCTCGTCTTCCTTTTTTGATTAATTTAATTTTGGGGTCCATTTTCTTTGTCTTCTGATTCCATTTTGTTTTTGATGTTTTCTCTTGATTTAATTTTTTTATTCTAGTCCTCTAATTTATTTGTTTTTTCTTCTTCTGATTCAAATTTTCTTTATTCTTGTCATTCTTTCACTTTAATTTTATTTTTGGCTCCCATGTTTATTTATTTATTTTTATCTTCTGATTTAATTTTTCTTTTTTGTTTTTTTATCTTCTAATTTTTTAATGTGTTATTATTATCTTCTGACTCAAATTTTCTTTGTTCTCGTGTTTCTTTTGATTTAATTTAATTTATGGTTCCCTTGTTTATTTATTAATTTTTTTTTAATTTCTGTCTTAACTTTTCCTTTAGGTTTTTTACCTTCTAATTCAACTTTTTATTCTTGTCAACTAGTATACTTTTTTATTTTGTTTCTTTTGACTTAATTTAATTTTTAGTTATCGTCTTTCGATTAAATTTTTAACTTTTGACTCCTAACTTAAACCTTTTAAATTCTTGTCGTCTGATTTGACATAATTTTCTTTTTATTCTTGTTCTCTACTTTCCTTTTCCTGATTTAATTTTTCTTGTTGGTTTTTTAATTTATTTGTTGTTTTATTCTTGTCTTCTGATTTAAATTTTCTTTATTCATATCTTTCTTTTGATTTAATTTTATTTTTGGTTCCCTTGTTTATTAATTTTTAAAAAAATTTGTCTTTGGATTAAACTCTCTTATTCTTGTCTTCTAATATATTTTAATTTTTTTCTTTTGATTTAATTTAATTTTTGATTCTTGCCTTCAGATTTAAATTTTTATACTAAGCAATTTTTTAATTTTTTTCCTGATTTAATTTTTTTAACTTTGTCTCCTCATTTAATTCCTTTAAATTCTTGTCTTCTGATTTTACATCATTTTCTTTTTATTCTTGTTCTCTAATTAATTTTTTAAAAATTCCTTTTCCTGATTTAATTTTTCTTGTCGGTTTCTTGATTTATTTGTTGTTTTATTCTTGTATTCTAATTTAAATTTTCTTTATTCTTATCTTTCTTTTGATTTAATTTAATTTTTGGTTCTCTTGTTTATTAATTTTTTTAATTTTTGTCTTCAGATTAAATTTTTTCAAATTCTTGTCTTCTAATATTTTTTTAACTTTGTCTCCTCATTTAATTCCTTTAAATTCTTGTCTTCTGATTTTACATCATTTTCTTTTTATTCTTGTTCTCTAATTAATTTTTTAAAAATTCCTTTTCCTGATTTAATTTTTCTTGTCGGTTTCTTGATTTATTTGTTGTTTTATTCTTGTATTCTAATTTAAATTTTCTTTATTCTTATCTTTCTTTTGATTTAATTTAATTTTTGGTTCTCTTGTTTATTAATTTTTTTAATTTTTGTCTTCAGATTAAATTTTTTCAAATTCTTGTCTTCTAATACATTTTTAATCTTTTCTTTTGATTTAATTTAATTTTTGATTCTTGTCTTCCGGTTTCATTTTTATTCTAGTTCTTTAATTAATTTAATTTTTTTTCTGGTTTAATTTTTTGTTTTTTTATTCTTGTCTTCTGATTCAAAATTTTTTTTATTCTTGTCTTTATTTTGATTTAATTTAATTTTTGGCTGCCTTGTTTATTATTTATTTTTTTGATTTCTGTCCTCTGATTTAATTTGTATTCGTTTTGGCTTTTTACCTTCTAATTTATTTATTTTTATTCTTGTCTTCTAATACATTTTTTAATTTGTTTCTTTTGATTTAATTTAATTCTTATCTTGTAATGTAATTTTTGTCTCCTGATTTAATTCTTTTTGATTCTTGTCTCCAGATTTAATTTTCTTTTATTCTTGTGCTCTAATTAACTTTTTTAATTCCTTTTCCTTTAATTTTTCTTGTTGGTTTCAACAAATAAATGCTTTTTTATTCTTGTTTTCAGATTTAAATTGTTTTTATTCTTATCTTCCTTTTGATTCAATTTTATTTTTGGTCCCCTTGTTCATTGATTTTTTAAAATTTTGTCTTTTGATTAAATTATTTCTTGTTGTCTTCTAATACATTTTAATTTTTTTCATTTGATTCAATTTAATTTTTGGCTCCTTCCTCCCGATTTATTTTCTTTTTTTTTCGTCTCCTGATTTAATTCTTTTTGATTCTTGTCTCTTCTTTTTAATTTTCTTTTTATTCTTCTTCTAATTTATTTCTCATTCCTCCTTCCAATTTAATTTAATTTTAGATTACATACTTTTTCACATTTAACTTTTCTTTTTGGCTTTTCGTCTTCTAATTTATTTTGTATTTTTTATTCTTGTCTTCCGATTTATTTTTTCAATTCTGTTTTACTCTTTTTCATTATTATCTCCCGATTCAATTTAATTTTTCATTATTTCTTCTGATTTACTTTTGCCCTTTAGTTATCTTCTGTTTTATTTTGTTTTTTATTATTTTTTAAATTCTAATTTTTTTTGTCTTCTAATTTAGTTTTTTGCCTTCTGATTTCATTTTCTTTTTATTCTCATCTTCTAATTTATTATTTTTAGTCTCTCTTTTGATTTATTATTATTATTTTTAAAATTTTTATTTTAATTTTTCTTATTTAATTTTTGGCAGTGGCTAAACGTCCGCCGGCGGAATTGTACGTATAAGCAGAAAATTAAGTCTTAAATAAAATCACTTGTGACAATTAATATCCAGATTTGTCAAGGAACAAATGTTGAAATATTTTTAAAATTGTGACCAGAATGCTTTCCAATGAACAATACGGATGCAATTATGTTCTGCCAGTAAAGGACAACATTTCGAGCATTTATCGTGATGTTTTGACGTTAACATAGGTAAAATCATTTTGATTTTTGTTTTAAAAATAATCTTATTTAGGATGTAAGTTTGCACATTTCATAGCCCACTCTGGCCTGTTTTCAATAAATCGCACGTTATAAATGTCGATTTTTACTTCACATCGTTGAATTGACGTCTCAAATATTGACTGTCAAACAACAAATAAATTCTTGTTTACCTATTTAATGTTTTATTGCAATTTGAAATAACAATTAGTTAAAAAAGTTGGATTCCACAGCCACCCAGAACTACAATAATACGCAAATTCAGTGGCTTCTGTTATGAAGAGGTTGCATCTAAATGGGTTAATTGCTGTGAAAATCTCTTTTAACGCTGTCATATGTAAAACTATCTTATTATAAAATATGTATTTTCATTTAATTATATTTCCTTTCATTATGTTTCCATATTTTCGGCGGATTCTCACTGTTATGTATCAATATTCCGCCGAACGGCGGAAAACAACTTTTAAGATAATCAGTTCCGCCGGATTTTAATTAAAATTATTTTTTTCGGCGGACAACGTTCCAAAAACTTCGTCAATTCCACCGTTCGGCGGAATTTGTAATTTATAAGTACAATGCCGCCGGCGGACATATAGTCACTGCGTTAATTTTTTCCTGAGTACTGTCTTCTGATTTCATATTATTTTTGTCTTTTGATTTATTTGATTTTCGATTTTTGATTTATTTTCTTTTTTGATTCCGATCTTCTGATTTGTTTTAATTGTTGTCCTGATCTAAGTTTTTTATTCTTGATTTTTGATTTAATTTAATTTTTTATTCCGTTTTTCTGATTTAATTTTTCTTTTTGATTCTTATCTTCCGATTCCTTTTATTCATGTTTGCTTCAAATCAAAGTTGAGACCAATCTTTTGATTTAATTATTTTATTTTCTTTTTTGCTTTGATTCAATTATTTTAAAATTAATGAATTAAATTTAACATACAAAATATAGAAACATTGGCATTTGACATCCTTTGTTTTGTATTATGGCGTCATTTCTGTCTCATCTCAGCCTTTTTTCAAGTTTCAATGAAACAACTGGTATGCAGATACGAACCTGGGGTCGACAGAAAGTTTTACGGAACAATTTCTCTTAATTACTTAATCAATAAACAATTACATCAGTGCAACATTTCTACAATAAAAAGATTGTTTTCATTTTATAAAAAATATTAGCAGATGTATAGTATTAAACAAAAGTAATGCGACACGACCGAGTTGTGGCGTGAATATTCAAGATCGTTCCTTTTTAGCGTAATTTTGTTGTTGTTGCAAAATACAACATAATAACTTATTTTTCTTGTTCTAGGGCAAACGATACACTTTTAAATATTTAATTCTGTAAGCAACGTGTTAGATTTATGAAATACAACAAATTTCCTTCGGTCATTTTTCAAAGCTTCGTGTCAGTCAGTGAAAGTAACGCGTTTCTAAGAAAGAAATTTCTTATATCCTCCTGGTTAGTCTATTCTACAAAAAAGACAACTAAAAACAGTGTGTCAAATAAAACAAAAGCAACGGAAACATAAGAACGCAACAGAAGCATGCAAACAAATGTTAGTAAAAAAAAACTAAATAAAACAATGAAAGTGAAGTGCAGTGGATAAGGGGGAAGGGTTTGTGAACTTAACGACCCTCTCATCTCGGCCCGGAAGGAAACGGGATGGGGGAAAAGACGGGATTAATCGGCCGAGATTATTCCAGAAATCGAATGAGAATGAAACTAAAACGAAACCTATTCGACGGGGTGGGGCTCATATGATTAATCTGTTAATCACGTTTAATGTGTTAAAAAGAAAACAGACCCAACAACCCACATACAATAAATAAGTGCAATCAAACATACTGATAAACAAATGGCGGTACCATAAACGAACAAGGAAGCCGTATAGTGAACAGAACCAGCTTGATTCCTGGCGATACAAGTATAGTTTCCACTTTGTGTTTCGCTTACATCGTCAATTAAGAGTAAACTAGCTTTTTTCCCAATTTTCCTAACGAGAACTCCGTCCTGGGAAACCAAGACGTCGTCCTGGAAGCTCCAGCCGATCTCTAAGGGAACGTCACCATCGGAAACCAAACAAGTGACCTGCACGGCTTGCCCCGAATAAACAGGGGCATCACCGAAATCGAAAGGTGCAATGCGAGGTAGTACTGGAAAAAGGGAACTAATTACAAAAAACAAAAACACACTACAGAAAAACTTGTAGTTTTTGGCGAACCGTTCACTTCTAAACTCGTCGTGTGCTCCGCGTAACCCACAGAGTTTTCACCCCTGCACGTGTAATTCCCTGCGAGATTATACGTGATCGAATCGATCGTAAGCGTACTGCTTCTTCTACCAACATTCATCACGAGTATTCCCGGCTCATTATTAACCGACTGATTGTTATGTTTCCAGGAGATTTTAAGTGGGAGATCTCCTTCGGGAACCGTGCACTGCAGGGAGGCGTATTGGCCAGTTTGAGATGGACTGTCTTCGAAGTAAAACGCAGATACTCTTGGTGGGACTATCAGAAAACAATTCAGTTTCAGATTTGCTTAAAATAAATCAAAAAAAGGGCATTTCAAATGAATAAATCAAACCAAAATGTGTACTTAATGAGAAAGAAAATCGTCGTTATCATAAGTATGGTGAAGGCTCAGATTATTGTTCTACATAAAAAAAAGATTTACTGATACTAGAAGAACTATTTCTTGATTAATTTTATCGAGATGTTGGGGCGTTCAGATGAATCCTTCATTATTTAATTTCACTCCGATCTTTCAATTGTCTTCTTGTTCTTTCTTCCGTATTTCTAACGTAATAACCTACAGGGGTGGAAATCGTATCTCCAATCTTATCTTTAATGAAGTTCGTAAGTATACTTTGAGTATGTTCATAAAACGCGTGCAACTTTCCTGTTTCGCAATTCCCAATATTCCTATTTTTTTTAAGTCAGTAAGTTACCTTTCTCTTTGCAAAGGTTCATTGCCATAGGACGACTTGCATGCTCTATTTTATTTTGGACTTTTTTCACTTTTCCAGCGACAGTTTACTTTTATCATTTGAGTTTCATTTTTAATAATATTAATTACTGTCAACATTGGTAATGAAATGACTTGGGAGGGGGGTAACTAAATAAACAAATAACTGCGGGATTGGTTCAGGTGGAACGAAATAAGAAAGAAAATAAATAAAAAGAAATAACCATTAACTAGTAACTGCGCAACGTGCACCGCCTCTCCGGCTCCGTTTTTGGCCCTGCACGTGTAATTCCCCGAATTCGTGTAGGAAACTGCCTCTATCGACAATATAGAACTGCGCCTACCGACCATGGAAGTGGACACTTCCGGGAAGACCTTCAAACTACGACCATTTAAATCCCACTCGAACGACACGGGCAAATCACCCTCTGATATTAAACACGTGACCTGCACGTATTGGCCAGAATGCAGAGGATTGTCTTCGAACAGAAATGGCGTTATTCTTGGTGGAACTGAAGTAAAAGAGACAATCATTTAATTCTACAACAAGAGGTTGATCGATCAACTTCATTAACATTTATGTTAAAAGTCTATATACGTGTAATTCTCCGAATTTGTGCAGAAAACTACCCTCTCCTGGAACTTGTTGTTTCCCCAAAGATATACAAACTGTTTAAATTCTATTGGTGTTAATAAACACGTGACTCACGTTACTAACCAATATTTGTCATCGAATAGAAACGGAAGTAAAATAATCACTTCATACACTCGGTACAAGAAGAAAGAAGTTGGTTAAATAAGTCATTGATGAAATCATCCCCATTTCTAACTCAAACGAAAAAAGGAAATTACTTCTTCGCAAATTAAATTTAAAAAAGGATTTAGGATAAGGGTAAAGTGAAATAGAAACAAAATATAACCATTAACTAATAGCTGTGCGACGTGAACTGCTTCACCAGCTATGTTTTTAGCTCTGCACGAGTAATTCCCTGAGTTAGTGTAGGAGACTGATTCTATCGACAGGATAGAACTACGTCTACCGACCATGGAAGTCGACACTTCCGGAAAGTCATCTAAACCTCGTCCGTTTAAATAAATCCCATTCGAACGAAACGGGCATGTCACCCTCTGATATTAAGCACAAGACCTGAACGTACTGTCCCGAATGGAGGGGGTTGTCTTCGAAGAGAAACGGCGTTATTCTCGGTGGAACTGAAGTGGAGAAAAGAGAAAGTGGTGGAATGAACAAAGCAAAAAGCAATGCGTAAGTTTTGTACAAAATTTAAACCATTTACTAGTAGCTGGGCGGTGTAGGTGCTTTCCCCTGCGATATTCTTTGCATGGCAAGAGTAATTCCCAGCGTTTTCATCTGAAACTGATTCTATGGACATGAGCGTGTTTCTGCTTCCAATTTTCATAACGGATACACGGGCTAGATTACGCAAACTCTTTCCGTTCATGGTCCATTCGATGGTCAATGGTAAATCTCCTTCCGATACGAAACACAAGACTTGCACCGCCTGGCCAGATGAAACGGGGTTTCCCTCGAATTCAAACGGCGTTATCCTCGGAGCCACTAAAGAAAATTCTAGTAAACTTCTTTTATATATTTTCCTTTTAGTGTATAGTCGATCGAAACGGTGGTAATGTTGCCATCTTATGTGGGGGGATAGGTATAAAGGAAGGGAAAAAAGCGATTGCGAAAAAGAAACAAACAACGAAAGTAATTAAGTAATAACCGTTAACTAAAAGCTGAGCTGTATGGGTGGCTTCTCCAGCAGGGTTTACCGCGTTACAAGTGTAGTTTCCGGCGTGAGCGTACGAAACGGATTCGATTGCTAAAATAGAATTTCTTTTCCCAATTTTACCGACTGACACGTCAGAAAAGTTATCTAAACTAACCCCGTTCAGCGTCCACTGGATGTCTAAAGGCAAGTCTCCTTCGGAAACAAAGCAAGCTATTTGTATCGTATGACCAGAAGAGACGGGGTTATCCTCGATTTCAAACGGTGTTACCCTCGGAGGAACTAAAGGAAAAAAGAATATTGTAGCATGCTTCACATTGACCAGTTGTAACGTTGCTTCCATAATACTCGAGATCGCAGATATTTGCGTGCGCCACTGACATGATGACGTCAAAATATGTTATTCCGATCCCTAATTACTACTCACATACACACACACCTTTTATAAATAATTTCCTAATAAAATAAATAAACTGGAAGCAAATTTGGGGGATAAATCGGAAAGGTTTTAACGATTGCAAACCAAAATTATAATAAAAGTAATAACAACCATTAACTAATAACTCAGCAACGTGTACTGCAACCCCCGCGGCGTTCTTGGCTTTGCAGGTGTAATTTCCGGCGTTCCTGTACGAAACCGACTCAATCGCCAAAATCGAGTTTCTTTTTCCTATGTTCCCCACAGAAATTTCGTGAAATTCATCCACACTGTGACCGTTCAGGGTCCACTCGATTTTCAGAGGCAAATCCCCTTCAGATACGAAGCAAGTCACTTGCGTCGGTTGCCCGGAAGAAACGGGATTGTCAAATTCAAAGGGATGTATTTTCGGGGACACTGAAGAGGAAAGTGCAACGAATTAATGGGTGCAATGGCTAAGGCAAAACGTAAGCGGCAACTAAATACTTTAATAACCATTAACCGAAAGTTCTGTCACGTGCACATCTTGCCCGGCCTTATTTTCAGCGTAGCAAGTGTAATTTCCCGCGTTGGTATACACAACCGAATCTATGGTTAAAAAGGAGCCCTTCTTTCCCATTTTCCCAAATGATATCTCCGGGTAAGCATCCAAAGACTTTCCGTTTAGCTTCCACGTTATATTCAAAGGCAAATCTCCTTCAGAGACGAAGCACGTCACCTGCACAGAATGGCCTGAAGAGACGGGGTTTTCTTCAAATTCGAAGGGGGTAATTCGGGGTGCAACTGAGGAATAAATAAATCATTGCATCAGTGGCTGGAAATCGCAGCAACTATAATTTTCCTTGATCTGTCGGTTTGCAAAAAAAGCAAAAGAAAGAAATTAAATAAGTGAGCAAGCGTGTATTTTGTTAAAATCAATGGGGGGTGCATGTATGAGAAAAGGTAAAAAAAAAACAAAACACTGCGCACACAACAAACAAAAAGCAGAAAACCACATAAAAATAACCATTAACTAAAAGTTGTTCTTCGTAATGGGTTTTTCCGGCGACGTTTTGGGCTTCGCACGCATAATTTCCGGCGTGATTGTAAGAGACCGACTCGATGGTTAAGAAAACGCCTCGTTTCCCGATTTTTCCCACCGAAACGTCCGACAAATCCACAACGCTACTGCCATTGAACTTCCAGTCAATTTTTAAGGGCAAATCCCCTTCGGACACTAGGCAAGTGATTTGGATGTAATGACCAGATGAAACGGGGTTCTCTTCAAATTCGAAAGGGGTTATTCTTGGAGGAACTGCGAAAAAGAATTGCTCACAGAAAAAGTTAACTTCACAAGATTTAAATCGCCACCAACTGTAATATTCCACGAAACCACCGAAATAATTAGGAAGATCGGGTTGGGTTAGGGAAAAGAATTTGGGACAAATTCCGCGTAAAATATACTGCAGGGCAAACCTCCCTTGGATGTAATGACCAGAGATGAAGGAGGAGGAACTTCCAGTCCATCTAAATAATTAAGGGTTGGGATAGAAAAAAGTATTTTGGACAAAATTCCACTTGTAATATATTACCCATGACCACAAGTTCGGAAGAAAATCTTGTAATCCCCGCCTTATTTGATGCCAAGCAGGTGTAATTGCCCGCATGGCGTTCAGTCAAGGAATCTATGCTCAAGACGGCTGTTTTTTTCCCGAACGTCCCCGTCGTAATTCCCTTTGCATTCGTCAGAGCTTCTCCGTTCAAAAACCACGAAAATTCTAGAGGCAAATCGCCCGATGATACACTGCATTGTAAAGTGGTCGAATCTCCAATATTGGCAGGTTCGTCGCCGAAGGAAAACGGTATGATTTTTGGTAAAACTGTGATAAATAAAAAAAACGTACTACTGAGAATTTGTAAATGGTATTTAACAATAGTACAGTAACAGTACCCATAACGGTTAACTCTGAGGAAAAACTCGACACGCCAGCATAATTTAGTGCAAGACACGTGTAGTTCCCAGCATGGTATTCCTGCAAGGAATCTATGCTCAAAACCGACGTTTTCTTTCCAACTCCAACTATCGTTATCCCTTTTACATCATTCAAGGGTAGTTCGTTTAAAAGCCAAGAAAATCTTACGGGTAAGTCACCCAATGCCATACTGCACTGGACCGTCGTTGACTCTTCCAAATTACTAGGTTCGTCGCCAAAGGAAAATGGAAGGAGCTTGGGCAAAACTGAAATTAATTCGAAACCGAACTAAGAAAGGGAAAAAATAAATTTGTGTTCAACTACAATTACTAGTACCATTAACGTGTAATACTGTGGAGTGTTTTGAGGATCCTGCCACGTTAGTTGCAACGCAAACGTATTCTCCGGAGTGTTCGGCTCGAACTGAATCGATGCTCAGTTGACTGATTCGTTTGTTCGTGCGCAAAACTGAAATCCCCCCGTAATCATCCACAGGGCGTTCACGAAGCAACCAGGTTATATTTATGGGGAAATCGCCTTTACTGACGGTGCAGAACACCGAGGCCATGTCACCGGAATTTACGGTTTCCTCGCCAAAATCGAAAGGAGTTATCAATGGAGGAACTAAAATTAGAAAAAAAAATTGACCTGCAGGACCTTTACTGATGCCACTTCCTCACCAAAATCGAAAGGGGTTGGATTTCTTTTTAGAAATCACTGGGATGGTGGAAGTTTAAAGTGGGAGTTGGGGAAGGGGTTAAATCTTACAACAGAAAATAAGCAATACCAGTCACTTGCAACTGGGTTGAGTGAGTTGCAAGGCCGGCGGCATTCACAGCAATGCACGTGTATTCCCCAGAATGTTCAGCTTGCACCGAATCGATGCTTAATTGGCTGATCCGTTTGTTTGTTCGTAGAACTGTGATTCCTTGGTAAGTTCCAACAGATCTATTGTTGAGCAACCAGGTTATATTAATAGGTAAATCCCCTTTGTGAACTGTACACGTAATTGAAACCATGTCATCTGAATTGATGACATCTTCTCCAAAATCAAAAGGTGTTATCATTGGTTGAACTGCAACGAGTAGAAAAGGTAAGCCAAAATGTGAATACCATTATAAAATGGGAGAAGTATCACGACCATTTGCAGCAGTCCAGCTGTTCTTATAAAATTAAGCAAGTAGATGGAGGAGGCCACGGTTAAATAAAAGAAGAATCACACAAAAACCATGAACACAATTACAATAAATACTACATTTCTTTAACTGATTATGAATGAAGCAAATTTGGGGGAAAAGTATGTAGTTTTCATCCAAAATCATTATGTTATGGTTTTTGCTCTACTGTTGAAAAAATTAATTAAAAAAATAAAGACAGAAGACTACTTCAAATCATACTCATATACCATTGATAAGTAACGTAGCAGAGTGAGAAGCAACGCCTGCCCTATTCGCAGCATGACAAGTAAATTCGCCAGCATGATTAGGTTCCACAGAGCTAATGGTGAGTAAACTTGTACGTCCGCCAATTGGTATCACGGAAACACCCGAGCGAGCCAAAATAGCCTTGCCATTCAACGTCCAACTAACATTCAGGGGCACATCACCCTTGCTCACGTAGCAACTCAACTGCACACTGTCCCCAGTGTTAGATTCACCCTCGAAATCAAAAGGTGTGATGTATGGCAAAACTGCAAAAGCAACATGCGACGAATACAAAGAAAAACTAACAATAAAAAAATGCTACAACAAAAACATTAACCATTAACGTGTAAATGAGCTGAGTAAGTAGTTGTTCCTGCGACGTTCTCTGCGTGACAGGTGTATTCCCCACTGTGTTCAGCACGAAGCGATTCTATGCTCAACGTGCTCAATCGCTTATTGACGATGCTTGTAACCACCCCATCGTAAATGCTTATCAATTTTCCGTTTAAAGTCCACGTAATACTCAAGGGAAGATCACCCTTATTCACCGTACACGACACCGATGTCATATCGCCGGAATTTAACTCCTCTTCTCCAAAATCAAAAGGAACTATCTGAGGTGCAACTAGAAAACAATTAAGTAGTGGGAATGAATGCGTTTCGTAAGATTGGGATGCTTGTAGCAACCCTATGCTTATCAATTTTCCTTTCGAAGCCCACGTAACATTCTTCCCCAAAACCAACTGGAAGGGTGAAAGGGTAAGACTGGAGGGAAAATAAAAACTCAAACAAGCAGGCAAAAGCTCTACAAGAGGTGAGGTACCATTCACTAGTAAGTAGGCTTCAAATTGTGCACTTCCGGCTGTATTATTTGCGTGACACACGAACTCGCCGGCGTGATTGGCCTCTATGTAATCGATGCTTAAGTAACTTGATCTCTTGTTGACGAGGCTGGCGGTGATACCCCTTGTTTGACCAACAGGTTGCCCATTTAAAGTCCAAGTTATACTCAGAGGTAAGTCACCCTTATTCACAGTACAGGTCACCGAAGTCATATCTCCCACGTTTAGTTGCTCGTCCCCAAAATCAAAAGGTAATATCTGTGGGGGGACTGAAAAGTGTATTTCTCAGATGAATTATTGTAAAAAAAATTGAAGGATTTGGGCGGCGGGAGGGGGGGCGGTAAATAAATTAGAGATAAGCGTGCGTTAAAGGGTAAAAATACCGTTAACTCGTAAATGCGTGGAATAACTATTTTCCCCCGCAGTGTTTTCCGCCACGCAAGTGTATTCCCCAGCGTGACGTGCATCAATGCTTTCTATGCTTAAGGTGCTAAGTTTTTTGTTCACTAGGTTCGTAACTATCCCATTATATTGCCCAACGGGTTTTCCATTCAGCAACCATGTAATACTGACAGGTAAATCCCCTTTACTTATGGAGCAAGCTACGGAAATGGTGTCGCCGGAATTCATTTCGTCTTCGCCAAATTCGAAAGGTAACACCTGGGGCGCAACTGAAATCACCAGGGTTTAAAAATCAACCGAAAGGGGAACACAGGTTCGGCTAAATAAAAATCAAAAGGCAAAATTCAAGTTTGGCAAGAGAAATACCGTTCACGTGCAAATGCGCGGAAAACCTTGCGCTTCCCGCTTTGTTCTCTGCAATGCAAGTGTATTTTCCGACGTGACGTTCGCTAACTGAATCCACGCTGAGTTGGCTCGTCCTGCGATTAAAACTAGACACGAAAACTCCGACCGTGTCTTCTGCTGGCTCGTCGTTTAAACTCCAAAAAAACTGAATGGGTAAATCCCCCTTCGCAATTATACACGTGGCGATCATAAGATCGCCAGAATTGACTGGTTCGTTTCCGAAATCAAAAGGTGTTATTTGTGGAAGGACTGCAAGTAAAACACGAAACAAAATCAACCAACTTAATAGTTTCATTGGATGCCAAAGGACCTCCAAGTCGTTCAAAACGAGAAAGGTTGAAATGAAAGCAGGGTCAAACATAAAAGGCTGAGTAAGGAACAAGTAAAAATAATACCGTTTACGTGTAAATGGGCCGAGAACCTCGTATTTCCGGCGTAATTCTCGGCTATACAAGTGTATTTCCCAGCGTGCTGTTCCCTAACGAAATCTATACTAAGTTGGCTAGATCTTCGGTTAGTATTCAGAACAGAGATTCCCATCACGTCTTCTGCCGGTTCGTCATTTAAGCTCCAAAAAATTTGAATGGGCAGGTCACCCTTTGCAATTGAACACGTGATATAAGCGAATTCGCCGGAATTAATGGGTGCATCGCCGAAATCAAATGGTGTTATTTGTGGGAGGACTGCAAGAGCAATATCAAACATTTTTTAATTTTAACTATTGAAAGCAATGATTTGTCGAAAGTTCATTAGAATGGAGGACAATTTAAATATACCGAGGCCTCTTTATAAAGTAAGGAGACTGGGCTTTTCCCAAGAAGTGGCAACACTATGTATAAGTTGTCCAAGTCAACAAGTTCTGCTATTTTGAAAATATTTCTAAAAACCAGACGAAATTTATGGTCTCCAATTTGACATCTTTATTTCTTGAAAGGATAATTTTGACTACAGTTTTACTAAGCAAGGAGTTAATTAAAAAGCTCCTGTACCCCTTTGACATGCGTTTTTTGTATCAGAAATCGAAGTCAAACTTCGAGATGGCCATTTTGGAATCGTGGTGATCATCTTAAAAGATCGTCAGAGAAGGCAAAAGAAGTCAAAGAAACGATTCATTTATAAAGAGTACAAAGAGAGCAATGCCTTTTTGATTGGTCAGACAATATTCTTCTAAACTGCCATCTTATGTCCACTCTCTCCCTATAAAGAACTCTACCATGAACTCGACTCAAGTGCACAGTAGAAGGTAAGGAAGAAGGTACGTAGTTAATATAACGGACCTACATGGCGAGCTTGAGTGTAACTTCCCTTTTCTGATAGGGCCTCTTTCGTGGATTACGAATCCCTGAAGGGACGCGTAGCAATTTGATTAAAATGAAGTTACAAACGATAGGAGACGTCGTTTCAAAATTTTAACAATAAAGTTGCTGTCACAATATTTTATTTAAGGCAAATCAGACTTTAGTAACAGTACGAACGTTACACAGGAAATTAGAAGGGGCAGTAGTCAAAAGGCAATTGGATTATAGCAACATTTTCTTCTTTTGCTTCCTTTTGCTCTTCTAATAAGCTTCGTTTAGTAAAGTGTAGTATTTCTATTAAAAAAGGCTAATCCTCAGAATCTCCTAAATAAGAGCAAACATCCTCATCCTCACATTGAATAATTCTGTATGAAGAAGAAATTGGAAGGATTTGAAAGCGGATTTTCAAGTCTAATATAATACTATTAATACCAAATAAAAATAAATTGGGGCATTTGTCGAAATACCGTTAACATGTAAGTGAGCAGAGAATTTCGTGTTTCCGGCCTTATTTTCGGCTGTGCACGTGTACATTCCAGCATGCTGCTCTCTGACTGGGTCTATGTTAATCTGACTAGAACGTCGGCTACTGCTTGAAACAAAAATGCCGTTTGTGTCTTCCGCCGGTTCGTCATTTAAGGCCCAAAAAATTTGAATTGGAAGATCCCCTTTTGTAACCGCACAGGTAACGACGACGGCGTCACCAGAATTGACGGATTCATCACCAAAATCAAAAGGCGTGATTTGAGGAAGAACTGAAAATTAAATCGTCTTGCTAAACTGGCTCATCCTATATCAATAGCAGTTTGTTTTCTCCTTTCATAATCGAACTGCTGTAATTTGAACAAAGAAAACGAATAGTTCACGAAACTAAATAAAAGGTACGAACAAAACCGGTCTTATTTTTATCAGTCCAAATTGATTTGTATTTATGTTGTTCTTGCACTGAATCAATAATAGTTGACTAGATTTGAATGGGAATTGATGGAATCACCAAAATGGAATGGCTGGATCTGAGGTAGCAGGTTCAAAATGGTTAAAAATAAATATAAAACAAGAAGAAGAAGAACTTGGATCATTTGGTACAAACATAAATGACATAAAAGTTAAAAACACCAACAGATAAGTATGGCAAACTAAGTAAGTACCATTCACATATAAGTGAGTAGAAAAAGAAATGGTTCCTGCTAAATTTGATGCAACGCAAGTGTATTCGCCGATATGGTCATGCTTCACGGAATCGATGCTTAAAGCACTCAATTTTTTTGTCACTAAATTAGTGACGATTCCATCTACGCCCTCAACGGACTTATTGTTCAAAATCCAAGTAATTTTTAAGGGAAGGTCTCCTTTTATAATAGAACAAGCAGCAGAAACCGCATCTCCAGAATTAATTTGTTCATCTCCGAAATTGAATGGGATTATCTGAGGGATGACTGTAACAGGAAATAAGGTGTCACATAAAAAAAAATCATAATTATTAAAGCGCAAATATGAGTAAGTTTTACTACTTTTCAATCAAATTTAGCAAAAAAATCAAATGGTAAAAACAACAGATGTGGCAGTTCGCCGAAGCCTTCTTTTTAGAAAGAGAAAAAGAGGTTTGAATTGGTGAAGAAGACAGAAATTATCACAAGGGAACACCGGAGGAAACTAATTAGGAAAAGAAACATGTCGGAAGAAATGTTAAGCCAGAAAATTTAAAAAAATGAGACTATAGAAGAGAAGCTGGGAAGCTTCCATTGTAATGAAATGAAACACCAAACATAATAATACAATCTCAAAGCATGGCTAGGCATGAAGAACATAATATTGTTTTAACAAACGAGTTTGCTTTTCACCCTATTTGACTCCGTCGATTACAGAAAACATGTTTCACATTCAATTGCTCAATCTCAAATAGGTGGAAGAATTAAAGAAATTAGAAAGAGGGATTGCTAGGGTTAGGAATAAGCGTGCAACGTATTGAATGGAGTCAGAAAGTTTCCAAATACCGTTCACACGTAAATTTGCAGAATAACTGCTTTTTCCTGCCGAATTTTCTGCCACACAAGTGTACTTGTTTATAATAAAAAGTAAATTAAATAAAAATAAGAGGGAAGTAAATAAACTACCGTTCACATGTAAGTAGGTAGAGAATCTCGTATTTCCAGCATAATTTTCAGCTATACAAGTGTATTTTCCAGTGTGGTGGTCTCTGACAGAATCTATGCTGAGTTGGCTAGATCTTCTATTAGTATTCGAAACAAAAATGCCCCCAACATCTTCTGCCGCTTCATCGTTTAAGCTCCAAAAAATCTGTATGGGTAAGTCACCTTTCGTAACCGTGCACGTGATGATGGCAACGTCGCCGGAATTAACTGGTTCATCGCCGAAATCAAAAGGTGTTATTTGGGGAAGGACTGCAAGTGTAATATCCGCGTTTACAACTATGTAAAGTACAAGAAATTAAATCAAAACATAGATTTAAAAAGTGATGGGAATGTCCCTCTTCAGATGCTGTACACTTACTTAGCAAAATGTAATCCTTTTTAAAACTAAAGTGCTTCAACATTACTTCATTACAACATTCAATTTTTTTTTTTAACTTCGCAGAACAATCTAATTTGCGATCCAAATTAATTAAATCTAGAGTAAGGTTGTCTGTAAGGAAATACAAGGGAGGGGCAGTAAGTAAATTGTAAATTAAAAAGTGGCGATCTACATTTTTGAATGAGATACCTGAAGCGATCGCCGCTAGATGGCAATATCAATCACGTGTCATATGACGACGCTGATGCAAAACAATCGAGGTGCGCAAAAGCGAAATGGAGAAATAGTAGTTGGACGATGGGGGCTATTCTTAACCAGTGACAAGTAGCACTTCACTGAGCAATTTTTTGAGTAAAAGACCTGGCAACACAGAGATCTGTCCGTAGATGGTAAGCCATTGCTTATCTACCTATAACTGGGTGCAGAAGTTCTCTGAAAGGTGGACAACTATCAAAAAGGAATACCAAGATGGATTGACGACTTTATTCAAGCCAATATTATCGAAATCGTAGTCGAATTATTACTCATACAGCTTGGCCTACAGAACAAGAAGTTTTGAGGGGTTCGTAAAAAGTTGAGATAAATGTGAAGATTTCATTCAAAAATAAGCTGTTTTCATATCAATACTTTTAATTTTATTTCTACTTACAATATTGTATTAACAGATTGTTCCTCATATGTCAAATGTTAAGGTTTTATTTTTGTTTATGCAATTGAAATTATTCGCAAGTTGTTGGCAGGGAAAATACATAATGTGTTTTCGACTTTTTCAGACAAACAAAAGGAACACCCACTTTAGAATCTGGTGGTACAACCGAGATGGATGTAGATCTTTCAGCAAGGCTTACTGACCTAGGCCCATTTGTACAATGACAGTTTAAAGTTAAGCCAAAGCTTAAACCCTTAACAACAATTGTTGAAATAATCGTTGCTATGGGTTTAAGCCTTAACTTAACTTTAAACTGGTATTGTAACCTGTGAGCAACTAAAAATCAGATTAGAGTCGGCGGTGCAAAGAAAATGTATGGCTGTGATTAACTGAATTAATCTAATACATTCAGATCAGCCTAACGCCGCGTTAGTAACAGACATACTTTTTCTTTGCAACGCCGACTCTAATCTGACTTTTAGTTGCTCACAGGTTACAACTGGGCCTTAATTGGATAAATTTTACTATCTATGAACTGATTGGCCCCCAGCACAGGGGAGGAACATATCTTCTCGTTACTTGCGTCTTATATTTTACATGAACCAGCCTAACTCTTCAGTGGGTTTAAATCTAGAGAATATTTAACGAAGAATCTGTTGTTGGATTGAAAAATACTGTTATGTAAGGTGCTTGCCGAAAACCTATAGTAACAGGACAAAACTCTTTTCCCAAAAATTTTCTCAGGTCTTGTTTTTTTCCGGGCATTTTCTATGAGACATCCTTTCATGAGAATTTGATAAAGGCCTTGGTTATTCCGAGTACCCCCTTTCATTTGGATTCCTTTCGACCGAACGGATTCCCACATGGATCACATCGATTTCGATGTGAGACTTATGAACGCCCTTTAAGGCTAGTTGGGGGAATAAGCTAGGAGGAGAAAGAAATTAAGTTTAAACATTTGTTAATGTGGATATACCTAATCAACTTAAGTGCGTGGAGATGATTCGGGATACATACAATAAAATATAGCAATTTAATTAACGATTAGAAAGAATTAAGGTATTGTAGAGACCAAGTGAAAACCAAATCTTAAGTCTATTTTGCAACGATACATAGTATTTGAATTTTGATCTGACTCGACCCAACCTAACTCTATAAAAGCCAAAACGAAGTAGAGTTTGCAACGACACTATAACATTCGAATTTGGATATCTCATTTCATTTGAAGTTATTTAATATTGTAATCAGATACAAACAGTCCATCTATGCTTGGCTAAAACCCCAAAAAAATAGAGTTAATATACACCCTCCAAGGTGATCTCGCCATCATGACGCTCAGTCAACGAAAATACCGTCTAAACGATGAATCATCCACAGATTCCATAAACCCTCCTATTCGAACTTTCTAAAACTCATACCTATAAATACTTGGTAGTCTAATTTGTAATTCATTCAAGTGTACGTTTTGTCAGAGGGAGTTTCCTCTTCCTATAACCTGGTGTAATATAAACCACGTAAGTCTTTTACTTTTAATAAATGTATTATTGAATCTGCGTACGTCCCTTACTCAAAAATTATGTAACAATACACTGTATTTAGCGTTTGCTTTCACTGACCGTTTTATTCCCGTAATTCCCCTTTACCGGTATCATTTGAGTTTGTGCATCTGGTGGGAGAGGTCTATATCACCACCTACCACTACATAATAGTTCGCTTTAACATCTTCTCTGAAGCATATAAATTAATGTAATTTCCATAATTGAAAGTAGCATGTAAAGAAGAAAGGAAAATAGGATTTGAAAACGAATGGTCGGGTTTGGAGAGAAAACGTTAATAATAGTAAAGCAACAGTTAAAATACCATTAACATGTAAATGAGCAGAAAATTTCGTAATTCCAGCTTTGTTTTCAGCTCTACACGTGTACATTCCAGCATGCTGCTCGCTGACTGAATCTATGTTAAGTTGACTTGTTCGTCGACTACCACTCGAAACAAAAATTCCGCTTGTGTCCTCCGCGGGTTCATCGTTCAACGTCCAAAAGATCTGCACCGGAAGATCTCCTTTGGTAATCGCACATATAACGACGGTGGCATCGCCAGAATTAATAGGCTCGTCACCGAAATCAAAAGGCGTAATCTGAGGAAGAACTGCAACGCAAAGACACGACCAAATTAAATCCAACGAATGAACTGCTGTAATTCAAGTGAAGGAGGAAAAAGTTGGTTCACCGTAAAGCATGGGTAAAATTAATTAAATAAAAGAGCGAAGTACCGTTCACGTGTAAGACCGCAGAAAACGTAGTCGACCCGGCAATATTTTCCGCAATGCACGTGTACCTTCCGGCGTGATGTTCCTTAACAGAGTCTATAGTCAGCTGACTGAATCGTTTGCTACTGCTGGAAATAAAAATTCCGCTCGTATCTTCCGCGGGTTCGTCATTTAAACCCCAAAAGATCTGAATGGGAAGGTCTCCTTTCGTGACGGTGCACATGACCGCAGTCGCGTCACCGGAATTAATAGGTTCACCAAAATCAAATGGTTGGATTTGTGGAAGGACTGTAATTAACAAAGAATTTTATGTGAAAATTAAAAAAATAATCAAACGAATGAAACAAACGAAATAGGTACCATTCACGTATAAGTGAGTAGAAAAGGAAACTGTTCCTGCTAAATTTGATGCAACGCAAGTGTATTCACCGACGTGGTCATGTCTGACGGAATCTATTATTAAAGTGCTCAATTTTTTCGCAACCAAATTAGTTACAATTCCATCCACGCTCTCGATGGATTTATTGTTCAAAGCCCAAGTGATGTTCAGCGGGAGATCGCCTTTTATAATGGAGCAAGACGCAGAGACCGCATCTCCGGAATTAATTTGTTCGTCTCCGAAATTAAACGGAATTATTTGAGGGATGACTGTAACAGGAAGTGCAGATGTAAATCAACTAGCGCAAGTACCTTCAAGGATTACTAAAATTTACCTCTGGGTCGAGAATTGGTAGAAAATCAAAGACATAATAAATAAAATAAAAGAAACTAAAAACGCTGTAATCTACCGTTCACGTGTAAAGTGGCAGAAAATCTTGTCGATCCGGCAATATTTTCGGCGACACAAGTGTAATATCCAATGTGATGCTCTTTCACTGAATCGATCGTCAACTGACTAGATCTCCTGTTGTTATTTGACACAAAAATTCCGTCGGTGTCTTCCGCTGGATCCTCATTCAACAGCCACAGAAATTGCACCGGAAGGTCGCCTTTAATTACGGCGCAAGTGACAACAGCTGCGTCACCAGAATTCACCGGTTCTTCCCCGAAATCAAAAGGCGCAAGTTGCGGGAGGACTGCAATGGATTCCAAACTTCATTTGGTTTCTAAACCAAATAGAGTTGGGGAGGAGTGCTTGGGACATGTAAGGGATGCAAGTGAATGCAAGTAAACAAACCATTAACTGATAAATACGCGGTAAAATTGGTTGAGCCTGCTGAGTTGCTCGCCCTGCAAACATACTCTCCGCTGTGACTTGCTTGGACAGAATCTATGCTCAAGCTACTGATACGTTTTCCAAACGAATTTATCGAAATCCCCGGAATTTTTCCAATCAACCTTCCATTCAAATACCATCTGATTTCTACGGGGCTATCTCCCTTGATTATCGTGCAGGTCAACGACGCAGTATCTCCAACGTTCATTATTTCTTCATCACCAAACGAAAACGGTGTAATATGAGGAGGAACTGCAATTTGTTTTTTTTTTATACTTGAGAAGAGAATTAACGACGCGACGTCCTTTGAAGAATTGCGCTTCGAATAGCAGGAAGGCATAAAGGGTACGGGAAAAAAAGAGGATCAAAGAGAAAGTAAAATTACCGTTAACGGCAAGATGGGCTGAGTAATTGGAGGAACCCGCCAAATTGGTAGCCCTGCAAGTGTATTCGCCGCTGTGCTCTGCGCGCACTGATTCTATACTTAAGCTGCCGATGCGATTGCCAATTTTGCTCGTAAGAACGCCGTCTATGGCTTTAACTAAATTGCCGTTCAAATACCAACTAATTTCAATCGGATTGTCGCCTTTAGTAACAGTGCATTGGACAGAAGCGGTATCGCCAGAATTGAGGACTCCTTCGGTGAAATCGAAAGGAGCTATTTGAGGAGAAACTAGAAGGAAAAATTATAGATCTTTTAAAATAAAGTCCCTTTTCAGAATTGACTAATAACGTGTTTGATTGGCTGCACTCAACAATTCTACTTTAAGTAAATTAAAATTCAAGGATTCCAAGGTTTTAGAATGAGACCAATTGGTCATCACCCATAAGCACGAAAAATTAATAAGCATAATTAATAAAAATACATGTAAGGCATGTATTGAAGTACCATTCACGTGTAAATGGGCAGAAAATTGTGCATTTCCGGCCTTATTCTCTGCCACACATGCGTACTTTCCAGCATGATGTTCGCTTACTGAGTCTATACTAAGCTGACTGGATCGTCGATTACTACTTGAGATAAAAATTCCATCAGTGTCTTCTGCTGGTTCATCGTTTAAACTCCAAAAAATCTGAATCGGAAGATCGCCTTTTGTAACCGCGCATATCACAATAGCCGCATCGCCAGAATTAACAGGTTCATCGCCAAAATCAAAGGGCGCAATCAAAGGAAGAACTGCAAGAAAATTTGGATTGCTGTAATAATAAGAAAGGGAAAGGGAAATTCTCGATCGATAACAAAAAATAGAAAAATCACTTTAAAGTACCGTTCACGTGCAAGACCTCATCGAATGTGGTCGAGCCTGCAATGTTTTCTGCAGTGCACGTGTATTTTCCGGCGTGGTGCTCTTTGACAAAGTCGATGGTCAACTGACTAGAGCGTTTGCTGCTACCGAAAACAAAAATTCCATCCGTGTCTTCAGCGGGCTCATCGTTTAAACTCCAGAAGATCTGAATGGGAAGATCTCCTTTCGTGATTGCGCAAATTGCCACACGGGCGTCACCGGAATTGACAGGTTCGCCAAAATCGAACGGTTGGATTTGAGGAAGGACTATAATCAATAAATTAAAAAGGAAAGGAAAATTAAGCCAAATTAAAACACGTGAGTATAATATATAAATGACGTAATACCGTTGACGTAGAGGTGAGTGGAAAAGAAAACTGTCCCCGCTAAATTTGACGCGATACATGTATATTCGCCGATGTGATCGTGCCTTACAGAATCGATGCTTAAAGTGCTTAATTTTTTTGTAACCAAACTCGTGACGATTCCGTCCACGCCGCCAGTGGTTTTATTGTTTAAAGTCCATGTGATGTTCAAGGGGAGATCACCTTTTATAATAGTGCAAGTCGCCGATACTGTATCACCAGAATTGATTTGTTCATCTCCGAAATTGAATGGGATTATTTGGGGAAAGACTGCAACAGGAAGTATAGAAGCAAACTAATCACTCTAAAAAACAATGCAATTTCTCATTAGGTATCATTTACTGGCCATCGTAATTTACACTCCTGTCTGTTGAAGATGATGGCGTCAGCTCACGAGACTCATCATCATCAAAACTAAAAGGCAACAGAACTTTTAAATGTCAACAATTAAAAGCCAGGGGGAAAATCAAAGAAAAAAAAGTACCTAATTAACATAGGGGAAAACAAAAACTACCGTTCACGTGTAAAATGGCGGAAAACCGCGTAGAGCCTGCCCTATTTTCGACGATGCAAGTATAATGCCCAATATGGTGCTCGTTCACCGAGTCAATGGTCAACTGACTCGACCTCCTGTTATTGTTTGACACGAAAATTCCGTAAGTATCTTCGGCCGGCTCGTCGTTCAACATCCACATGAATTGCACCGGAAGATCCCCTTTGGTTACGGCGCACGTAATGAACGCTGCGTCGCCTGAATTTATTGGTACTTCCCCGAAATCAAAAGGAACAATTTGTGGTAGAACTGCAATTAATTATTGCACTCACTTAAATTAAAAATAGCACATGTACATATGAACACCATGTATATATTGCATACATTTAACAGCAATTTGATTGGTTATCGCAATCAAAAGATGTTGAAAGGGGTTTAACAATTAGAAAAAGTTCTGCAAGGAAGTTGGAATCAACATTTCTTAGGGACGTGTTAAAAGGGAAAATAAAAAAAAATTTCTGCCTTTAAGTCAGAAATTACCATTAATGGATAACGAGGCGGTAAAATTAGTGGAACCCGCCAAATTACTAGCTCGACAGGTATATTCCCCACTATGTTCTGCCTTCACCGAATCGATGGTTAAACTGCTCACGCGTTTCCCCATGCGACCTCAGAAATGCCGTCGTAATTCTCAACGGTTTTACCATTTAGAAACCATTCGATTTCCATAGGACTGTCGCCTTTGATCACCGTGCAACTAACAGAAGCCGTATCACCGGAATTAATCGACTCTTCATTAAATTCAAACGGGGAAATCTGAGGGGTAACTGAAATAGAGTAAGTATGGGGTGGATAAGATTTGAGGAGTTGTGAAAACAAATTACAAGCAAAAAATGTACCGTTAACTGATAAATGCGCCGTGAAATTCATGTGACCCCATTGGTGGCTCTGCAAGTATAATTCCCGGTGTGAACGTCTTGAATCGAATCTATGGATAAACTGCCGACTCTCTTCCCCATTCGCCCGGTTATAATTCCGGGGAAGTCATTCACTACTTTCCCATTTAAAAACCACTCGATTTCTACGGGATTATCACCTTTGATTATGGTGCAAGATAAAGAAGCAGAATCGCCGACGTTCAAGGAGTCTTCCCCAAAATCAAATGGAGTTATCTGTGGGGGAACTACAAAAGAAGTGCGATTTGCTTTTCTTGTCTGGAGATGTCTGGGCATCATAGAACCCAGAATTATCAAAGGTTACGAAAACAAAAATAGGTGAGGCAGTGGAAGTTGTGGATCTTCCCCAAAATCAAACGGAGTTGTCTGTGGGGGTACTACAAAAAGTGTCGGCAACATAAAACACGGAATTATTAAAGGTTGTGAAAAATTAGGTAAGGCAGTCGACCTTAAAAATAAATGGTCAATACCGTTAACTGCAAGGTACGCTGTGAAATTAACTGATCCTGCTAAATTAGTAACTCTGCACGTGTACTCTCCACTATGTTCTGCTTGGATCGAGTCTATGTTCAAAGCGCTGGCTTTTTTCCCAAGTCGACTAGTCGATATTTTCTTCGATTTCTCAATGCGTTCCCCGTTTAAAAACCATTCTATGGTGAGTGGATTGTCTCCTTTGATGACCGTACAAGTCAACGACGCCGAATCGCCTGTATTCACACTTTCTTCGCCAAAGTCAAAAGGGGTAATCTGAGGAGGAACTAAAAAGTTTTTTTTTTGTTTCAACCCTGATTATAATACGCAAGTTTTAAATTTTAATTTTTTTGCTTCCTGTGTGCATGGAGTTTTCTAAAGTATTGGAAGTGAGGAAATTATAAAATATAGTTAACAGAAAAATAAACATGATAAAGAACAGTGAATAGCCAAATACCATTTACGCTTAAAGTGGCAGTGTAAGTAGCCAAGTCTGCTTTATTTTGGGCGATGCACGTGTAATTTCCTGCATGACTGTGACGTACATTGTCGATGGTGAGAGTGCTAACGCGTTTCGACACTCTGTTAATCAAAATGCCCATCTGTTTTCTTATTGGTTTCGAGTTCAAACTCCACGTTATATTCAGCGGATAATCTCCCTTAGAAACAGTGCACTGTATCGAAACTCCGTCTCCTTCATTCACCGGGTCTTCCCCGAAATCAAAATGCAAAATCTGTGGGGAAACTGCAAGGAGAAAATTTTGCACTCACGTGATTTGAGGAAAAGAAAAAAAATAGAGAGGCGTGTGATGATGAAAATAAAAATGAAATGTAAGCGTTTGGCAAGTACCGTTTACGTTTAAGATAGACGAGTAAGTTGTTGTTCCTGCGAAATTGGATGCATGACACATAAATTCTCCAGAGTGATGGGCACGAACTGATTCGATCGTCAAAGAACTGACGCGTTTGGTTGTGGAAATTGAAACTCCTTGGAAATTCTTCAGTGGACGTTCGTTTAACGTCCATGTTATATTTAAGGGATTATCACCTTTGGAAATTGTACATTGCACGGATATAGTGTCACCTTCATTAACGTCGTCTTCGCCGAAAGAAAATGGAAATATCTGAGGAATAACTGACGAAAAAAATAAATAAATAAACAGCTTCTCAGAAGTTGTTAAACCATATTTGTGTTTACTTTCGAGAATGTGAAGTAGGAATTTTCAATAGGTTGGCGACGGGTGATTTGGGATGTTGTGAAAAAGCGTGTTTTTAAAAAGCGCACTCAACGTGACAAAATATATTTACATTCCAAAGGTCACTGTTGACTTCAATTTTGGTCGATGTCAAGGGCGACTGTTGTGTGTTATCTAAAAGGTAAGAAGTAATCGTAAGTTTTTTTTTTCTAGAAAAATTATTGAACTTTCAAATTTACTAAGTTGTTTCGTGTACGTGTATGTAATTCTACTGTGATTTTTAAGCGTTCAATTAATTAAGTGCCAAACATGATTACTTTTTTTTGGATAAATCTTAGGTTTAGGTAGAAGAAGTTAACGAAAGCTCTTGTTGAACAAAAAATAAATACTTAAGTCGGTACATCAAATACAATCTTGCGCTACAAAAAATACCGTTGACGTCTAAATGAGCCGAAAATTTAGTTTTTCCGGCGGCGTTCGATGCGATACAAGAATATTCCCCACGATGGTGCGGAACAACGGAATTAATATTAAGAATACTAGCTTGGCTACCAAAGGCGGACGTGGAAATGCCATTAGCATGATGAGAGATATGGTGTCCATTGTGAAACCATTTGATTTTAACGGGCTTGTCGCCTTTCGGAACGTAACAAGTCAGGACGACGCTGTCGCCTGCGTTAAGCGGCCCGTAAAACTGGAAAGGATCGATTACGGGTTTCACTGAAAGAAAATAAACAAGAAGCTTTACACATCGCCTTCGAAAGTGATTCGGTTTCCTCGTAAATCTGCTGAAATACGCTGTTTTCAAACGAAATCACATAAAAAAAATCAACGACTTGACAATACACAAAACAAGACACAGCACATAAGAAATTATGATCATGTTAATATGTGTGTGGTGGTAACGGTGATGACGACGCAAGCTTGCAATTCTCACGTTTCTCTTACCTGTCAACTGTAAAATGCTATTCTGAAAGAAACGATTAAAATAAAAAATATAAATTTACATTATTCAAAACGACATAAAATTCATAATATGTATTATTAAACAGCACACGTTTCTATACATAAAAAAAAAACTTATTTTGACTTAAGAAAATTTCCTTCAACTCAAAGTTTCCACAAACACCAGAATTATTTATTTCAGTACAAAATTTAAATCGTCTAATTATTTCTGCTCACCCTGTACAATAAATATTTATAAATACTTTCTCTACTTTCTCCAATGTACAGCAAATATGTAAATATAAATAAATTTTTGGCAGACGTAGAGCAACTTGAAAATTCAATTAAACTAAAAAAAATCATCTGGGTTTTCCACGTTAAAAGTTAAAGTTATTAAAAAAAAATTCTTACTCTCTACGTGATTTAAAAAAAAGAGTTTCTAGTTTCTCTAATTTAATCATCAACATAACTATTTAATAAACGAGATCCTCTTGAGAATGTTCAAAAAAATATTATAAAATAAAGACTAGCATAAATATCTGTATTCAATCAAATATAAGTAATATGAATAGAAAGTTTATTTTGAAAATTGTCTGCTTTTAAATACTCCTGGAGTTATAAAGAAATAATTCCTCTTTTATATTTAGTTGAATTGTTTATAAAATGGAAACTTCTTCGCAACGCAGGAAACTAAAGTAATCAAAATTACTCACCCATTACTTGCACTTCGAGCGATTTCCTGTCACTGAATCCCTGCGAGTTTTTAGCAACGCAAACGTAGGTGGCCTGATCGGAAGCTCTTTCCACGTTTTCGATGATGAGAGTGCCATTCGGGAATACCTTCTGCTTCCTGTTGATTGGAAGAACTCGTCCGTCTATAAACATAAAAACACTTTTTATAAAAACATTTTATAAAATTTTCATGACAGGGTTAGGAAGGAAAAAGATAATAACAGAAAGGAATGGAAGAAGATAACAGACGAAGCAAAGAATCACAAAAATTTATAGAAAGGTAGAAAGAAAAAGTGGGGATGAGTAACATACCACCCACTAAGAGTAATCAGAAGAGCTCAAACTTTGAGCGGGTCCAATTCCATGAGGAATTTTTAGTCTATGTAATTAAAGTGTTTCATTCCACATTAGGTCTTTTTTTGGGAATGGAAATTACATGGAAAAACCATAGGTATAAATCTATATATCTTTTGAAAAAAACCCTTGTATTATAGAACTTACCTCTTTCCCAAACAATGGATTCAATTGGGTAACCAGCAACTGGACAATGGACGATCAAAGTACCACCAGCAACGATCGCTTGTTTTTCCATGGGCCGAACGTGAGGTTGTCCATAAACATTAATCCTGGCAGCATGTTCAACAGAGCCAACTTTGCTGCTCGCCACGCACTTGTATAAACCGCCATCATTAGTAAGTATGGATGATATGTTCAGGTGAGATACGACTTCTCCATTGACGGTAACGTACTGCCCAATCTGATATCTGTCGTTGTTGGATAACCTATGTCCATCTAATTCCCAAGTGATTTCAGGCGTTGGGTTTCCACCCGCAATGCAGTTCAAGAAAACCGGAAGTCCAGGTTGTAGAGTTTCCTCTCCGAAAGTCTGGCGCAGTAGAGGTGGCTCGAAACGTCCTCCCAGTTTCAATTCGGCTGAGGCTTCGGCACTTTCCTGGTCGTTTCTTATGAAGCATTGATACATGCCTTTGTCTTCTTTGCGAACGGATTCGATGCGAAGAATCGCTTCGGAATGGTCGAGTTTACGTCCGTCTTTCAACCACGTGATGGTTTTGATTGGATTGCCTAAAAAAAAGAGAACATTAAACCCTAATCATCAAATTAAAATATTATAGTCTTTCTGATACTCTCAGACTATTCTCGCCTTGTTTTAACCTCGTGTGCAATGAATGTAAAACGCTATTAATAAAGAAAAAGGATGAATAAAATTAATACCTTCAAAATTACAAGTAAAAATAGCTGGTCTTCCAAAATCAATAGTTTGAACTTGAGGGTCGATGTTTGCTTTCAATGGTGCTGTCACGGTTAAAACGGTTTCGACGCTTTCTCCACCGACAGAATTGTTGACGACGCAAAGGTACTTTCCAGAGTCTTCGACACGCGCTTCCCTGATGATGAGTGTTCCGGCAACTTGGCGGATACGGTCGTTGAGTTGAATCGCTTGTTTCCTGTTGGTACCTTCGACGAATTTGAACCATCTGAAACAAAGACAAATTACCCCCATAAGTAACGAGCAGACCAAAAATCGAAAAATTTCTTTCCCCAATTGATCGTCTTTGCTCAAAAATTCAGTTAAAAAATCGTGGTTTATCCAAAAAAAAGTCCCCTAACACTTATTTCTTATTGCGCTCTGCTTCATTCATGCGGAGCCAAAAAACTTATTCTTGTTTTACCTGAATAAAGGCACGGGAAATGACTGCGCAGGACATAGCGCAACTATACTTTTTCTTACACCAATGCGTTTAATGTCAATTGTATGACTACTAAGTTGAGGAGCGACTGATCCAGTCGGTTCTGAAAAGAAATATTTGAAGAATTTTACTACATACCACTAACCAACGCGAGGATAGGCACTCTTGCTAATAAAGTCCAAGCAATCTCGTTTCCCAAAAATAAAAATAAAATAAAGAATACCTTCTTTGCGGTTTGATTATAAAGAACAGGACCATTAGGATTTACATTTACCTTTTCTTGGGCACAGGAAATGACTGAACATCGCACGATAACGCTGTAGCTGAGCTACTGTGTATAACTTGCTTATTCAAGCCATCTCCAGCAACCTTTGGAGAAGTCTGCCCAATTGGTTCTGAAAAATAAAGAGAGAAGAGTAAGAGTTTACCTGTATTTTGGGACGGGATATCCGGTTACATCGCAAGTAATAACTGCGTTAGTACGTAAGGCAACTTCCAAAACTATGCTCCCATCAATTTTGCGCCCTGATGATTTTGGTGGAACATTATTTGTAGGTTCTGTTGAGAAGAAGAAACACACACGTAATGTAGCGCAAGTGAACTGTGTTTGTTAATTATAGGATACCATCGGCTTTAAGAACTTTATAATTAAAATAAGAGTGTCCTTTGGGGCCAAATTTAAAACACAATCTGTAAGATATAGCAGAACTTACTTAAAAATTGGGAAAGGATATCCAACAACAGGGCAAATCAGTGATGCGCTGGAATTTTGCTGGGCACTGATGATTTTTCCCAGCGTTTTTTCTCCCACCAACTTTGGCGCAATATTGTTAGTAGGTTCTGGAAAGAACCAGCAATTAGGATTCTGCATTCAGCGAGTGAGTAAAATTAGGGTAAAAAAATGCGATGAACATGAAACAATAGCAGAAAATACACAGAATCCCTATGTTGGTTCATGCAAAAGAAAATTACTTACCTTAATGGATGCCCCAAAGAGAATGTGAGAGATTTCGGACAAATTAAAAAAAAAAAGGTAAAGGAACAAGTTCATTTGCTAAACTATCAAGTACTCTAGCAATCCAGGAAAGACGATGTATGGCGTAATAATAATGTTAAAAGTAACCATAAAAATATTATAGTTAAAATCGACTTACATCGAATTCGTAAGAAGTAAAGACTTCAAAATTTCTTTTTTTGATTTTTAATTTTTAATACCGAATTTCTTTCCCCGTTTTTCTTATAATTTTAAATTGCAAACACTTCAAATTAATTAAATAAACAAAATAAAAATGATGACTGCGTTGTGAAAATTTCTGTTCAAAGAACTTACAGGTATCTGGGCACAGGATAACCTGTCACTTGACATGTTAGCCACGCTATGTCAAGAAGAGGCACGTCCAAAACTTTCCAGCCCTTGAAATTTTGGGCGTCCTTCTTTGGCGCGACATTATTTGTGGGTTCTGAAAATAATGTCACGAGATAAAGAAATAATCCGTACTTACATAAAGGCACTTTCAAAATTTCATCCTACCATGAAGAATGCTTTATTAAACAACAACAATGCATGGATGGCTTAATATCAGAAAATACGAATAACGTTATCATTGTACCCCAAGTTATGAGTTAAATTTAGAAATAGTTTAGGCGATTAATTAAAAAAAAAAAAAAAAACGCTTCAACGAAAATTTGGAGGCCTCTAATAGGATGATCAAATTAGGAATATCATTTCAAATGCCTAAATTAGGGATTATTGCTCAACACTTCTATTAGTAACATCTTAAGATGCCTGCCTATACAGGGTTATCCACATAAACCGTTCGTTAAAAGTTTTCAAGGTCGCAGTTCACGTAGATATTTGAAATTTAAGGAGCAAGGGTTTTCCGTAGAGATCTCTTTAAATAAATAAATAAATAAATAAATCTCTACGAAAAACCATTGCTCTTTAAATTTCAAATATCTACATGAACTACAACCTTGAAAACTTTTAACGAACGTTTTATGTGGATGCCCTGTATACGTATATACAGTATTATACGTATTGTAAACTCAATCCGGGGACATACTGTATGTACTAGAAGTTCACTATCACTCATTATTAACGGATCATTTGGAATTGAACTAATTGGACTAGTATCCACGTACGCAAAACTGAAGGTACCCAAGGGATTGTTCGATATTTGTTATTTTTTGTTGAGGAAGAAGAATAAGACATGTTTGTCTTATTGATGACTTCGAAATAAATCAAGTCTTATTTTATACATAGATACACACAAAAAAAAACTATACAAAAGTTTAAATGTCCTGCGTATTTCCCTAAACAAAAAAAATCTTCCAAGTTCAGAAAAAATAATAAAATAAAACACATAAAAAAGTACATTTTGGGATGCCATCTTCACAAGAGTCAATCGATTTTTTTTTATGTTGTTAGAAAAAAGAGACAAGTTCTGGTCGGTTCACAAATAATAAGGATAATAAAGACGACAGTTCGTTTTTATCAAATACCTATACATATAAAGTTACCAAATAAAAGATACGATCAACTGAAATGAAAATGAAAGAACTGAGATTAATACTAGGATTCACTTTAAAAGACTAGTAAATAGAAAAGATGTTCAAAAAATCGCAAAATAGCAGACGTAGTAAATTGGACTAATTGTAAGAAGCGGAGGAAGGAATGAAATAACTACATGCGACGAATAAATAACAACACCATGGCAATAATATGCAAAAAGAAAAACAATTCAATAGCCAAGACTTCCGGGCTGAATTATGGCAAGGTCAACGGAGTGAAGAAAAAACAGACTATGGAGAATATTCTAATCGAAAAAGGGAAGAAAATGCTGTTGAGTATACCTATTTGAAATATTTTTAAAAACATTTTCAACTTTCAATTATTAAAAAATAATATTTAATTTCAAAATAGGCATTTTCAGAATTTTAATGGTTTTTAATTTATCTATTTTCGTCTCGTTTGATCATTCAAAGCACAAGCATTGTCTAGTTTAGTAAATTTTACAAATAAAAATAAATATAGTAAATTTTACGTAAAAGGTACAGTCAGAATTAAAAGTAATGTTTCCCAATAAAAAGTTAACTAATCACTTCTGACCCCTATAACATATAGGTGGGCAGGCACGCATCGAATTCTTGTCGATGTTTGCTTGGCCGCCTGCTTGTTTTGGCGATCAGACTAAATAAGACCACGTATTTACATTTTATTGGGGAGACATTACTTTTAATTCTGACTGTATGCAGTGCGCTTAAATAAGTGTGTACTTGAAAAGTATGATTTAAACTAAGTTCTTGTAAAAAAATGTGAAGTATCATTTCCCGTTAATAAAAAGTTATTTAATTAAACCCATTGACGCTGGATTTCACGAACGTCACTTAACTTTAATCATCGATTGAGAATAATCGTTCCTATACCTTCAACACATGTAACCATGGCAACGTTTACTTTCTTTTAACGGATGATTAAATTTAAGTAACGTTTGTGAAATCCGCCATCAGTGTTTTAACAATAATTTTAAATTAACACATTTCGAAAGTCTGATAAAAAATTCGCATTGTTGTATTCAGTTAAAAATTCAAAACTGACAGAAATGGAAAAATTTTAACATTTTCTAAGTTCGAAAAGGAAAATGGTCAATCAAGAGCTGTAACGAGTATTTATGGCCTAAATAAAAGAGTATTGCGCGAAGAAGAGATGGAAAGAGGAAGAATTTGCAAGTAGAAAAGAAGGGACGGATGTCCAAAAATTTCAACTAATGATCAAGACATTGGAAAAAATAGTGACAATTTTATTGTCAAGTTCATAAACTGAGTGTTTGAAAATGTGTCAAAAATCACAAAATCTCATTTACGAAGCAAAAGATAAAAACTCTGCTACTTGATTTTTAAATTGTACCTACGCGATATTTTTGCCAGACAGTGTACTTTCTTTTCTTATAGTTTAGAAACAAATAATTTTATGACTTACACGAAAAATATCAGAAACCGTTGTTGAGTAAAATAATGTTTTAAGAATTTAAGTAAGTAACACCAAGATACATGCACAATTTTTTATCTAGGTTGCGATACGTACACTTCTTCCAAATGTATGAAAGCACTGAAATAAAACCGTGATCTTAAGAAGTATTTCAATTTACCTGCATATTTTGGAAAGATATATGTAGTATCGACGGTTGTAAGTAAAAAGTTCATATAACCTAGCGTGCCCAATGTCATTATGAAAGGTTTTAAAGACTGACAAATGATTATTTGAATGATACAAAATTGAAATATTGGACAAATGTATAAATAATTGAGAGTTCACAGTAATCGTTTGAAACTCCCACTGCCCGACCTCAATGGGCTTTACAATTCAACCGAAGCAATTTATTTTTTAGACAGAAATTAAAAAAAAAATAATAAATTTTAAGTTATAACCTTTGGTCAAAATAAAAATGGAAATAAAACTCGATATATCAGAGAAAAAGAAAACGAATTTTTCTTATATAGGGTGTAATCGAATAAGTTTCACTTATTAAGACTGTAAGTTCTTCATCACATAAGGATTTAATTCTGCAAATATCAATGGTTTTGCTCAAATTAAAAACTGACCTACCACAAAAGCGCATTGCCTTTTGTTTTGAAATGTTAATATTAATTTGTTAATTTCGAGTGTTAAAATGATGAATGCATGCTTTAAGAACATTGATTAGAAACAAATTGACGATAGGAGAATTTTGCCGATGCGAATATTTTTTTTGTTCCGTCAAATAAATAAATGCATTGACTGTACTTAAAAAAAATGTGTAGTTTACGCTTTCCTTAAGTTTTAAGAAGAACACTCTTAAATTATTTACTGTAATTAAGTAATAAGGTGTAATAAACGAACGTTTATTGTTTACTTCACGTATATTTCACTATTTGGTTTCAGAATATTAAATAATGAACTACGTCTAATAATTAAAAATGCAAATTTCAACACAACACTTTAACTATCATAATCAAATGGCACTGTGAGTGTGAACAGGTGTACACACAGTATCTCCGCGATCCTTAGGAATTTTGTTCGTTTAGTCTGAACGTAATAAAGAATCATAAATTAAGGGATGACGAGTTCGGCGTGCTTTTTATTCCAATAATACTTTTAGAATGTGACCTCAATTGAATTACCTATTTGTTTACTTATTGTTAGGTACGATTCATGATTACTGTTTTATTTTAAATTAAGGAAATAAATTAATATTATTATATAAGAATCATTTGGTGAAAAATTTGCATTTCTATTACTTAAATATTAATTTTAAAAATAGCTGAGAATCGCCGTATTCTTTCGTACGAAAGTAATAAATGACCTGCCTCAACGTTTATTGTATTGCATCTGCAGGTTTACTGCGCTATCATTTATTGCGCATAATAACAAACTCCGCTCAGCGCTTCTCAAACGTAAAAACTAACGGTATAATTTTCCGAAGTAATTATTGACATTTTTCCAAACGTATGTCATAACTTCGGTTCTTTTCTTGTGTATTAATAGTGATTACAGTATGTGAAACTTAATTGATTACACCCTGTATAAATATGAAAGTGTTATTTCAAAACTTACATAAATCTAGGGACCGGATAGGCTGTGATTTTACAAGTCAACCAAGCAGTATCGTTACGCTTTACATAAACGACTTTCCATCCCTCAAATATTTCGCCGTCTTTTTTGGGGGCTACATTATTCGTAGGTTCTGAAATAAATCACTCAGTACCCATGAGGAAACTAACTACCTACGTATTAATCGGACACTATCAAAAAATATTTTTGGTAAAGTGACGGTCACTTCCACTTACGTAAATCTAGGAACTGGATAACCAGTAACTTGACAAGTCAACCAGGCCGTACCGGAATGTACCACGTTCAAAACTCTCCAACCGCCAAACTCGGCGCCCACTTTTTTTGGTGGTACATTATTTGTCGGTTCTAAATAAACGAAATTACAAATGAATGCGTTTTTTTTTTGTTAATTGGGGTAAGGTAAGTGCTTCTTGAAATGTGCGACGTACCTGTATTACAAAGGCAAGTCACTCCACTAATTTAAAACAATGAAAAGTATTCGTAAGTGAAAAATCATGTAACATACAAACCTCGAGTAAAATGGAGTACACGCTTACGTTATAGCTTACCTGTAAAGTGGTACGGGATATCCGATAACGGGGCACATTAAATAAACAATTTCTCTACTGGGCGTTACAATTAAAGTGAATCTAATTTTCTGATCGACAGCTTTGGGGGCGACATTATTTGTAGGTTCTGCAAAGAAATAGTGACAAGGTTGAAAACAGTTACACTTTGCATTGTAAAGCCCAGAAATATTTAACAGCACCTGTATAAAGGAACAGGATATCCGACGACATCGCAAGTCATAAAGACAGTTGTGTTAACGGGCAAAGGCAAAATTTTCCCACCCTCGTATTTAAGTCCCGGTAATTTAGGCGGAACATTTCCAGTTGGTTCTAAAAAAATGAAGCAAGGGGTTACCTACCTAAACAAAGGGACGGGGTAACCAACCACCGGGCACATTAAAAATACAGTGTCATTTCTACTCGAAGAAATTAGTGTGAATCCAATTTTTTTATCAAGCGCTTTCGGGGGTATGTTATTGGTGGGTTCTGTAAAGGAAACGGCCGTCACTAAAATCGTTTTTGCAAAAGCTTATTCATAATGGCGTTGCGACTTTCTAATTTACCCCTAATTCAATAAGTTACTCTCGTCAATCAATAAATTACCTGTAAAGAGGAGCAGGAAAGCCAACAACGTCGCATGTTAAAATAGTCAATGCTCCTTTCACGAACGTCTCAATTTTACCACCGTCATATTTTTTCCCAGGCAATTTCGGAGCTATTTTTCCAGTAGGTTCTAACAAAGTAATAAAACAGCATTAAACGTACCTGTATAATGGAACAGGGTACCCTACTACTTGACACATCAAATACAACGTGTCGTGTATTCTAGCAAACAACTTAGCGAAGCCGTACTTAGTTTCTAAAGCTTTAGGGGCGATGTTATTGGTGGGCTCTGGAAAAATAGAGGGCAGGAATAAATGGACCTAACTCGTCTAACATTGGCGTATAATGGAACAAGGTACCCTACTACATGACACATCAAATAGAACGTGTCGCTTATTCTAGCAAACAACTTAGCAAGGCCGTATTTAGTTTCTAAAAGCTTTAGGGGCGATATTATTGGTGGGCTCTGGAAAATGGAGGACAGGAAGAAGTGGCTTCAATTCGACCAATATGCCTCTGCGGTATTTAATTGAAGGTGTACCTGAATAACGGAGGAGGAAATCCTTGAGCTGCGCAAATCAACAACACCAAACGGCCAGATGAAATTGATTTTTTCAAACGTTCAATATCGTCGCCTTTTACTTTTGGTGCTACGCTCGTTACTGGCTCTAGAAATATGCTTTCTTTAATACAAAAAGAATCAAACGTTAGGATAAACGGATACCCTTGCATAAGCTTAACGTAATAGAAAAAGTAGAAGATTTTTAACGTGCATGTTTACATACCTAAATAACGGTGGAGGATGAGATTGTGCATCACAGGGCAAAACCACTGGTTTCTTAAACAGTGCACCAATTGCGCCTAATTTAGACTTTGGTGGCAATCTCGGTGGTGTGTAACCAATTGGTTCTAAGCAAACAAAATCAAGCATAAAAACGTGCATACCTAAAAAGAGGTGCGGGGTACGCTTGAGCTTGGCACAGTAAGCCGAAACTGCTTCCGACGGTTCGAGTGTAAGAACTACTGGTCGCGTCGTTTTGAAACGACGGTGCTTTAAACCCGATTGGTTCTACGCAAAAAAATCAAAGTTTGATAATGAACTTTGTACCTGAACAAGGGAACGGGCAGAGCTTGAGCGGGGCATAATAAAGCAAAACTTGAACCGGAGCGGGTGTCATACGAGAACGTTTTGGAAGCAGAGGAAAAGGTCGGCGCTTTCGTTCCAACAGGTTCTAAATTTGGAAGAACAGTGTTAAAAACTTTTCATTAATTTAACCAAGTAATTACTGAATGTTGGGAATAAATGGGCAAAAAAAATTAATTAAATAGTCTTAATTCCTGCGTCTCAAAAGGAAAATTACATACCTGAACAACGGTGGAGGGTGAGATTGTGCATCACAAGGTAAAACTAAGGGTTTACTTAAAAATCCACCGATTGCATCCAACTTTGATTTTGGCGGAAGTCTCGGAGGTGTATAACCAATTGGTTCTAAGTAATAAAATATCGTGTTAATTTGGGATGGGGTACCAACCTAAATATGGGTGCGGGGTACGCTTGGGCTTGACATAACAAACCGAAACTGCTTCTGATGATTCGAGTGTAAGAAATACTGGTCGCGTCGGTTTGAAATGAAGGCGCTTTAAACCCGATTGGTTCTGGCAAAATGAAAAAAAAAATACAATATAATCTCGTACCTGAATAAGGGAACGGGCAAAGCTTGAGCGGGGCACAGCAAAGCAAAACTTGAACCAAAACGTCTGTCGTAAGAGAAAGTTTTGGAATCGGAGGAAAAAGTTGGAGCTTTCGATCCGACGGGTTCTAAATCGAAAGAAACAAAATGAAAATTCTGTTTTTAATAATACCTATGAGAAACAACTGAATGTTGGAAACAAATAGAAGAAAATTAACTTACAGTAGTTTATAGGCATCAAAAAACGTGAGTATTTAGAGGACAATAAAAAAATTACCTGGTCGATGGATGGTGGGGTTTGCTAGGAGCGTGAATAAAAAAAATGTGAATAATTAAAATAAAATTACCTGAATGATGGTAAAGGCATAGCTTGTGCAGGGCAGAGCAAAGCAAAGCTTTGGCCTTGCAGTCTTTCATAGCCCATGCTTTTCAAATCATTTGTGAATGACGGGGCTCTGCTACCGACAGGCTCTGTAAAGAAAATTTTGCTTTTACACCATGCAAAACGCACCCCTTTTCCGACTCGTTCATGAAAATACAAGCAAGAAAATACTCAGAGAATTTGGAAGAATCTTATTTTATAATACAGTACAAAAGGAAGCTGTAAAAAGCGTCAGTGTAATAAGAAAATTGATTCGGTAAGTAGAAACAAAATGAAGTAACAACGAAATACAGAACTGAATGAACAGAAAACAAGAGAAAACCGATGATTCTCTTTGAAAAAAATTAAATAAATAATTTTCACGCCAAAAAAATATAGTCCAGCAAAATGTACGTAGATGGCGTTGGCGCTTTGTGTCTAGTGTCTTTTTTTTTAAATCTAATTGAATCTGTACAAAACTTAATGAAACATAACAGGAAAAAAAATTTAATCGAAATATGTACTTAATTTTGCTGTGGGTTAGGTTTAAAAAAATTGGAAAAGTTCAATATTTTCAGGTACTTCAAATTTCACGCCTTAAACAATCTAGTCCCACAATATTTACATAGATGACGCCACACAATTTCGAGTTTATTTTTTTTAGATGACAAAATCCTTAAGCTTTCGTATTAACTCTCTTTTATTTCAATATAAATGTAGGAAATGTTTATTTAGATAAGAAAAAACAAAAGAAAACTTTTAAAACAACAACTAAATACTGAATTAAATCGACAAAAAGGCAAAGTACGACGATTCTCGTCCGGCGGAGAGTGATTAAAATATACGTGAAAAAAAAATTATTTCAAATTTCGCGCGGGCGGAAATTAAAGTGCCACGAAATTTACATAGATGGCGCTCGCGCAAAATTGTATAAAATCATGAGGAAACACAGTAAACAATTTCTTCGCCCCAAATCTGAATCTAGTTTTACTCTAGTTCATATTTTTTACTTTATTTAAATAAATTTCACGCCTTAGAAATCTAGTCCGACAAGATTTACATAGATGGCGCCGCACAATTTCGAATTAGTTTTTTTTTCTCGATGACGAAACTCTAAGCTATCGTATTAATTCGTTCTATTTTAATATAAATGTAGGGAATGTTTAGATATGAAAACAACAATCAAAAATTTTGATTTGAAACAACAAAAAACAAAAAAGCGACGATTCTCGTTCGGCGCAGAATGATGCAATGTCAGGTCAAAAAGCGATCAAAAGATGTCATTACTTAGATTAAAATATAAGTAAAGTAAATATCAAAAAAATTATTTCAAATTTCGCGCGGGCGGAAATTAAAGTGCCGCGAAATATACATAGATGGCGCGCATGCAATTTTATATAAAAACATTAGGAAATACAGTAAATAACTTTTTACGTGACAGAATCTAAAGCCATTTGAATTAGTTTTACTGTAGTTTATATTTTTTATTTTGTTTAAAGAAAATTCTTCAGCAACCTCAATAACTCTTGGATGTTTCAAATTTCGCGCCCAAAAGATGTAGGTCGACAATACACAGACATAGATGACCTCACACAATGTCGATTTTGTAAATTGCATAAAATAATTTAATTTTAATAGAATTCAAATTTATAAAAAAATATTTCGTTAAGAAGAAACAAGCAAAAGAAAACTTAAAGGAACAAACCTCATATTTCATGCCTAGTACGACAAGATTTACATAGATGACACCACACAATTTCGATTTTGTAATTCGTCTATAAGTTTGTTCCAGCAACAGTTCGTGACTATTTGGAAACCGTCAAAAGCATGCAGTCATCAAAATTTTATATTTGACGACCCCGTTAAAATCGCTCCTTACTTCGGTGGGCAAATAGTTCCGAACTAGTCAGAAAATGCTGCTGGAACAAACCTTATAAAATAATTTGATTTTAACAGAATTCAAACTTATAAAAATCGCTCATTACTTCGGCGGGCAACTTTTTTAATGGTTTCAGAACTAGTCAGAAAATGCTGCTGGAACAAATCTTATAAAATAATTTGATTTTAATAGAATTCAGATTTATAAGAAAATACTTCGCTAAGAAGAAACGAGCAAAAGAATCCTTAAAGGAACAAAAAAATACAGAATTAAATGAACAGAAAACGGTGATTCTCAATCGCCGAGAGTGATTGAAATATAAATTATGTAAATACAGAAAAATAATTTCAAATTTCGCGCCAAGAAAATTATAGTACGAGGAAATGTACAGAGATGGCGCCAGGGCAACAGAATTTCGATTTGCAGTAGTCGATTTGAAGTAGAATGTAGAAGTAGAAGTAATTACTTAATTAATTAATTAATTTCATCTCATCAGATTTAAAATGGGTATACTTAGGACTTCCATCTAAATTTTTGTTTTCTTTTAAAATTTATAAATTCCGTTTTGGTTCATATTCCTTTGCGCAATTTAAAAGATTTATTACTGAACTTTTACGAACAAATACTTTTCCTAAAAATTTTGTAACCCATCGGCTTCCTATTCGTTGTTTTTATAGACTCCCAAAAAGTACACACTCTCAGAGTATTTTCATCTTGTTTAAACCTCTTGTAATAATAAAAGATCGAGATACTCTGAGAACGTTCTAGAGTAGCGAATCCAAAAAGTCCATTAGTCAGATATCCCCACATTATTTACTTACTTTTTATTACTAATAATGTATTTAGGAAAAATGAAAGGAACTCATAATGACGTTGTCAAGCACAGATAGAGAATGACACAAACGTCGATAATTTAATCTGCACGTTCTGATTTGAGCACGTGTAACACAATACCGTCGCTATGAAGATACACGAGTTATCCAAAGATATTAAATTGCGTGAAATTGAAAACCATGTGGTAACATGAGCAGTGCGTGAAAGCTACATTTCACGTTCCATTCAAAGAATTGAGACTGTTAATAAAACAATTTCTTGATACGTACATATACAGGGTAATTCAGATTTAATCTTAACAATTTCGCGAATTCATAAAGCTTCAAGATATTGATGCACTGTACCTATGTATGGGCAAAATTTACGTTTCGTTTTTATAAAAAAAAAATTCGCTAAGGGCTTTTAATGAATTTTGGATATGACTGGCAATTTAAAACTTTGACATAGATTGGAATTTCACATAGTTATCATTCCTTACTTATTTAACAGCTGTTGTACAATTGTGTATCACCCTAAATAAAGAAAAAAACTTCAATTTTTGTACCTGAATGAAGGTAACGGTAGAGCTTGTGCGGGGCACAACAAAGCAAAACTAAGTCCTTGATTCCTGGTGTAGCCCATGATTGTTAAATCATTTGTGAATGTAGGAGACTTGCTTCCAATGGGTTCTAATTAATTTAAAAAAAAAATTACTTCCTATTTGCACATACCTAAATTTTGGAACTGGTAACCCTTGCGCTTGGCAGAGTAGTGCGAAACTACTCCCTGAAGTTCTTAAGAACGCGTTTATTAAATTATCGGTTGAAAAAACGGGTCCTTTCACGCCGACTGGTTCTAAATTGTTTAAAGGAAATTCACAATTAATAAACGAATATAATAGAGTACCTAAACCGTGGAACGGGAAACCCTTGCGCTTGACAGAAGATGGCAAAACTGGAACTAGCGCTTCTTTCTACGTATTTGAATTTTGAATCTGCTAGTAATTTTGGCGCTCGCGCTTCAACGGGTTCTAATAAAAACAAGACCTATTAAATTAACTAAATGGAAGTCTGAATAGTGAGATAGAAAACCCTTGCTTAATTTACCGATTTTTGTTTGTTTGTTTGTTACCTGAAGGAAGCATAGGGAATCCTTGAGCTTGACACAGAAGACTCAAACCGTGCCCAGTAGATTTTTCAATAGTTGTACTTTTTACGTCCGAAATCAAGCGAGGTTCTCTCAACCCGACTGACTCTAATTGAAAACTATTTCAGAAACTCAGCTGTTATTCAAAACTGACCAAATAAACCCTTGCTTCTTTCACCGGAAACCATGAATTTAAAAATAAACGCCAGTTGAAGAATATTTACCTAAAAAGTGGTGCAGGAAATCCTTGAGCCTGGCACAAAACTGCAAGTGCCTCCTTCGATTTTCTCACAAACCAAGTCAGTTTTGCGTCGGTTATTAACGTGGGAGGCCTAGTACCCAGTGGTTCTATATAGAAGAAAAAAAAAGGTACCTCAAAATCGATGTCTTCTTTGCCCACTGTCCACATCCAAAAGTAGAAATAAGAAAAAACTGTACCTGAAAAGTGGGGCTGGGAACCCTTGCGCTTGGCACATCAAAGCAATATTTTGGCCGGATTTTTCTTCGAAGGTAGTCGATTTGGCATTCGTTGATAATTTTGGAATTCGACTACCGACGGGTTCTGGGGATGTAAGAATAAGGGTGACAGTGTTACTAACCTAAAATTAGGGACGGGATAACCTTGCGCCGGGCACAGTAACGCCAAAACAGAATTTAATTTATAATCGACAACGTCGTACTTCGACTTGGAAGATACTTTCGGTTTGGTACTGCTTATAGGTTCTAATCCAGAAAAAAATAATTTGTTTGATTATGAAATACTATGGTCGAATGGCAGAGTACCCTTGCTTTACAATTATTGTGAATAAAATTACAGTACCTTTGCGAAGGGACAGGAAACGCCTGAGCTGGACACAGGAGAGTCACACTTTTAGATACGACTACCTCGAACGAATTCAGCCTATCCATTGTGGGAAATTTGGGTTTTACGGTGCCGATTGGTTCTAAATAATTACCATTTACACGTGAGTTTACTTCTAACAAATTTGGAATGTGGTACCCTGCCTTGCTTTAGTTAGTTACCTCTGAGATGGCACAGGGAACGCTTGCGCTGGACATGAAAGGGTGACGCTTTTTGAAACTGTTTATTTCTAACAAATTTGGAATGTGGTACCCCGCTTTGCTTTTAGTTACCTTTGAGGTGGAACGGGAAAGACTTGATCTGAATATAATAGGGTGAAACTGTTTATTTCTAACAAATTTGGAATGTGGTACCCCGCTTTGATTTAAATTACCTTTGAGATGGAACAGGAAACGCTTGCGCTGGGCATAATAGGGTGACGCTTTTTGAAATTGAGGCTTCAAATGCGCGCATTGTATCCATGGTTGGGAATTTTGGCTTTACACTTCCAATCGGCTCTAAATTCAAAACAGTAAAGGTGAGTAATAAATTATGAGAGATCACAAAATACGTCAGGTATGTGGTACCCCGCAACGAAACTAGATAGGTATCAAGAAAAAAAAAGAAACGTAAGAGTACCTTTTCAAGGGAACAGGGAAAGCTTGTGCAGGGCAGAGTAGGGAAACCGTTTCTCTAGAAGTCGCCTCTGTAGCCCGTAATCGTTCCATAACTGACAATTTTGGTTTAACGGTACCAACGGGTTCTAAAATTAGTATTACATAACAACAATAAGTAACGAAAGGCGCTATGTTTTTTGATAATAGATAGTAAGAATGCGGATAAAGTACCACTTACTAGTCACAATTAACTTTTATTATTTTTTAGTTAAAGAAAAAGTAACAGTCGAATCCCAGTTCCCAAATTTTATCTAAGCAACAAAAGAGTGTATAATTATAATATTACCTATAATAAGGTTTTGGATATGCTTGACCAGGACACATCAACGGTAAACTTTTGCCAAGATGTCCGTCTAAAGTTTGAATTTTAGATGTACCACTCGAAAGCCGAGGCGCAACACTACCGACAGGTTCTAAAACGGAGATTGATAAACAGAAACTTAAAATTAAGCCAACTGGAAAGAGTACCGCTGCTTCCACCACAACAAGAGAGAAAAAAGCAAAATTACCTGTAAATAGGGACCGGGAATGCCTGAGCAGGACAAATGAGGGTGACATTGGTCTGCCTACTTCCCACTACCTTTCTAGATTCATCACCTGACGTAAGTCGGGGAACCACAGCACCGACAGGTTCTGCACATCAAATTTACCCCAGATGAAAGAAATAAATTTACCTATACATTGGGACAGGGTAGGCTTGCATTGGACATATCATTGTTGCGATTTGCTTCATGGATATATCTGCAACCTTAATCCTATCACCGGAAGTTAGGCGAGGAATGACACTATTTACAGGTTCTAAGGTAAAAAAGAGAAAGATAATACGCAACTTCGTTCTCTTGCATAGGGTACCCTTAAGTAAAATAGGATCATGTCGATAAAAAGCAATTACGGACACGATTTTTTATTTTGAAATTTTATTTCCAAAATATTTGAAGTGATCATAAAAACCATCGGCTTTTATTTGTTAAAACAAACCTGTGCAAGGGTGCAGGAAACGCTTGAGCTGGGCACAACATAGTTATTAGCTGACCACTACGTACACTATCAATGGGTGGATACTTCTGGATGTTGGGCTTGATTTTACCCAAAGGTTCTATGAACGTAAATCTCAATGTAAAACAAAAAACATTTACCTATACAACGGAACAGGATACCCTTGCGCCGGGCAAATCAGCGTAACGCTGCTCGCTTTCCTTGAAACAAATCCTCTCAAATTATCAACCGCCGGAAATTTTGGTAGAACACTCCCGATCGGTTCTAGGATGGGGAAAAATACTTGCACTAACTACCCCTTATTACGGACAGAGTACCCTTGCATTTTAACAACTTTTTTTTGGATTACCTATAAAAAGGGACTGGAAAAGCCTGAGCCGGACACAACAGCGTCAAGCTCTCGCCGCTACTACCTTTGAAGGATTTGGAACTCTCGACGGTTGGAAATTTCGGGAGGACACTTCCGACCGGTTCTACAGAAGAAATACAGAAACTTTGAGGGGTAGATTAAATACCTTGTTAGAGGAACGGGGTACCCCTGAGCTGGGCACAACAAATTCAGTGTCGAATTCATACCGAATCTGTGGTCTTTTCTGGTTTCTAAAGGAAATTTTGGTGCAACAGTTCCAATTGGTTCTGAAAAAGTTTTAATGTGTCGATCTATAAACTATTTTGATTTGTCCTGTGCTGGGAAAGGATACCCAGCAATATTTTAGAAATGATTAAACTCTACCCAAGTTAGTGGGTTTATTTAAAATAATTAGTTCCCATAGAATTTAAAAGAAGAAATTGAATAAGCAAGTTTATTTGGTGATGATTAGTTGCAATGTTCTTTTGCGTAATCAATCAAAGATCAAGAAACTTACCTTACATCAACGTGCCCCATGTTACTTACCAATTTAGCAAAAGGGCCAGGGTACCCAATAAATAAAATCCAATAAAAAATACTTACCTACCTTTAGTAGGTCAGCAAGTTAAGGTTTCAGAGTCAAATAAACAGGAAGGAAGGAGCAATCGGTGGAGAGGACGTTAAAGCTCAAAACCGACGGCTGCCGAGACAAAGGCGCAGCCGTTTCGCGTTCGTTTCAATTTTGAAAATTTTGAAAGTGCCCGATCAAGAAGCAAGGGTACCCTATCCCAACATTCAGGCATTTCTGGGCTTACATGTTCACTTAAGGGAGGAAAGTGTTTCAATTATTTTTTTAAATTTTGATGAACTACATTCGCAATTACTAAAAGAAAAAAAAATACTTACACTTTTCTCCTTTAAGGAAAGTAAAATAAATAATTTGGTATGTAAATGAGATTATGTTTGTTTCAAAAAGAATGGTGGCTGTTTAGGGTATACCAATATCATTTTTTTATCATATTAAGTACACGTGACAAGAATGTCAATTAACTTAAGCTCGTGAATGAGGAACTTGAAAAATTTCAGATCGATTAATTTAGATAAAAAAATACTCTTCATAATTGTAATGATATCATCGTATCAGTGGATTAAAATAATTAATTAAAATAACGCAATAAAAGGAAATTTCAAGTATGTTAAAATCCTTGTAAATATTTGCATCCATAATAATTTTGGGCACCTTTCTTTACAAAATTAAAGAAAAAGATAATATCAAAGTATGTGCTAAGAGTTTTATTTAAAAGTGATGTAATACGTGTAGGTGTAATTTTTGCATCACTATACTAAGAAATAAGATAGATTTTTAATTGTATCTAATTAGGAACTTCACCTTTTTTTTAAATGTTTCTCCTTACATCGAAAGCAAACTTTAAATTAAATGAAGAAAACGCTCTCATAATCTCATTTACTTTGAATAATGAAGTGATTCATCAGCAACATAAATCATAGTTCCTGTATGAAATTTATCGTAATTACGCGATCGTGTCTGCCTGTGAACACTTTATTATTCGTTACCAAATTTACAAACAACAACAAAATGTCGGCGAGGAACTGATTCAAGTTCATCAAGTGTTAATGACATTTAAGTCAAACTCGAATGAATTTCTCGCGGCATTTCGAAACAACTTTGAATTAAAATCACGTCAGATCGTTCCCGACAAATTAAATTAATTCAATCCGGCTGGGTCTCTGAAGTTTCTTGAAGCTCATAAATAAATTTAGTGAGCACCTATGCGGACATTCTCTTTTCTGTCAGGTTCAACGGAAATACAAAGGAAATGATGATTGTGATTCATTACGATAATTGTACATACCTAGTAGTTTCGATGACTAAATTTCTAAAATTTACATGTGATTGTATTTTGCAGAACGTACAGCTCAGTTCATACTTGAGATATTTTCCTATTGAAGTCAGTTATTGTTCTTAATGTGCTCAATGAATATTCCAAGACAAGGATTTACCATTTTCATTAAGTGCAATTAATCATTTGTTATTGTTTCAGTATGGGGTCGTCATTTGTAACAAAGCATAACGTTGTGTATTGTTCAGATTCATGATATGTTAATGTAAATAATTTCATTGTATGTACTTACAAAAGTGTTTGTTGAATTCATTACGTATAATAAAATTCGACGAAATCACAAAAAATATGATGAGGCATAACCATTAATTAGGATAACTTAGCTATTTAAATATTCAAGTTTATTTTATTAATTATGTCATATCAGTCCTTTTTGTTTTCGATAAGCACGATTTCATTGGGTTCAAATTTAATTTTTATTATAAACCTTATACAAGTTCTTCATTTAATCTTGTATCCCACGTGACTTATGACGTACGTAATCCACTATCTAACAGTTGGCACACAATTACGTAGTTAAGAAAGTACGGTATATTTTCCAAAGTTGTATTGTTTTAAATGTGAATATAGATTATTTTATAATATTTCTATATAATATTGGCAACGTATTACCATTTCCAATTATTAAACGCGCTTTGATAAACTTTCGCTTGAGTGACAGGCACACAACGCTTGTCAATTTATAAATCTACTTTTACAGGAAAATCCTGTGGCACTCAGTTCATTTTAGATCGGTTCTCTCTGTCTGGCCCAGGCCATGATTAATTCAATGCGTTCAATGTAATTCAATTCCAAAAAATATTAACTTTCCACAAATGTATTTAAATCCACCAATTTTATTCAAAGCCCAAAGATAAAACGAAATGAACACCAACTTATTAAAAAAAAACGTTTAAGTATTCGTTTTCCCCATTGCATTTTGCAAAGCGCTAGCTTTTTTGAAAAGGATCAATTGCATAAATATTTACAGACGTGTACATAACATACAACTTCAATTTGCGCATATTTTAGGCCATCGTAAACATGATTTGCATCATTTTTATAATTTTCACACGTTCAGTGTATACGTTCGGTGTGTTTTGATAGGGCAGAATACATAAACATGCACCGTGGTTAGGCATATGCTCTCCTTCAAATATTTTCGTGAAGGCTATTGCTAGTGCACTTCCTATAATTATCTTCTTGTACGTTATTCTCGCCCTAGTGTTTATTTATGCATTGCATAACTCTAGAATCCGGTGTCGATGAAGGATCAGATATTTGGGCATTCACTTCAGCGTACGCCAACGCTCTTGCAAAATTATCTTGACGCGATTGAAAGGGAAATATACTTCGATGTTACAGCTCAAGTTCATAATATATTTTGAGATACCTTATTTCAAGCAGAGTTCAAGTTTAATTTTTTTTTGTACTTATACAAAAATAACCTCAAAGTTTAAGCTTGTTGCTCAGATGAAAATATATGAATTACAAATAGCTTGATATAAAATATATAATATAATTTAAAAAATAAACTAAGCAAACGTTTCTTTAGAACTATATATAACGTGCATAGTGCATGCCACTAAGTTTACTAAGTTGCACGACTTTGGCCTTTCACTGTACATACAAGAAGTTTTATTGGATACTCATTTTTGTATGAAGTTATACTTCTTTTTTTTTACTTCAGTCTGGCAATTATTTTTCTGGTTTCAGTAACTTTCGTGCTTAGAAAGGTGCGTTAAAAATTGTGAAAATTTTTAATCAATCTCAAATGATAATTTGAAATCCGTTACTACGTGCTGCGATTCAAAGCATTCGCGCACCAGTTTAACGTAACTGTGTTACATGCTAAAAGCTTTATGTCTTTCTTTATGGGCTCTAATATGTTATCGCAGCGATCAGAATACATTTACCATTGATAATCACAACTCACGTTCCGTAATATTTCGCCCATTAAGGCGCTTCCTATAAATGGAATATAATGGGACAGGAAGGCAACGCAAGAAACGAAATGAATGTGAATAATCTTCGGCGGCCGAAGACGTGAGCGGCATACCGATGACTTGCATTTTAAAAGATAAGATATATATAGAACGTGAACGGCACTGCACATACTGGCTTAGCTTTTAAGCGATTAAACAAACACATTCTAGTTCGCAATTAAAACGACCCTCAGGATTTTCGTCTCCTTTAAGATTATTTCGATTAGGTAGTTACATATCAGTAATGATCGGTTTTGTAAGCTTCATCAAGGATACAACTTTAATGAGACAATCCCGAACTAGTCAAAAACTGCTGTTGGAACAAACTTTTTAACCAAAAGAACATTTATGAAGGAAGGCAAAAACAAGTTTGTTATTGTTTATAATATTTAGATAAGTTTTGGGGGCTTCTTGGAATTTGCTTTCCAAAAACTGCTGTTGGAACAAACTTTTTAACATTTATGAAGGAAGGCGAAAACAAGTTTGCTATTGTTTATAATATTTAGATAAGTTTCGGGATGCTTCTTGAAATTTGCTTCAAGATCTGACGTGATTTTTATTCAAAATTTCATGTAAGAAGAAATAACTTGTCAAAGACTTACCAGTAATGACCAGACGTCCCTTCGTCGCGCTCAATCTAGTTTCTCCGGTAAGACGGTGTTTCGTTCTGCATTGGTAAGATTTGTATCCATCTTCAGGTCCGACGTCTCTGATGTGTAATTCGCCAGAAGGAAGCACCAAGTATTTACTGTCTGTTAAACACAAAAACTTGTTAGTGCTTGTTCGCTAAAAACAACTTGTAAACTTACTATTACGAGTGCTTCATAAATTATTTTTTTTATGCCTGACAACGTAAAAGTAAGTTTACTGCAAGGATTTATTAAATATACGTTCGAAACTACTTCAAAAAGTACTTTGGATGTCACGAGATTTTGCTTCTATTGACTGTGTGCTTCAAATAAAATTTTAAACATTGGGGCATTTCATCGCCAAAGTACTAAACGCAAATAGTTCGAACTGAATTCAAAATGTACATGGATGATCTTTAAAATTAACTAAATTTTAAAAAATCGATAAATTCGAATTTGAAAATCTTTTATAATTGAAATTACTTTACATAAACATATTTCCTTGCTTTATTTACATTTTGTGTTATGAATTTAATACAGAATCCATAATTCAAAAATTGGGCGGGGGCTTAAAACAATGGGAATCACAATGAAATATTAAATAAAAATTATTTAAATATTTCAAGACTGTAAAAGACTGTAAACCTACATCTAGACGCCAGCATTCTGGCACCTCAATGCCTTTCTAATCACCAGAGAGCGAATGACCTCAGGTAAAACCCAAGGTCATTCAAACTATAACCACTGAATTAAAATTATTTTTACGGATTCTTGTACATTTATTTTATATTTACTTATTTACATTCATACATTTTGTAAATGTTTTATTCAAAGTCAACTGCCCACTTCTGATATCAAAACTTAAAACTGGCCGCTCTCTGCTAATCACAATGCAAAGAGGAGCCCGCCAGCATTCTGACGTCTATATGTAGGATCCCCTTAAAATTTATTCAGGTAAAAAGATTAGATTTGAAAATGTTTAAATGATAATCTTGATAATCAGTTTCAGCTTAATAAATCGAAAACAAATGCAAATTTCTAAAAACAAATTATCATTAATTTTTCTTTGAAATTTCAAAAATCAAAACTGGAACAATCCTCGAATTAAAATTAATTAATTTTTCAAACTGTTACATTATTAAATGTGCTTGCATTTTACTATCTTCTTTAATTTTAATTCAATAGTACTGGGTGAACCAAAAATATTGTCGCCTGTTTGAATTTCCCGCAAATTAGATAAATTAGACATGATGGTATGTGTCACGTAAATGTGAAAATGGGCATTTAAATTTCTGGGGTGCGTTCGAAAACTATACCACAGTATACAAATTTACACAGTAGCGTCACTCGAGTATAACTGTCACATTTGCCATTTTGTTTGATACCTACGGATTCGCAAATTACATTATATTCCCACAAGGGTATCAAACAGTATGGCCGCTTTTTTTGACATTGACGTTTAAGTGACGCTACTGGGTAATTATTTATACCCTGACTATACCGTCGAGTGTATACATCATGGGCATCTAATTGCACCTTTCTCAGACACGATTTTTAAGTTATTTTGTATCTCATTCATTTGTTTTAAGAAGTCTTATTTCCATGACAACGGGCAAACTTTTGACATCCTACTTTCATGTAGTTCGCCCGTTGTTGTGGATATAATGAACAAGTTGCAAAATAAGTTAAAAATTGTGAGTAACATAATTTTTTAACGCACCCCTAGAGTTGAACGAATCACCACAAAAATTAGATAGTTGGGAAATGAACTAATTTGGTTTAACACATTGTATAAAACAGAAATTAAACGCGAGAGAAAGCGAAAATACTAAACATAATCCTTTGAAAACGGGAGAACGACGAACAGTACTATCAACATTGACGCGGTTGCCAACTTATATTAATTAAAAAGAACCCCAGATCCACCGCGCGCCAAATTCAAACAAGCGACAGTACTTCTGGCTCAACTAATATAACTTACAATTAAAAATACAAATGTTATTAATTTCTGAAAGTCTAAAGCATACTAAAAATTATTGAAACAACTTGGAACCATATCATATCTTTTTCCTTTAATTTTAAAACATGGACAGTGCCTTCAAATGAATTCCTGATTAAAGCAAGCTGTGATTTTTTTTATAAAGTTGGCGGTACGCAATACAAGAATGAGAGGACAGTTGTCAATAACTGTCAGTGTGATATTAGGTCTGTTCCTGCAGCAGTCCCCGACTGGTTGGAAACCGTCAGAAGCATGCGCCGATCAAGGTTTCACATTTAAGGCAGTTCTTGAAAGCGGTGATCAATTCGATGGGCGAATATATTTGACAGTTTCAAACTAGTCCAGAACAGACCTAATATAACATCACATAAAAAATGTGCAAGGTAAGCGCAAGACACTTAATTAATTTATTTCAAAACAACACGAAAGCTTAAAGCAGATGCTGAAATTTCTGTCCTTCAGCTTGAATGCACAAACGTACCCCGCGTTTCATGTTTTCAAAGTTCAAATACGTCTGTCAAGTGTTGGGGGGGTTATGTTAGCACGAAAAAATAATTGGAGAACTGTCAGTGCTACAAACCTTTAGGAGAAAAAAGATTGAAATCAGAGCCTACTTTGATTTGGAATTTAACTGAATGCACGGTATTAAATGCGTGCACATGTTTAAGAGCCTGTTTAATTTTAAACCAAAGTTAAAATTCACAACATCGTTCAAACGATCGTTGCCAAATTAACCCAAGTTTAAGTATCTGAAAAAACTGGAAAAATATGTATATGTAAAGTAATTAATTTCTTTTAACTTGTTCAAAAATGATCCAAATAATAAAAATTGCAATTGTTAAACGTGTAAACTTGTAAAATGTTTTCTGCAAATATGACGATTATCACCATGTACATTTTCCGCGCGAATGCATACACACAATATTATTGTTTGCTATTCAAATTATCAGCTATATGCAAATGTGTTTTGTGCTGTGCTAATTAGCTAGAAACAGACTGATCGCGAATTCTACAATAATATTTTTGCATGCAAAATTTAAACCGACTTTAAATGTGTATTAAAACGTTATTACTATTAACAATTAAAGAGATCTGAGGGCGCGCATACACATTTAAAATCGCGCTTCTGATTGGATCGGGCCACAGAAGGAAGGAAGGCAAAAACTGGACGGAAAACCGGAATGCAGACAGGATAATGAATTCGGGGAGTTCCAGATGCCGAAGTCCTTTTTCAACAAGTCCTGCATGAAAGTAAGATGATGAAATCGAACCGTACAATCAATTAATGGTAAGTTATTCAACCTTTCGATGTTAAAATACCAAAACTATTCGCAAGGGATATTAATGGATATATGACCTCATGAAGACAAATCGCACAAAAGTATTTGGATTACGAAGTATGATAATTTGAGAATTTTTTTATCAACTCTCGCCATGAAATTTAAACGGCATGGTCTTAGCTTTAATTTAAAATAACCTCAAGAAGTGCAACGACATTGCTCAGTTAAGCTAAGACAAGAGTTAAAAAAAGATAAGATGGCATAATAAAAGTGGACACGCACAGTATGAATAAGTGAATGTAGAAACTCTACGCAAACAGTTTTAAAAAATATTGAATAGAACATTAGTTGATTATGTAGAGTAACGCTGTAAGAATTCGTAGATAGAAGCGAAGTAAAAGTTCGACGAACTTAGGTTAACTTATAGCACTCACAACAATGAGCTTAGGTCCTCTAATGTAATTACAAAGACAAATAATAATAAAGCTTCTCTGATTGTGGCTGGTCTGTTTGTTTTTCGAAGGTTGAAACGTCCACGTTCTAAAATGATTTTAAAGTAACACGTGCACGGATTTGGAGCCCATCGATTGTGAAGATATCCCGTGTCATGGTGGAAGAAACGCCGACAAAGAAACCATTCCACGATCTCGGACTTCAAACAGCTGTCGGACAACTATCTCGGAAATCTAAGATTTACATTTTACGTGCACTCTACATTCAACAACACGCACCGTATTTATTTCCTTCGGGCATTATTTCGTTAGTTTCATCTTGCAACCATGACGTTACGTAAACGTAGTCGCTGACAAAACTCGGGATGTGACATTTGATGATAGCCGTGTTGCCTTTTAACACGCTTTCGTCCATCACGTTCGCGTTATACGCTTGAGATACGACTGCAAGAAAAGAAAGAAGCTGTGATATTATCTTAAACACGTACTTGCTTGTAATGCTATATTCTAGACTTAATTTACCAAATAAACATGATACTTTTCAAAATAGTTGTGTCCGTTATACACAAAACAAAAAAAAAAGAAAATCCGCTTTCACAAAATTTTATAAAAGTTATCCATTCAGAAACAGACAGTGGATTAAATGAAAAGTACATGAGCTGCGATGTGTAAAAAAAATGCCGAAAGAAATCAATTCACCCACAATTTTTGTAATTATTTTGGTTATGCCAAACTACGATTTTCAACAGGCACGTTTTAAGGACCATAATAATATTAACAGTACAATAATAGTAATTCCAAATTTGCACATCTTTCGAAAACGTATGGTTATTTTAATGTTCTATTTCTTTCCCTTTTCTAAAGTCATTTGGAACACCAGACTTTAGCCACAAGAACAAAATAGATTTTTGCCATATCAATTAGTTTTTTGCAAAATTTCTTAGGAGTACAATTTATAATTTTTCCCTCTTTTCCTTCACAGTTCAGCACCTTTCTGTCTTAACTTGTTTCTTGTGTCCCTGGCAATTTGTCCTTACTTACTCTTGCTACATTTCCAAACCATTTCAGTTGTTTTCAATCTCAATATTCTTTTTGGTTATTTCTCCTATAACTCAGTGAGTACCATTTTATTATTCCTTCCTTTCGTTAATTACTCTTTTTCTATTACCAAAGAGGAGACATTTCGTCTTGTAGTAGTAGTTTCTATGACCTTGAAATAGTTCTCCTTTTAAATTAGCGTAGGTGAAAGATGGGGGAAACGAATAACACAATGGCGTGGGCATAGCGTAAGGTGTGGCAAACAATTTCCACCAATCAGATTAACGCACATTTACAATTTTTGTCCGGAAACACTCGATAGCATACGAAAGGATATTTAATGCTGCGTTCGAAAATTGTACGTCGGATGTATCTGGAGCGTATGATCTCATCTTTCTCACTCACGATTTTTAATCTATTTTGTATCTCGCTTATCCGTTTAAAAAAATCTTGTGTTTATATTATTTCCATGACAACGGGCGATCTTTTCATACCCTACTTAAATGTGGGATGTGTCATGGAAATACTATAAACACGGATATATAAACGGATGAGCGAGATACAAAATCGTGATTGAGAAAGATGAGATCATACGCTCCAGATGCATCCGACGTATAATTTTCGTTAAATTGACGTAAATGGTTTTTCTTTTCTAATTTGCACTTCCTTGTTCAAGTGACTTCTTTTGTATAAGTTAACTACTCTTTGCCATTACCAGTAATAGCGTTTTTTATCCACTGCTCTAAAACATTTTGAGAGTATTCTCGTCTCACTGTAATAATATAATAATAGAAGATGGAGGTATTCGGAGAGTGTTATAGAATCTAGAGCAATGCCATTAGTAACACAAAAATGTCACCAAATTCCTCAAATTCTATTCGTCAACTCCAAATAAGGTTTTGGTAATCTGAAATGATGCGAAAAGACTAGGTCTCTCCATTAAATTAATTAAATTGATAAAAATGACAATAAAAGGATCAAGACTAGTAGTGATGGCAAATGAATTTGAGTTTGGCACTAAAATTAAACAAGGAAATGGACTAGCAGCGACGTGATTTAATGTTGCTCAAGTATTGGCATATGCAGATGATACAGCCATACAAGCAAGAAGCAGGCAAAAATTAGAAGAAGCATTAATAAATCTAGGAAAAAAGAGAAAGCAGAGAGAATAAGTAAAATAAATAATAAAGCAAGAGAGATTGAAATAGGACAATTCAAGTCTGAAAAAATTAACAACTTGAAATATTTAGGGACCATGATAAACAATTAACCAAAGCAGTGTAGAAAAAGCACAACGGATACAAAACTTCCAAAATAAAATGTTTATGTGGAGTAAGAAGCCAAACTGTAAAGCAACCACGTAAGCAGATAGGTAAGGAAAATGTAGAAACCAAAGAAAATAGCTGAAGATAAACACAAAAGAGAATGAATCTTGAAATAAGAGAGCTCCTAAAGGATCAGTAGAAATAAAAGTAATTAAATCGTAGAGCAAATTCCGTAATGCATACACATACCCTAAATCGTGATGGTGCAATCGTGTTCTGTGGTGAAAAGAAAGAGTAATTTCCAATACAGTTTCTTCAGCGGTTTATAAAATTAACCGTATTTTGTTTCACGCGTTTTACATCCTTTGGGTTTCTTTCTTACAAATACTGCAGTGTAAAATGTACCTACGTTTCTATTTCCTTGCAAATACCATGTGTAAACAGATTTATGTAACATAAGCGTTTAGTATGGGCAATGCAATTGCAGTATTTGTCATTAACACACTTAGTACGTGTCTTCTTCGTTGTCTTGCTCATTCATTATCAGCCTTACGATTTCGGCCCACGTCTTATTTAAATATTTCGAAAATTTACTACATCGACTGTACAGGAGTGTGTAAGGGATTCCCCCATTACCTACCGCATTTGAACGTGCTAAGACGCGAATGTACACTCCGACACAGCATCACTGATGGTAACTGTAGGGAAATTCTCCTACCTGTGGGGGAAAATCTTCAAAAAATTTGTCCATAGGGATTGTGTGGGGAAAATTTTTCAGCTACTGTTTTATAGGAGAAAATAGCTATTGGAATTTTCCAACTACAATTTTGTAGGGGAAAATATATTTAGAGCAAATAGTTAATTTAGTATCCACAAAATTGTTACGATGAACATAATTTTTTGACAGTTGTCAGTTTGTCACTGTGACACTGTGACAGCACAGCTATCTTCAAAGTGGGCCGAAATAGTATGTCGGCTCATTATCAAACCATGGCCAGCTACATTAACATTCACTGATGTGTATGTAATGGCCGTTTCAATTCGCCTAAAATTCGGTTCCGAGATGCCATCGAGCCCTCAGCGCTCTCTATTAAAGATACTATTGATAGTAACGTAACGACAACTGCAATTACTTAAAAACTCACAAGAGGCGTTGAGGGAAGTACCCGTCAACATTTTTAAAAGTCGAATTGAAACAGCCATACATACACGTCAGTGAATGTTAATGTAGCTGGCCATGATCAAACTGCTATGTTATACAAATCGGTTGACAGATGGTATATACTCGAAGAAATAGTAAATTCCCACGGTGAGAAGAATTATGCAGAAGAAGTCACTTGGAAATAAACCATGAGAGAAATCTAAAGATGCTGGGAATGAACCTTAATTCCTAGGCTGAAGAAAACAAACACAATTTTAGGAATAGATGGAAAGAAACAGAACAAAGAACGAAAATACAAAATTCTAACAGAAAGATATGGAATAACACATCGCAATCAATAAATGATCATTACTCTTTTATTGGTGTGACTTTTTTTACCCGCAATTTTCTTCTTTCTTTTAGTATTTCTCCTATACATGTGCGCCGCATATTTTTATAGCTCTTCTTACAGAATAGACATTTTTTTGGGTATATTCTTTTGTCAGCTATCTCTTACTCCATTCTTCCATTAGCTATCTTTTACTCTATTTTCCAATAGCTACCTATAATACCTTTAATAGTTATTCGTTATAATTAAGGACTCCAACAAATAGTACCGAATGCATAGGCGCTTCGAAGCGCGCAAGAACGATTGAACTACGAACCTTGTCACATTTTATTTTGTTATTAAATGGCACTGGATAATTGGGCAGTCGATCGATTGAGATGTACAGCGCATCAGCGCGAGGAGTGTAGGCCGGAAACAATAGTTTACATAAATACAACTGGGCGGATGGACGGACCTATTATTTGGAGTCTTTAGTTATAATACTTCCTATTTTCTCTTTTAACTTTTTATTAAATGATTCAATTTAAAGTCATCCTCAAAAGGAGAAGACCATTGAATTAAAAATCATGTCCTAAGTAGATTCAGAAAATTTTAAATTCCAATCTTTTGACAGTTATTATGATAAGACATGATTTTTAAATCCCTGGCGGATGACTTTAAATTGGATTACTTGATATAAATCCTAGCTTTTATTATGTCATCGTTTGACTTTTTCTTCATTTTGAACTATCTTGATCTTCCTCCGTTTATTTATTTGTACTTTTCCTTCCACACCTTGTTATGTTGCTTTTAGTGCATAAGTTTCTTTTTTTCTACTGTGTTGGAGACTTCGAAATGTGTAGTTATATTTCCGTATGGTTTTCCTTGTCATAAAGTTTTTCATTACGAAATTTTCTAATTTTTTTTGACAATTTGACTCTTTTACTTTTTCCGCGTATTTTTTAATTTTCTCTCAACAACTTTGTTGTATGCAATTTTGACAAATGATGCTGCACTTCTTATAATTTAGTTCTTTGTATAACGGCATCATTTTCTCTCGTTTCTTGATACTTTATTTGTCCTCTAAATTTATTCGGAAATTTTCCATCCTTACGTTCTTGACTTGGTCATTTATTGTCTCTGGATTTAAACCAACTTCTTAGCTTGCGTTCTCTGTTTTTATTGTATTTTAATTTCTTCCAGATTTTCTCCTGCAGTAAATCAACGATTTCTTATTCACGTGATGACATCATTTTTAATTTACTTCATAGTAATTTTTTATCCAGTCTTTTCGCAGAACAAAAAGACTTATTATTAGATGCATAGGAAAAACAACAATTTTTTATTAATTTATTCTTTACATGGGAAAGAAAAATTGTGCTTTCTGGTTCTGTCCACCTAAAAACTATAGAAGAACTCAAGTGCTGAATTCATTCGTCAAATTTTGAAATCATACTAGTTCAAGCAAATTCGAAAAGTAAACTCTCAGAAAGCACAAACATTTTTACAGCATAATTTACGTAATTTACATAAAATTTCTAGCATATATTACTAGTGACCTCGATGAAGACACAGTTTCCTTGATTAAAATCATATGCTAAACACATTACGACATAAAATACTCTTGCCTTCCACTTGAATTATTAATATTATAATTCTGAACGGCCACAAAAACTAAACGCGTTGCGAAGTTTTTTATTTTATTATTATATTATTCAATAACATTTAACACATGCATCGCCCACGCTCACAACGATTTAATACGGCGGCATTGCTCTCTATTAAGGCAATTGCGATAACGAGCGATGGTGAAATCTGGTCATCTCAGAAGACCATATTTAAATTGCCACCGTCTTATCAGAGTCCTTGTGAAATAAAAATAACCTCACGGAATTGGAACAAGTGATAATTCTTAATTAAATTCTAATGGACCAACCCCTACAGGAACGAGATGGTTGCACGGCGCAACTCGAAATTATATACCAAGCAATCAATACAAATTAGGAACACTCCGAGAGCAAAAGCGTCTCTGCGTGTTAGGCACAAACAACAATGTCGAGGGTACTACTGGAAGGGTAGATACGCGTACAGAGGGAAAGAGCAACAAGTGGTTTAGGTGTATGTCGTACGTATGTACACACAAGAGTATTTTGTTAAACGGTCGTTGATTACCGTAATCGCTGGTAGGCGGTAAAAACTTATTGTTATTGGTGTCCTGCCACGACGTGACTTCCACATGATCGGATACGAACGATGGAATGTGACACTTGAAGACAGCGGTGTTTCCTTTTATTACGAAAACGTCGTAAACTTGAGCTTCGTAATACTGATTAACAACTGTAAAAACGAGTTTTCGTATAAGGTTTAAAATGCTTTGGCATTTGCAAGCTATAGCTGATAAGTCGAATCTACTAAAACGATGGTGGTTGTTCTTAAAAAATTACCATAGGTTGCAGTGAAATTATTTTCGTATTTGTAGGATTTTCCGTCGTCAGAAATCCAAGCTACAATTTCGACAAAGTCGGCCACGAAACTTGGTACCAAACACTTCAAAATGGCGGTGTTACCACGCAAGACAAATTCGTCGATAACTCTGCTTTGATAGAATTGTTGTACGACTATAAAAGAGTAAAGTAAAAAAAATTAAAAACCATCTGACTTTGTGTAAGTAACCAAATGCACTGTAACTGATCGTTAGTGTGGAACGTCGTAGACAAACCACAATGATCTTCGATAAACTAGTCGAAAAAAGAGAGTAAAATAAGGAAAATAATTGGATTTGGGAGAGACGTGATTCAAGCAGCTAATCTATAAGAATGTTACCGGTGTTTTCTCCGGGCAAATAAGTATTTCCTTTGGAATCCTGCCAGTTTTCGACTACTACAAAGTCCGAAACGAACGAAGGTATTTCGCATTTCATTACGGCTGAGTTCCCCCGAATAACATATTCGTTGTCTGCTTCCACTTCGTACGACTGAGCCACAACTATTAAAATAAAAGGTACTTAAATACCAACACAAGACAAACAAAAGAAAAACTCAATTTCATGTAGTAATGCCTTCAAAGTACCTTGGGGAGAAAATTATCCCTAGGCAAATCAATGCTATACGAATTATTTCCAACTTTCCGTAATTTTCAATTGTATTTTGCAGAGAAGAACGTCAAATTGAAATTGTAATGTACAGATGAATTAAAAGAAAATGTCAATGAGAACATAAAATGATTCAAGTAATTGGGGTCAGTTTCCTAAAATCGAGTGATATTTAAGAAATGGGGAAAAAGAATTTAGACAGAAGTTGTCCGTAACACATGCGATTCAACAAAACAGATTGTAGCCAAATTATGACCAACGAAAAAATATGGACTTCAGGGAAAAGAAGGGAAAGATAGAATAGAAACTTCGTTCTTGAATAACCTTCAAAAACTAAGCTCCTGGCGATGGTGAATAATTTAAGAATTTTTAACGTAAATAGTACCGAATTCATTGCCGTCGTACTTATGGACTTTGCCATCGTCGGCGATCCAAGCATCAATTTGTACAAAGTCTGCCACAAAACTTGGTATCTTGCACTTCATTACGGCACTATTTCCACGAATAACGTACTCGTTTTCGGCCTCGGTTACGTAGAATTGCGAAACGACTGCCGAAAAAGAGCACAGGTTAGTCCAAGTCCGCAAAAGAAATTACCGTAATCATTGGAAAGTCTGAGCGTATTGCCCTGGTCATCTATCCAAGCCTCGACGAAGACGAAATCTGCTACGAAAGATGGTATGCTACATTTTAGTACGGCGGTGTTGCCGCGAATTACGTATTCAGTTAAAATTTCTGCCTTGTAAAACTGGTTGACCACTGAAAGGAAAAATCCTAATTAAAACCGAATTGTCACAGGACGTTAGCCATGATAGAACTTGCGAGGTAAAAATGAGGCACAAGTCAGGAGTATTTGGTGAAAGGATTTGCACACAAAAGAAAAAAATTACCAAAATTGTTTGTATAAACGAATTCTTTGTTGTCACTGCCAACCCACGCTTCGACTCTGACAAAATCAGCAACAAAGGAAGGTATGTTACATTTTAGAACGGCGGTGTTTCCCCGAATGACGTACTCAGACACGACTTCAGCCTCATAATATTGGTTAACAACTGCGAAAAAGGGATGACTTCACAAAAAAAAAAAAATGACTCTGGAACTCCTCGCTGGGATGGTTGATCATCCGTGGAAAATTGGGTTTTAAAACGACCAGGACGAAAAATTACCAAAATTTTTATGCCCCATGTCATAATTATTCCCTTCACTATCGCTCCACGTTACAACTTGGACAAAATCGGCCACGAAGGACGGTATGGAACATTTCAAAACCGCAGAATTTCCACGAATGACATACTCATTGTTAACTTCGGTTTGGTAGAACTGCTGGACCACTGAAAGACCAAGACACTTTAAAATTACCGTAGGCAGCGCCGGGGTAAAAATTTTCGTTTTGGTCCGTGTGCCAGGAAATGACTGAAACAAAGTCCGCTACGAACGAAGGCACCTGACATTTCAGGATTGCTGCGTTTCCACGAATTGCGTACTCCTTGTTAACGTCTGTATCGTAAAACTGTGCCACAACTGAAATATTTAAGGCAAAACAAATTTCCATAATAACTAGTATCTATTACAATGTAAATAAATCAAAAATAATCAAGGACCTGAAAGAGAAAAGCATTATTAAAATCGAAAACAGAGTCAAAATTACTTTCTTTAAGTACAATGTTGAGCAAAAATACATTCTTCTTGTAGTTTACATAAATATACCAGCACACATTAAAATATATGAAATTTTAGTTCACCCATGCATATCCTAATGACTAGGCCACCCACGTACTAGAAAGAGATGAGGAAAAGAACCCAATTACTTTTGGCCAATTAATAGATACAACTACTAATAACACTGACTATAGGATATGAATTAAAAAATAAGGTGGGTTTGGAAAGTACACTATCAAAAAAACTGTAACAAAAGGACACATTTAACTAACAACCGGTGTAATACTTAAAAGCACTTTGGATATAACTCGGTTTTTGAAGCCAATTTCTCAACCAACAATTTGTCAAGCGTGGAGTTGTAATTGACTTAATTAAATATTCACATACCGCAGGGCATTAGATCGATCTGGTTTATTTAAATGCATATAGCATTAAAAAGCCAGGATAGCGTGACTTTACAAGTATCATACGTGTTTCCTTTCCTTTCTGGAATTATTTGTTTCCCAATGTATTCATTCAATATGTTTAGTTGTATGTATTAAACGTTTTATAAAATTTTCTTTCTTTCACATATTTATTTGTGTTTTATTACTTTTGTTTATTAAATAGGTATGCAAAATTAAGTGTTAAATTCAAGTAAAATCCATAAGTGTAGAAATAGAAATGATGAATGAAAATTTCAGCTTTTTATGTACAGGATGGGTCCGTTAAAAGGGTGAACATGTTTTTACTGGCATATTTTATAGCTGGGTGAATGCAAATATAAGAAAAAGTTTAAAAAAAAGAGACATCCAATTATTGTAATTTACACGTGTCATAAATAAACAATAATAACAACGACAAAACTGAGATTATGGACCTAGAGAATGACTTCGCTGATATAAACAGAAAGGGTATATGAAACGTGTTAAAATTACGACGAACAAGGAAAAATACTAAGAGTTATATGTACTATCATTTATACACAAACACAAAAATTATATATGAATAAGTAACGAAATCTCATCAGGAGTTACATAAGAGTCCGTTGCTGTTTACGCTAATACTTGAGGGCGCATTAAAAAAGTAAAAAGGGAGACGATACAATATGAGGTCGGATATTGAAAGCTGCATAATTATGATAACAGTAAGTTTGAAAATATAAAGAAAACCGCTGGAAAACTTAAGCATAAAGTAATCTTAAGGAATTGAATTGAAGAAGCTGTTGTGAAACGTTGATTGTAGAAAATATTAAAAAGTGACAATTTTGCAAATTTTGAAGCTCTTATTATAAATATATTATTAGAATATTAAATTTATATAAAAGAATTAATCTTTTCCAGCTTGTCCATGATACTTGTCTTGTTCTTATAACCCAGCTGCAATACAATTTAATAGAACGACCATGACCAGCAGTCGCAACCAGACTTTCTTTGTCCTTATCGTTGCTACTAATTGCTACCGCGGTTTATCAAACCAGTTAAAAGTAATAAACAGTTATTTTTTAATAGTTACTCGTTAATTGAGATAATGCAGTTTGTTCTTTCCGACATCAATCGGGCTGTAGCTTCGTAGAATAGTTCAAACCGAACCCCCCCGTACACAATTAGATATTCATGGAGCATGTCTGTTTCGGCTGGTGTCAGTTAAATTCTGTGGCAATAGGCATTAAACCATGCAAAATCATCGCTCTAAATAACGTTGTTTTGTTATGAGATCATATTTATTTCTGAATTATAAAGAAACGCCGCATGATAATGTCCGGAGCCACATTAAATAAACCAATAAAGAATTTGCACGTACGTTTTGCTTAATCAAATTTCTTCGGTTTCTTTTAAATTAGGGAGAGCACTGCCTGTACAATACATAGATAGAAACTCAAATCAATATGCACGCACAAAAATAGAATCAACACAAGCTATTTAGGGCTTTGCTATAAACAAAGGATGTTACTATTAGATTCTGTCATCGTGATATGAAGTGAAAATACCATCGCTCTAATTTATTAAATGATACTCCACACATGTAATTTAATTTATACAAAAGAGGGAGAGAGCAAAAATTAAAAAGGCTCTTCTCTTTGTTTCTTAACACTTGCATAAATAATTGTTGTAATTCAAGATGTCATACAAATTTTTTCTCATCTATTCACATGCAGTGTCATCTAAATTTAGAGACTTTCTTTCGTGAAAGGATGTAGCAATAACCCCAATTTACCACCTACACGAAAATTAAGCGAATTAATTGGAGCTCTGCCGCGACCCATTTAAAAGACACGCGCAGACGGTTATTTACAAGCGTTTTATTTGAACTGAGCAAATGTAGGCAATGCAGTAATCATGATTTTAATAATTATAAAACGGCTTGTTGTACAGATTAGAGGTGAACGTGAAGAGGAACGTAAACCCACGACAGGAAATGAAAACGTGCAATTATAAAGAAAATCGATTGTGAAAGCACCACCAGGCGCCTGCTTAGAAAAAGTTAAAAGCAATAACAGCTAATTAAATAAGTGTTATTATGTCTCCATAGGAATTGATCTGTCGCCTACTGGTAGAACAATTAACCTCTGCAAATTGGCCAAATTGATACTATAAGTTCAATTTAACAAGGTTGTGCCTAGTATGTACCTATTATTTATTTTGACAACATTCTACAATAATTTGATTCTTGTAAGTAAACTATGTCCAAAAACACTTTTTATTCCGGCATCTTCCTGTTTTTATCTTCATCTTTCTACCTCATTACACTTCTTATTATCTCTTTCCAACTCTTTCTACGTCTTGCTTTTTCTTCCAACTTTTCATTAGTATCACTCTCAGATCTTCGTCCAACCATCTTGTTTTTGGTTTCTTTCTCTGCTGTACCGCCTATAGGTTTCCAGTTTGTTAAAAAGATATAGTTTTGCAGCATTATTTTTATTAGAGGAAAAATTTAAGTCAGATTTTCATTTTTACAATCTCAAGGCGTTATTCATCATTGGAAAAAAAAAACGTAGAAATCCTCTTATCGCAGGAAGAGATTAATTTCCTTGATCTTTGTAAACTCTATCAGCCATTTCTTTTTCCCCTCAACGGCTGTGATATCTTCTTTAGAAGCATTTTTAAAATTAGCTTTATCAAAGACTGAACCGCTATTTACATGATTCAGTGTCACATATTTTCAAATACCAAATAATGTAGAAGTGGTCAAGTCAAGAAATATATAGTAGTAATTAACTGAAAAATGCCATAAATATAGCCGAGATTCTAATATGAATTTTTTCAAAACTTAAACATCACGAAATTAATTGAGAGTCAAATCATGTTTAATACTTGAATGAACCAACCTAAACGGTAACACAATTTTCAGTATAATTTTTTCAATTCATTCTTGTACACTACCCTGTATTAAAAATTCTGATCGTAGTAAAAGTTAAAGTTTTTTAATATCGTTTTTTTTTTCAGCTTTATATCTGATGTAAAATTCGTAAGCTTTTGATTAATCTGCAATTCTTGACAAAGGACCAACGTCGTAGTCGTCAATATAATTGAATTATTTTAATTGCTATTGACTACCTTGAACTTGCCGAAGTAACTACCATCAATTAATTAAATAAAATGTCCAGGTCTTCAAATAAGATAAGAGGAATTTCATGTGACACAATTTATTCTAATGTACAGAAGATATTACTACATAATTAAAAATTAACGGAAATTTTTAAAATATACTATTTTTTCTACTTTGCGTCACTTATTGAATAAAAATATGAAAAATATTGGATCTTCTTAGTATATGGGGAATTTTAGTTGTAATGCGTGGCAACACTGAAAACCTTTCGTTTTAATCAAAAGTCACATTAACAAGTTATTAATTTTTCTTATCCAGCTTCATTGTGGTGAGTATATTGTTAAGTAACAAATAAATACTGAGCTATTTTGAAAATCTATTAAATATTTTCAATTAAAAATGACTAAAATTTCCCCAAAAACAGTGTCACAAAGAGCTTCATTGTGAAACTGTTTTTGGTGTCAAAATGAATCCATTCTGAACGCAAAGTAGAAAAAAGTAATTTTGTAACTTTAGTTCTTCAGTTTTATCTATATTGATGTAAAAAAGAGGCGCTCATTTTATCTCTGAAAAATACATACGCAGTAGGTTGTTTACCATCAAGGAGTTTAAATTTTATTTAAAACATTCTTTTTTGTTAAGGTTACTCTTTCATGAATGTTTGTGAAAAACCGTTTATCGTATTTTTTCAAGACAAGGGACTTTCCCCAAGGAACTGAGTGACTCTTTACATACATTATAATCACTTATACGACATTTAACATTATGGCGTAAGAACTATTTATGTTGCTTTTATATTTTTGTGGAAACATTGTATGCATTGTTTTTGCACTATGGAAAACCCGTTATGAATAGATTATTTTCGTCTAAAAACATTTGATTTAAAAATAAGACAACGCTGTCATTTTTGAGAAAAACGAAGCACGCGGAACTTAAAGTTTAAGATTTAATTGTGGCCGAACAAAAAATATGTCCCTTTCTGTTTTTGCACTATGGAAAACCCATTATGAATAGATTATTTTCGTCTAAAAACATTTGATTTAAAAATAAGACAACGCTGTCATTTTTGAGAAAAACGAAGCGGGCGTCCTGGAGAATGCAGAACCAAAGTTTAAGATTTAATTGCGAAAGAATAAAAAATATGTCCCTTTTTGTTTTTGCACTATCGAATGCCCGTTATTAATAGATTATTTTCGTCTAAAAACATTTGATTTAAAAATAAGACAACGCTGTCATTTTTGAGAAAAACGAAGCACGCGGAACTTAAAGTTTAAGATTTAATTGTGGCCGAACAAAAAATATGTCCCTTTTTGTTTTTGCACTATCGAATACCCGTTATTAATAGATTATTTTCGTCTAAAACATTTGATTTAAAAATAAGACAACGCTGTCGTTTTTGAAGAAGTTGAATACGCCTCGCGCAACCTTACTTAATAGATCAATCTCTAATCAATTTGTAAAAATATTCATTTTAAGATATTTAATATTACTTAATTGGTAAATTTTTATACTAATATACAAATACTTGAACTGTTTTGGCATTATTTTAGAATTTTTTTTTATTGCTGAAAGTTATTGCTAACTTCATACCGGTGACAATTTGGACTCTGTATGTTAGTAATATTAACCTTTTTTCAATTGTGGCGAAATTTAAAATCTGTCTTTCTATCGCTGGAAATACTATAACAGACTTGACGACTTGACATTCGATTGAATAGCTGTGTACAGGGTTGGGTTAATTAGTTGTAACCCTGTATACCGATTATGTCAATGAAACTTGAAAAACCACAGATAGGACAGGCTATGATTATTATAAAAGGTAAAAAACGAGACGTTCGCTTGATCACTATCTACCACATCTACTTCGCTGTATATATTCTAGACACAAGACAGAAGGTTCATATTATAATAAAATATCAAATGATTTGATAAACACAAGAGCGCGTAAATTTTTCTATTTAAAATGAAACATATGGTAGGTACATAAATTTTATTCACTTGTTTTCCGTTATACGTAAACATAGAACTTTGTCATTTGATAAAGGAAGCATTTAAAAGTAATTAAGAAACACTAATTACTTCAATTTACATTTTATCACTGTACATGTTTAATATTGTATTATACAAATTGCATAAGTCAGTTGAATAAATATTAATATTATTGTTCGAGTAAAAGTGAACGTGAAAACATTTATGATTGATTAGGTGCACACATTTGACACTTATGTAAATACATTGCGCTGGGTTAACTGCATAAAATTTTTTAAATATTTACGACCCATTTATACTCCATTTCAATTTTTTATACATCTCGAATTAATTATTAACGAGTTTTTAATTTGGAAATTATATAATTCAACATGGATTCAGAGAGTATTTTGATAAATTAAACCAGCCAAATTTAGTCCAACTGAATATCTTTTAATACAACGTCAAATCAACAAAAAGCAAGTATAAAAAAATTAATGAATATTAAAAATGTAAGGAGCAAAGAAGTAACTAAACATTTTTGATTATTAAAAAAAATGTTGACAGTTTCCTCAATAATTTTACAGAAAAATCATAATCTGAAACAATTATTTTCTTTCTGAATTAGTAAAAACACAGCTTAATTGAAGGCATTACATGAAAAAGGATGTGTATTACATATCCAGCTAATGTATTCCATACACGTCACGCGAATATGAATAACATTACGTATTGAGCAGATAATAAAAATAAACAGATAAATCTGCAGGAAGTATTCCCTTACAATATAATCAAGACCAAAGCAGCTACTAATAATAACGGTAACACTCCAGAGCATATCTGATCCAAGCAAAAACTCGCCGAACACCGTAACGTATTTAATCACAATCAAGACCACACACACATTAGATCAGAAACTATGCAATAATAAGTTCATGGTTGCTTTAAATTCCAGCAATCTAAAACAATACATTTTTGCTCCTCATAACAAAATAATAACATATAGAATTGTTTCTATTTTCGTACTTTTTCGTATACTTTCACAAGGGAAAAATAATTTTGACTCTGAAGACGACCACAAACGAATCAATAAATCCGTCATAAAGAATTGTACCAACCTGCGCGAACATTGACATCTCTGGAATTGATTGTGCCGACTTGATTCTTGACCAAGCAAGAGTAAACCTGAGCGTGTACTTCCTGTCTGTAATCCTCGGCGCGGAAAGGAGGAAACACGAGATTTCCGTTGGGCAATATTTGTCTCAATCCGGGGACGTCTCCTACTGCAGTTCCATCAGATCGCACCCAAATGATTTCTGGTGGAGGGTTGCCGCGGGCCTTGCATTCGACTACTGCACCGGTCGTATTGGAAAAATCAACGCGATTTGGGGGTTCACGCAAGAAGACGGGCCCCACGGTATCATCTTCGGCGGCCGACACTAGGGCCACTAGAGTTACTAGAAACGCGTACGCGAACATTGTTTTGAACAATGAACACTTAAACAATGTGCACTTTGTCACTAGAACACATGTAACCTGAAACAAAAAGAAGAAACAATTATTATTTATAAACAGGATATCATACTAGTGCCATACATTAATAAGTGCATTTTCAATGTTTCTATGAAAAGGAAATATTTTTTAAGCGCAGGAAAACTTGTTTAATCAATTCAAAAAAATTACACCTCATGAATTGAACAAATTTTAATAATATATATAACGCTAGTTAATATACTCGGTACTCTATTCTGTCCAAATTTACGAATTTAAGTAAATCTCCGTGTGTATTTTACAACAAAGCTGCAAACCTATACAGAAAGGGAATCAATACTTGCCGCAGTTTGGGAAGTTTGGTTTAAGGAGGCATCTTTGGTTAAGTAAATTTGCATGACTAAAGGGTTCGAGTCTAAAGGGAGATGTAATTGTTCAAACTTGTGAATAGTTTTGGACAACGGTGAATTTGAAATAAATCTAAATGACTTCAAAAAATGCATTCAACCAACGGCTTCTTGATTTAAATAAAAAATCAAATCATCAAATTAAATATTCAAATGATCGCTTGCCTTTAAAGTAAACTGACTAGGTACCGCTTTTGTAATCTAGTAATTTATTCAAACAACCTCACTCAATACTTTTACTTGACATGTTTATTTGTACGAGCACGATATGTACTGAGAAAGTATGTGAACATTTTCTTTAAAAATTTCGTGAGGATTTTACGGTCTTTATTACTTCCTTCCATTATTTAATGTTACTTTATGATATTACTGCAATTTCTTTTGTGTACAGGAAGCGTACGATTATCTAGGCAAAAGTAAACTAAATATTTAATTAATTGATATTAAATAGGAACCTAAAATAAACTTAACTGTTCCTTTTAACCGAATTCTAGTTGTTTTAATTTGTTATAACGTGCCTTTTTTTAAATTTCTCCTCGTAGTTGCCCGTGAATTGTTAGTTGTGAACCAGCCTCGGTCGACCTGACGTATGAAATAGCATGCAGGGGTAACGATTTTAATGGCCACCACTGTACAGGGTGGGCCAAATTTGACACTTTCAATAGGAAACCGAGGTCAGTTTTTATCTAACTCTTCTAAAAACAGGTGTTTCCTATCAAAAGTGTCAAATTTGGCCCATACCCTGTACATAGATAAAATTCCTTGAAGTCACTTACTATCGTAAAATGAAAGCGTTATTTTCCTAGTTGTACAAAACACTTTTTTCTGATTATTTTTTTTTAACCTGATGAACTCAACAAATCATTCTGCTTAAAATCCAGGACAAGGTTACATTCTTAAAATATACGTTACATACCCTACAATCATCAATTTCTTTAAGAAAACTATAAGAAACTTTAAGAAACTATAATGACCTTGTAGATGACGACGAACTTAAAATTGACCGCGGACATTAAATTAAGTATACATTAATATTCCTCATGCGGCCGGCTGTATCAAGGACGTGCAGATTTCACATAAAATACTCACTGGATATTTTAGACAAGAATAGTTAATACCTGGAATAATAGGAGTAATATAATTCACAGTTCATCATCGTCATGAAACTGTAGGTATTAATAACATTCAAGTAACCACACAACTCTTTCGCAAATTTCTAGTAATTATACTAATGTAAGACCAGGCTCTAGTGGTTACCATATCTGATGATAATGAACGAAACATTTCAAATTAAAATAATTCCGATCGCAACATTTTTTTAAATAACGCAATTTTTTTTGTAAGCGCTTGATCACTTTGTACACTTACCGAAATCAAAAAATGTCATAATTTTGGATGAAATTCCATAGCTTAAAGAATTTAGACCGTGATACCAGCACAATTTTGATTTGATGTGATCCATTTGAGCACCGACTGGATAATACATTTTCGGTAACATTAATAAAATTAATACTTCCACTTGTATCAATTAACTGACAATATGAAGTGGCCTGTCTGAATGAAGTACAGGCCTGGGTTTACTTACGTATATTAATTTGATGTCCACTTTTAATCTAAATTTAAATTAAGTAAATAATTTGCGGTTATGTTGCGAAAAATAATGTCGAAGAGCTTAATCGCAGGTATTAAATTTACAGAAATCAGTTCACGTTACGATAAATTAATTTATTAAAAGTCCCCTTATTTTTCATTGTGAATACTTTTTTGAAAGCTCTTAAAAATATCTTAAAAATATCACTTACTTACTGACCAATATGCTTTTTCTGATTTAACTAACTTCTATGTATAAATTAATTATCATTTCGAAGCCGGCATTCGAAGCCGAAATTCTGAATTTCAGAATTTAAATTGAATCGCACTTTTTTAAAAAGCAGAACAACACATCATCTAACACCGAGAGTTTATTTTACATGTAAATAAAAAGTGAGCCAAAAATCCGATTAGAGTAGGCGGTGCAATGTGTGTAATTAACTGAATTAATTAATGTAATACATTCATGGACTGTCAAATTTATTGACTTTTTATTTAATCACAGACATACATTATCTTTGTACCGCTTAGTCTAATCTGATTTTTATTTGCTCACCGTCTATAAGAAAGAAACGTCAAAAAGTTGTAATCCGATGGTCATTTGTTTCCAAGTTTTTCAATGTTTTAAATTTTAAATATATATGCATATATGTAGTGAATAAACACTTTAAAAATGCCTGGAGAACACCCAAAGAGCTTAAAAAACTTAAATTAAGAACTAAATAAAAATTTATTTACCTTATTTTTTTTTACAGATCACGTATCTGCTTGTAAGCATGCTATTTGTTTATGGCTTTTCCAATGGGAATACTAGAGCTGCGCTTGAAGGATATCGTCAATGGTTTCCCCATTATAGAATTAATGATAAAAACGTTTTAATCAGGTATTTTATAATGTTATATAGGGACATTTTGCTAAGACCTTTTAACTTGAAAATAAATAAAAATCGAATTACGACTTTCGTTTTTTTTTATCTTATATGTATTTACGTACAGAGCATTTATAAATGATTGAAAGGCGTTTGAATTTATCGTGGAGATGTGTTAGCAACTTTCGTCTTACGTTTCACTAGTAGTGGCGTGCTATTATTTATAATGTTATTATCATATTTTCATTTGTTTATTAGTTTTATTAAAAAGAGTAGTGCTGGCAACCGAAACCGGTTTTTTTGGATAATTCGTTAACTGGTTTTGGATATTCGCGGTTCTGAAGAAAACCGAAAACCGGTTATCTGGATAACCCGATTATCCGGATAACCCGATTATCCGGATAACCGGTTATTCGAATATCCAGTTATTCGAATATTATCGGTTTTTTGGACAATCGGATATTCGAATAACCGGTTATTCGGATGACAGATATTCAGATATCCGAATAACTATAAATTCGAATAAGCGAATATTAGAAAGAGATATTTTTGGATTTAATGATCTTCAGTACCTATTAGAGAAAAAGTTATGTATTTATTTAGTTAATTGGTTTTATTATTTGTATAATGTATTTGGGTATGCGTATATCTCCGCGAATTATAATTGGCAAGTTCGTAAATTCATCGGTTGACAGTTCGATGTAATCATATCTTCCTGAAACCGTTCGTAATAGTGCTGGCAACCGAAACTGGTTTTTTGGATAATCGCTTAACCGGTTTTGGATATTCGCGGTTTTGAAGAAAACCGAAAACCGGTTAATTCGGTTTTTGGATATCCGAATAGTCGGTTTTTACCATTATTTGGATAACCGATTATATTCCGAAACCGGTTTTTAAAGAAGGTTTCAATTTTTTCCGGTTTTTGCCAGCACTAAAAAAGAGTTCCCATCTGCGGTAGTTCTTTAAAATCCCCTCCTATACAGCGATCACGATAAATAGAATTCTATTTTTGTGACAACGAAAAAAAGATGATCGCGTTGAAAAATTAAATCTCAACTAATAGTACATACTCTATACATATTCTATTATCTATTCTACAGAGTGTAGGAGAAGTAAGGGAAATAGTAAACTCAATCCATCATGATCCCAAACTCTCACGTGAAGGCGAGCACTAGGCAATGTGACGTCACCAAAGTAGTATTCTACACAACGTGATTCCAATGCTGATCACCAGACTTGATTATTTATATTTGGATTACTAATATAGTCTTCCAAGCTGTTTGCCATTAATTAATTATAATGAAATTAATAATGCTCGGCTGCTGCCAGCCTTTAATCGCTCATTGGACCGTTGTGATATCAACCAGCAGCTGATGTCCGCTGAACGCGTCCAATATTACATACGTTAATCTAATACGTAAAATTCTACAATTCTGGTAAAATACTTCGTAAATTTACGTTACACTCTAGAAAACTTAAGATGTGATACTACTTCAGTTAGAGACATTTTCATCAAAGTCGTATTTGGACCTGATTAACAGTGGTACCAAATAACGATGAATTTTTTTTCAGGGTACCAAGTAATTATAAATAAATTATAAATTATAATAAAAATATTATAAATTATTTGTCAGTGATAGATAATTTGTAATGATGGTGATACAGTATCACCACCAGGGTTCGCAAGTAGTATATAAAGTCAAATACATACTACGTTAAAAACTACACGTAGTTTTTTATTTACTACGTCCCTATTAAACCATGTTAAAAATTACATCATTTTCTACGTCATTTACATTGTTATTTCTTTGCTGAATTTTTAATCATTACAAATCCTTTCGCGAAATAATCAGCAGTTTTTTGCTTTCTCTCTTGCTTCTCAGTTCTTCGATTTTAAAAAATTATTTAATTTTCTATTGAAAAAGTTGATGATGTTTCTAAACAGTCCGGCGAAAACAGTTGTATTTTTTCTTTATGAGACTGTAGAAACTAGCTTTCGATTTTTGTTATTTCAGTGATTCTTTTTTTTTTTCAATTTTTAATCGTTAGAAATCCATTCGCGAAATAATTAGCCGTCTCTTGTTTTCCTGTTTGATTTCTTTTTTTTTATTTAATTTTTATTGAAAATTCGATTACGTTTCTAAACTGCCCTTCTAAACTGTTTTTGGTTTTTTTTTCTTTTTCTTTTTTAATTTTGAATCGTTTCAAATCCGTTCGTGAAATAATCAATAGTCTTTTGTTTTTCCTTTAGCTTCTCGATTCTAGTTCCGGTTTCCGGTTTGAAATCGCCGAAAATTCAAAAATCCGCAATAAATGTAAGAGAAGTAATTGTAACAAAATTATAAAAAGGAAGTGGGGAAATGTGAACTTGAGATTTGATATCCAAATTTATAATACCGTGTAATACAGAGTTGCCAGATCTAAGGAAATTTCCCTTCACTTTGATTCGAAAATTAATAAAAATCGGGCTTTGGATCCTATCTGATCCTGATGTTAGTCATCCTTTCTTTAACGGTTGTCTTCGTGTCACTTTGAAATTTGAAACACATTTTTGTGAATCAGACAGTGCTGTAGGTTAGAGTTTACAGTATTTGCTAAAAATATTTATCAAAAGTCGCTCTTCGGAAAATTTACTTCTTACTATAGTCCATTCACTTTAAGAACGTAGTAGGTGGCGCTACGAGCTAAGGAAGAATAGAGGAAGAATTACGCAGGAGCAATTAATTGTAAAAGGGCTTGCAATTTTAATGGTCGAACAAGAATTTATTTTATTGGAGTATAATAATTGTTGCTCTATGTTATAAAGACTCCGTCAACAAAACACGGATACGAAATAACCTAACCTCAATATGCCAACTGTTGTTTATACAATTTGCGTGCTCTTTGTTCCTGTTTAACTGTGCAATGTGTTTCCACCAATCACAAGCGTAGAAATTTAAGTCCTATCCTTTCCAACGCTATATTATATCGTGAATGGAGTATAGTTCAATCGTTCAATGGCTTAACGGCTTAAGCTTGAACTTGAATACGATAACACAGCGGTTAATTGGGAATTACTCTCATTGGTTTTCGTCCTTCCTCCTACTGAGGCCCGTTCAGGAACTGTATCGCGAGAGCATTTTGGGCGTTTAAAATGAAAAACAAGATGCACGAAATCACACGAGAAAAGAACATGGACGTACTTTTCACATCCCATTTGCAAGTAGGGTGTGAAAAGTGCGCCGTTATCATGGAAATAATGTAAACACAAGACTTCTTGAAACGGACGAGCGAAACGCAAAATATGTTAAAAATCGTGAGTGAGAAAGATGCGATTACACGCCCAAGTTGCTCTCGCCTTCGCAATTTATGAAGGCAGTGCAGATGTCTAACTTGATTCTTGAAGTTTCAAATAATAACAAATAGCGTTTTCGATTAACATGCACAGGTTGCACTCAGTGTATCTTCATCTTCTTTCTTTTAACCTCATGTAATAACACGAGATGAAGGCACTCTGAGTGTGCACTACTGCGGTCAGTCGAAAACACTAAAAGTGTTGCTTTCTCGATTTTTCTATACCGAGCCTGTTTCTTAATTCAGAATGTATGAATGGTCAATTATAGAGTACAATAAAGATTGAGGTTATGTGACTTTTTTTAATTTACTACAGAAACTACATTTACTACATCAAAAGTTACGTGTAATGTATTTTTGTAGAAAATATTTGTTACATGTAACTTTCCGAACCCTGATCACCACGAAAGTTTCTCGGACGTCCTACACTGTAACTGTATTGTTATTATTATCTTCATTCCAATTTGTTTTGTATGACATAATGTATGAATTACTTATTGTACTTTATTAAGAATTAAAATAGCTTTATCAATTTGTCAAGTTAAATAAATTTATGTATAACTTTATCTCTAAAACAATGCACCTTAAACGATTTCCTCTAGGGTTGCTTTCTTTTTAAAGCACCGGAGAATCCGGAAGCTTTGCGCCGGCGTAGAGCCGATCACTTTCACTTTTTCCCAATTATCGCTTAATTCAAATTTATGCGGAATTACAAGCCAGAGCTACATCAATTATGATAAACCACGAAGCATGTAACTAAATAAAAGCATTGTAAAATTATTAGTAAAAACACCAACTGCCTAAATGGATGCGCACACCCAAGGTTGTTCAATACCCTTTAAAAAGCGATTAAAAAGTAAGACACTTATTATAGGTCGCAAGAGATTACCGAGTTATCTTTATCTGTGTGCATTGAACATCTATTCGCTTTAAGGTTTAGGTAAAAACGATTAATTAATATATTGTCAATGTGCATTCATTTCTATACTACATAATTGCTTTTCGTTAACCAAACGTGATTTTCTTCCTTTTTCATTGGGAAGAATTAAATCGATTTTTCCAGTTAACAGGGATGCTTGCTTTGCTTCGAAACTGTAATACCACAGTAACGACAAGATTTATGAAGTTATGCTGGTAGACATCTGCAGCCACAAGTCAGATTACTATAACAGACCTACATGGGGCATTTTTTGTTTAAAAGCAGGTGGTCAGGCAAAGCACACAACAGCTGCTGTACCATCAAGTTTTGATTCGTTTAGAAATAAAGACGGATATATGCACTTACCATCTTTTTCTCCGGCTTCCTGCCGTATAATTATAATTTAGAAAGGCCGAGGCAGAACACAATTATTTGTTCTTGTTTCAAAAAAAAAAAAAAATACTGGGGATTGTTTATTTAAATAGATAACATTGACATTTGTAGGTTAGGTTTTAATAATTGTTATGGCATATTTTTTGTTTTTTTTTTCATTCAGAAATATTTTAACCTTGATATATTCGTCACATATGATATCATATTCTTTGTTTACGGAAGGGTGGTAACTAAATTTTGGGGTGGCATTTTTATTTAGGGGATCTGCCGGTGCATGCGGAGATGAAAAAAATTAATTGTGCACACAAAGAAGGTGCTCTTCTTACATCAGTGGTACTCACGTTAATTGGTATTCCTCTGTGTTATCGATGGATTTTTAATAAAGCACAGAAAACACACCGACACCGCTCAAGAAACTATGGAGGTGACACACTCGCGCACCATGGAAGGTTCGTCAACAAATCGCAACGCCTATTCCATTATACGAGTTGGTACGATCATCGACGAAGTTCGGTTCGTATTTTCAATATTCAGGTGTAATGTTGGTTGCCTATAGTAATATTTAATTTACTATTATTAGTCATTAGTAGTAACATTGGTAGTAATTAATAATAAAACTCGATAAATAATGTTCTTGGTATTTACGATATTAACCTACAATATCGTTTTTTTACCAATTAATTGCTTAATTAATAGTTGAATTAAGATTAGATATCTTGAGATCCAATGTCCATCTTCATCAGGGCTTCCGGTTATCAGTCTCTACGAAGCAAATGTAGTGAATTAAGCAGCAGCAATAAGAAAAGTAACAGCAACGACCATGAAAAAATAACCAAGGACGAATCGTTGGCAAAAGAACAACTTGTGTTGGATTCAACTGGAAGCCCCGATGAAGATGAAATAAATAAGATCAAATCATTTCAATCAATTTACACTAATTCAAATGAGGCAATTCACTAACACAATTGTTTTAGTACATTTCACGTGAAGGTACACAATTATTCTGCCTCACCTAAAGGAAACTTGTGGATTGATGTAATTTCTCATAATTTTGCCAAACTACTGTTCAATAAAAAAAATTTATTTATTTTATTAAGTTTTTATTAGATTTCGGCTATATACATTTGAAAATAAGATAAATCGAAATACTTATAACATCTCTATTACCCGTTTATGCAATTAAATTAAATGATGATTTCTGTATCTCCCAATTCTTCATCTGAAGGAAGATTTATCGTAGCAGGATTTATTAAATTAGCATCAATGGGGGGTAAGCCCTGCGCTTCTCTTCGACGTAATTCCAAATACGCCTCTCGCTGTGACCAATCTCTTAAATTATAATCTGGTGCGTAGGTCCACACGTAAGCTGTGCCTACGATACATAAGGTGATCGAGGTGAAAAATACACCGTGCAAAGCACGTCTGTCTTGGGTCAGAGACTTCCTGTCAAATCCATAACTAACCCAGTTCTTATTCGTTATTATTTTCTCTATTTGGGAGTCTGTTGCTGCTGTTGTTGTAGCAGTGTCACTGTTCTTTTTTGATGTAGAAATGAATCGTTTTTTTACTACAGATTGTAATCTATTTCGCAGATTTCGTAAAACCAATACACCAGCCATTTTTAGGCAAGTAACATTGAGGTTAAGTTTGTTATGTCATCAATTTAATGGTGGCCAACGTGAAAACAAGAAAAAATATATAATTTTTTGAATAATTTTTCTAATTTAAATTAATTGTGCAACGTTTATTTATTATTAAAAAAAAGAAAATAAAACATTTTGCTTATTCATATAGAATTTTGAAATTCAGCTTCTGTAAATTCCTTTCACAAAATCACTGCACATGTTAATTTCTAGAATCTATTTAATTTACAATTAAATGTTTATGTACAAATTTCCTAAAATTCACATACGTTAACTTTTTACATAAGCCAACTTGTGAGCTGGTAATGATTCTAAGCCATATCGTTTTTTTGCTTCAAGCAGAAAAGCACTTTCCATCTGCTTGACTAATGCCTCAAAGAACATATTTGCAAGCTGATAATGTAATCTCGATTTAAACGCAAAGTCTATAGAAAAATCTATAATACACGTTTGCTGATTGCTCTTCAAACCGTGGCTAAACTTCCAACACGTTTCCAAATAGCTAAATAAGCGACCATCCCTGCACACGGCTTTCACAAGGCAAGGTTCACAAAGTTCAACTTCAGAAATGTAGCTTTCTGAAATTGGTGGAAATCCAATTTGCAATTCGGCTTTCAATAAATCTTTGCTTCGAAATATTACATTAGATTGTTGACAGAACGGTATGAATTTCTTATAATTATCCACATCTGAAACCACGTTATATATTTGTTGTGCAGAAAACCTACGAGGACATTAAGATGATCGATGGTCAGAACTAAGTAATTGTGTTTTACCCAACTAGTTTTCTTCCGTGATACTCTTTTCTTTTTTCCAGTTTGAAGTTAAAGTGACGTTTTTGTATTTTACATCCAAAAAGATGCAGCGAGTTTTGCACATTCTCGACATTGCTAGCGCTACATGTAAAGAAAATTAACAGTTTCATTATATTTCGTGAATTTAAATGCTTACATTACTACTGTAAATAGATTTCTGGTACTATACATTTTGTATTGTCTAAATTTCAACGTTGATCCATGACATCCTTACTTTTTGAAGACTTTGAAACATAACCTTGTTTCTCAAAATTGATTTAAAAAATTAACATTATCGTTTCAAATAATATCAAAGAGACATTAAAAGGCAGCACCGTCTGTTTTGGCTAAATGATCCAGTAACAATAAAGAAAAATCATAATTAATGCAGAGAATTACATCAGCAAACATTTTTATAATAACTGTCAAATGATTAAAGGCCGATTTATAACTCGATTTTAAACGCAATCGCAATTTTAGCCGTAATCGCAACAAAGTTGGAAAATACGGTTTTCTGTGTTTAATTTATAACCCAATCGCAACTGCAATCAGAATCGTAAGGATCGTAAGAAGTTCGTCAACTTTCATCTCTTACAATCCGATCCTTACGATCGACCAATGGAAATGCATCGATAATCAAATGAACCCGATTGCTTCCGATGAAATAGTAATTTAGGCGGGCAATCTGGCCGGGATCACAGCAGGTCATATTTTAGTGTGGTATACCTGTAATAAATTAATAATAGCTCCTAAATTCAGAACACCAATGTCATATTACACTGTCAGATATCAAAACTAATTTCTTAACAGCCAGATGACAGCAGTTTTACGACGCCGCTTGCGATCAGTTATAAAATAGCCCAAACAAAATCTTTACGATTCTTACGGTTACGATTACGACTAAAATTGCGATTGCGATTAAAATCGAGTTATAATTTATAAATCGGCCTTAATTGTGGATTAATTATTATCGAATTATCATCATAAGGCCTTTTCGGAAACTCGCTCGGAGCATAACCCGGGTAGAAATATGAGAAACGACTCTGTTTCCCGTGCATGTAAGAGTGAGAAAATAAATTAACCGGGGTAACCCGAGCGAGTTTCCGAAAAGGCCTATAAACTCTGTTCACAACTTATGGGCGATTTACACGAACAAGTTTTTCCTTGCAAATGACATTAAAAGTTTTCTCTCTCTAATATTTGCATGCATTAGAAAAAAACAACTAATTACTTGTACAAGAAAACTTTTACAGAAAAACTGGAACAAGCGCTATTTGCTACAAGTTTCTGTAAAAGTTGACGGTTTGCGCAAGCGCAATTTACCGATTTCACGATATACCAACTTAACTTTACAACGTGTGATTTGTTATAACCTTTAAATCCGACAATTAGGAGCTTGTATCTTTATAGTTTGTGAAATAAAATGCGGCAATGGAAGACTGTCCTGTCCCTTCCACTTTCAAAGGTTATGTTCTTATTTGCTTCTCATCATGTTTATATTTACATTCGTTTTAAAGTTGGCAGTTTTACAAAAGCAAGACAATTTACAAGAAAAACTTATACATGTAGGTGTACTTTTAGTGTCACTTTTAAAGCCGCTTCAAAAGAAAAACTTATTCGTGTAAATCGCTCTTTAAAAGACCAGTGTTGCCTTGTGAAAAGTACAACCGACAACAGTGTCCTAGTTAGAAATTTGATAACAAAATTGACAAATGACAAGTAGTGTTTGAAATAAACGTCAAGGTTATGCGTGCTGAACAGATCCGTGGTGCTAAATTTAATAATTGTGATCATAATTGTGATAGATTCATGGTTTTTACCTTATCGTTCGTAAACAATTTTATAGCAGACAAACTGTAAATATCCATTATGTCAAGAACAAGTTTTTCATGTACTTGCCGGTTGCTTAAATCTGGTGCCAAATTTTTTATTTCACCATAACATTTGACGAATGCTTCTTTCATTTTGGCATTTAACATATTTTTCTGCTTTCGAGGCATTGAAATGGCTTGTTAAAATGAATATAAATGTAAACAATATAATAATAAAATTGATTTGACAAATTACTTCGACATGAAAGATGAAACTTCAAATACCTTGCCAACCTTGCTGTTTTGATAATGGCCGCGTTCATCAAAAGAATCAGCTTGCAATCTGCTTGCGATTTTCTAGTGAACGCTATAGGGACCAGTGTTGCCAACAGTCTAAATTTCACATCCGCTAGATCAGATCCCTTAAACCGCTAAATATCCGCTAAATGGCGTTGAAAACATTGAAAAAATTTACATTTCGCAATTTTTCCAGTACTTTCTACTGTAGTTATCCATTCTCCTTTAACCACGCTTCTCGAAACTCGAAACCTTTGATGATATTTGGACGTTGTTGCACTTTTGTTAAACTCCTATTACAAATTGATCAAGAATAACTGTTTGAGTTGGTAATGCAATTAAGAGCATTTTTTTATTCGGTTATTTGCAACACTGCAACCAGATATATTTTTTTGTTGGTTTATTTGACGTAACCTGGACAGCGAACAGATTGTAGGTTATGTGAATAAAAATTAGCGTATTAATTTGTATTTGAAATGTCAGATGATGCTTGTCAAGTGACGGCTGTCAGTGCCAAACCTTCTACAACCGGAAGTTACTCCAGTTGTACCATTTAAAAATAAAATTCAGCGTTGCCAACTCAAACAGTGATTCTTGACCGCTTTATAATTTCGGTAATCCTGCACTTTAGTGCACCCAAAATGCGCATGCGTTAAATGTGCGCTCTGATTTGCTGAAAACTGACCGCCAACTCAAATTTATTTCCATTGTTGGCAAATTGTTTCATTAATGTCGAGTACAAAATTACAACCTGTTACTTACTGGCGTTGTAATATTACATACTTCTAAAACTAAACACCAGTTCTATGTAATAATATTACAACGCCGCCTTTTACATCTGCAAGAAGTCGCAGGTTGTAATTTTGCATCCGTCATTAATGGAACAACTTGACCACAATGGAAATAAATTTGAATTGGCGGTCAGTTTTCAGCAAATCAGAACGTACATTTAACGCATGCACATTTTGGGTGCACTAAAGTGCAGGATTACCATAATTTCATAAAGTATATATACACGCCTGCCACACACTTTTTCAAATACCTATTTACTTACGTGTGATTGATGATTATTTTACGGGTTTTACGTGACCGTTGCGCCAACTTTTAAGCACCACTTTCACATGAAAACCATCGTTCAAAGGCGGGTAATTTAAAAATAATAATTAATTTAAAGAATTTCAGATATTAAAAAAACTTCATTTTACTTCACTTTTCACAATCAAAATATTTTAATAACCGCTACTTTTTTTAAATGAAGCTAAAAAATACGCTAACCGCTAAATTGGTTTCTAGTCCGCTAAATACCGAGTGACTTTTAATGATTGAGACTTATTTTATTAGATTGGCAACACTTTTCAATTTTTATGTTGGTGTGCTGGATTTTCAAATTCAAAATATAGATTTAGGTTAGTGCACTAGATTGTCAAACTCAAATAAATTCGTTTATTGTCGAATCAAGAAAACCAAATAAATAAGATATTTAATTATCACAATTTATTACCAAAATGGTTTTGAGCACAGAATAAAATACATTTTTAGTAATGGCTTATTTTCCAAGCGGAGTACAAAATGAAAATGGGCACATTCAGCAGACCCGAAAGTTGTGTAACTGTTGAACAAATTTCTGCTGAATGCGACCTCATGAGGTTGATGAGTTGGAGGGTTCGCCATTTTTTGTAGCGTAACTTCTCCGCTACCTGACTGGAACATGTTACGATGAGTGAACTTCATTCAGCAGAAATAAGTATTCAGTCTCAACTGTTGGATCAGGAACTGTTACTGATATGTTCTGCTGAATCAGCCCAATAGTAATTGAATTTATTCACAGCAGCATGCCTATGACGATTTCATTGAAATATACCCTGAACAACAAATTGAGTTTAGTCTTTTTTCACAACACTGTTTTAGAATAGCCGTCCTCCATTTACAACAAACACGAATCGATTCAAATTCACTTAAAAATCATTGATTGCATTCCATTTAGTTATTCAGTTGGCGACCAGTGATAAGGAAGTGATTGACTTATATTGGATACATTTATAAACCAATTAGACGACACTGAATTAGCAAATGGCTACTTTCAACAAGATTCCGCCACTGGTCACACAGCACGAACCACAATAAATTATTTAGAGGAGTTTTTCCCAGGATGTTTAATCAGTGCTGGTTGGTGGCCTAATTGCTCTAATATTCAATTAAATCCGGACTTCTTCCTTATTTCAATAATTTGGTATTCAGAATACGTATTATACAATTTGGAAGAATTCCAGCAGGCAACTGCAAATATCGGACAACCTAAAACGTTAATAATGTCTTCAATAACATATCTCAAAGGATTCGGTACTGCTTACGCAAATGGGGCTTGATGATTTGCTCTAATATTCAATTAAATTTGAACTTCTTATTTCCTCATTTCAATAATGTGATGTTCAGAATACGTATTAAACAATTTGGATGAATTGTGCAGCTGGCAATTGAAGAGGCAATTGCAAATATCAGACAACCTAAAACGTTAATAATGTCTTCAATAACTTATCTCAAAGGATTCGGTGCTGCTTACGCAAAGGGGGCTAACATTTCCAGGTCTTGAATAATAATAATAATCTGTTAAACAGTTTTCATCATCAATGTAAACATCAACTCTAACCTATAGCTACGCATTCCTGCAAAATTAACGAACTTTCAAGTAATGCCAATTCCTCAGTGTTCCCAACATACTAATTTGCTTCAATCATTAAAAGTCACTCGGTAGAATATGATTCCGCCAAATCTAGCGGCAAAACCGCTAAGATGGCAACACTGATAGGGACCATGCACATGCTTGATGCACATGCGAAGCTAGCGCCACCAGTGACCATATTCTGCATTAGTGGTATGAAAATACGAGTTGTTTCAAATTATTAGTGCACATTTGAACTTGAATATTGTAATGTATTTCAATACCAGGAAGGTCAAGTATTATGTACCACAATCGTAAATTGTCATAAGAGTGATATTATTCCCATGCAATGAGTCTCAAGAAATATTTTCATATCACTAATTCACAAATCACCACGCCAGGCGGCGCTGAACGCAGAGATGTGATAGAGTGTCTTTAATAAGACAATAAGAGTGCCGACATATGCGCCATTTTTGTGCTAAATGGGAAGGGATAGGAGGGAAGTTCAAAATTAGGTGATGATGGTTCAAATTAGCCAACCGGTTTATCGTTACTATTTTCTTTCTGTAACTATAAAGCCGTATTGAAATAAAAAGCAGATGGATTGTATATTTTTTTTGTATACATACAAACTGAATAATTAAGTTTAACTAATTTAATTAACCTACCTCAAGACAAAGAACAATTACTAACCTCAAAATATCTGTCGACGTCCATATTGCGCAACATATACATACAACTGTCGTCATTTCACCACTACACATAAGGTCTGTTTGTTATCCTGCACTGGTGTACACTAGTGTACACTTTTTTTACGAAATAAGCTTTAATGAAGTCTAAATTATTTGATAATGTGTCATTACGAATCACACACATCCATACTGACATTTCACACAAACATTTCAAATTGCATTAAAGCGTATTTTGCGAAAGAGTATGCATTGGTGTACACCAGTTCAGGATAGCAAACAGACCGATAGTCCATTTCAGAATTCATCGAATGTAATCGGTATATTAAACCAGGGCTCCTACCAACGCAACATTAAATATACAACCAGTGAAGTTTGGAATGAAGTTTGGTTGAGAGGTTAAACCGGTAGACCAAATTCTGAAACATGCCCATTTCTAGCACGAAAATGGCTACCGACCTTGGTAAATAAGGTTGAAAATCGCTTGCGACCAATAGAAATTGACTTCACGTATGTCTTCACTCTTATTAAAGGCACTCTAAGATGTGCATGGTGCCTATTGGCCGCAAGCGATTTTCAACCTTATTTACATATCAAGGTCGGTAGCCATTTTTGTGCTAGAAATGGACATGTTTCAGAATTTGAGAGATATTTTCGCGACAGATGAAAGACGGCGTGTTTTAAACAAGAATGTTTTCCTGAGTAACTATGACGTCATGGTTACAAATTTTGAACGCGATTACTGTAACACATGGACGAACCTTTCGACCTGTGTACCTATTCTGCATCCATGGTTCGATTATTTTCGGCTGGTAATCGTTGTAATTTGGTTTACATGTTTTAAATGCACACGTGTGCAGTAAATATGTCATCTGTTGACCTTTATGTTCCTCTTTTTCCAAGTACCATAGAGATATGTCAACAAACACGCTTTCGCGACTACTGTAATCCATGACGTAATCTTTAAATCATGCATTCAACCGCGTTAGTCACGAAAATATACCTTTGGTCTATCGGTTTAATTTCTCAACCACCGGAGCATTCCAGCAGGCAGATTCCGTTCCCCAATTCAAGTCGAATTAGCCGTTGTTTTCATTCTTAAGGTCCGTCTACACGCAACGATTTGCCTGCGCGCATCCCTGTGCAAACTAGTTTGTGCAAGTAAACCCGTGTATATATACGGCAAATCGTTGCGTGTAGACGGACCATTATGCACGGGCTTACTTGCACAAACTAGTTTGCACAGGGATGCGCGCAGGCAAATCGTTGCTTGTAGATGAAACATTAGGCTGCGTTTAGTTCATGGGTGACGTTGTCGATTTCGTTTACGCAGTTATTTTACGTTGTCTGACTAATCAGCTGAGTGGTCACGGTAGTCGTGACTTGAGATGCGACCATTAGGCAACCACGGTGGGTATGAGTTCCGTTTAGAAAACAGTCCGCCCGAGCTCATTAAACTTTGACGGTTCGTCTATCAACTAAACGCAGCCCTATTTAAGGCACTCTAGAAATACATAAATACTAATAGCGTTTTCGATTCACGTGCACCGGTTGCACTCAGTGTACTTGCATCTTCTTTTAACCTCATGTAATAACACGAGATGAAGATACTCTGAGTGCGCACTAAAGCGGTCAATCGAAAACGCTATAAGGTTGCGTTTAGTTCATGGGCGACGTTGTCGATTTCGTTTAGTCCGTAGTTATTTTACATTGTCTGACTAATCAGCTGAGTGGTCACGGTGGTCGTGATTTGGTTATGTTGAAGGTGACAGTTATTCGCGCGTAGAATTTTGTGTTCTATTTGCGAACTATTCAAAGCAGCTCCGAGAAGCCTAGGGTTCTAATAGCGTTTTCGATTCATCTGCACCGGTTGCACTCAGTGTATTTGCATCTTCTTTTAACCTCATGTAATGAAACAAGATGAAGATATTCTGAGTGCGCAATAGTGCAGTCAATCGAAAACGCTATAAGCACCATGGACATTACGCTCTCAAATGGAAAGCAAAAAGCAACTAATGTTGGCAATTCTGGAAATGTAAATTGAATATCTGAAATTTAACCTAATAAAAGTTCTATTACATTTTACAAAATGAAATAAAACAACAAATTACTTTTATAATAATTTTTCATTGAAGTGAGCTTGCTTTAAAAATGTCCAAAACAACGCCTACTAAAAAAAAGGTGCTCTTCTGCTATTGCATCAACTATTTTATTAACGTCAAATATTTTAGACTGGAAGCTCAACCGAGAGTTCCTCAGGTTCAACGTCTGACACTTCGAGTGGCAGTTCATCTTCGAGCAGTTCAGACTCTTCATCTTCCAGCGATAGCGAATCTTCTTCATCACACTCGAGCAAGCAACAGTCTAGCACAGAGCAAAAGAAGAATGCCCCTGTACAAAAGCGCAAAAGCTCGGATAGTTCAAACAAACTCACTGCAAAGGCCACAGATAAATCCGCAGTTAAAGCTAAAGTGCCCTCCCAAAAAGTACAAAAGCAGAACAGCAAAACGACTATTTACTCTTCAGAAGATGAACAGCAACAAGTGAAATTGCAATCTAAAGCTCCAGTTAAACGCAAAGCCGTTTCGAAAACTAAGAACACAAATAGTGTTGTTAATAAAAATGGGGTGGCTCCGACTAAATGCCCTAAAACGGCAATTTCAGTGCCGACCAAAGCTCCTAAAATTAATAAGTCTTCTACTGGTAAAGTAGGACCTAAGCTGAATATTCCTGTGAAAACACAAAAATTGCCAAGAGAGATTCAAAAACCAAAGATAAATAAAACCTCGACGAAATTAGACCCCAGCAAAAAGAAAAGTATATTTTCGCCTGAGAATAGTTCAGAATCTGATAGTGAGTTGAAATTAAACTCTGCTAAACCACATAGTAAACCGACTCCTGCAAAGCCAAGGCCGAAAGCTACGGCGAAAGCTGTAGAAAAACCTAAGGTTCAAGAAAAAATTAAATCAGATATTTCTAAGCCGGTGCCTAAGTCGAAAGCTATGTTAACCAGTGGAAGTTCAGCCTCGACTAGCTCTGAAACTAACTGTAGTACTTCAGAAAGCGAAAGCAGTGTAGAATCTAACTCTAGTAAAAAAAATTCTAAAAAAATACTTAAGAAATCCGCATCGAAAGAAATTCAGAATTCTGATTCTGAACATGAGAATGATTTACAAAACAATGTTACTACAAGAAAGCTAACACGGTCGGCTAGCACACGAAAATCCAAACACCTTGTAGGTAAGACCGGTTATTCAGATAGTGATTCTGAATCGGAGAGTACAAAACGATCTCTTAGTCGTTCGCCCGTTAAGCGTGCACCCATCTCAACAAAAGGCAAAACGAAAAACAAAAAAAACGACACCAAAATCAAGAATGAAATAATTATAATGGAAGAGCGTAAATGCCCGATCGAAGGATGCAATAGCCTAGGCCACCTCAGCGGTAAACTGGACAAACATTTCACAGTCGAAGCTTGCCCCAGTTTTCATAACATGACCATAGCAGAGTGTAAAGAACAGGTACGTTTACTTCATGCATGGAATTGATTTGCTTCTAACTTTGTTTTAATTTTACCCTAGCTAATCGAAAGAAGAAAACGTGAAGAAAATCGAAAGAAAGCACAGGAAAGCATCAAGAAATCACCGAGAGCGCAGGCACTTCAAGAACATAAAAATTACTTGCAAAAAATTAAAGAACAAAGAACGAAATTCAAAGTGGAAATTCATGAAGACATTAAGCCACACATTGATAAGAATCGTGAGCCCGATTTGAATGGTTTCGTCCCTGATTACGATTTGAAGCTATTCAAGGATGCTCAGGCTGCTGCGAGTGAAAAAATCGAGGAAGATCTGAAAACACAACCTAATACTAAAGGAACGAAGTACATCGAGATGGGAAAATTCGAAATGGAAGTTTGGTATCAGAGTCCTTATCCCGAAGATTATGCACGACTTCCCAAACTGTATATATGTGAATATTGTCTGCGGTATATGAAGTCGAGGACGATCTTGCAAAGACATGTCGTGAAATGTGTGTGGCGACATCCACCGGGAGAAGAGGTTTATCGCAAGGATAAAATCAGCGTTTGGGAGGTCGATGGAAAACGGTACAAGTTGTATTGCCAGAATTTGTGTCTCCTGGCCAAATTTTTCTTGGACCACAAGACGTTATATTATGACGTCGAGCCTTTCCTGTTTTATGTTATGACCATGGTGGATAATGAAGGTTGCCATACTGTTGGATATTTTAGTAAGGTCAGTATCTTTGATAAATTGATGGGTTTTGGGTTCTATTCACATATTTAAATTGCTATGAAGACTTTAAGCTAAATTATATTGAAAACGGGTTAATTTTTATTGTTTCAGAACTTATTTGTTAAAACAATTAACAATTTAATTAAATTCTAATTTTTTTAATTTCTAATGAATGCTAACTTTGACTCTAAATAAAGTTAAATTTCTTCTTATATTAAAATGTTTATGTAGCCTCTGTAAATGAGAATTTTATTGCTTAAGTATTTTTCTAATTGAGTATATCTAATTGACCGTGAACCTTGTAGTCTAAACATGGAAGAATTATTCTTTTAAGGAAATTAAACAAGTGTAAACCAATATAAATAAATGTGAAACAGTACCAAATTTATGAAAAATCTATTCAAAAATGTGTTATTTATAATCTTATTTTAATTGGTTGATTGAGTTAATCATCAATGAAATTCATAAATGATTCACGTAAACAAATAGGTAGCAATAATTAAAACACATGCTATAGGTCATGCAGATCTACTAGAAATAAGAGATATAAATAAGCGTTATTCAGATGATCTTGTATTATAAGATAAATAGAATAGAGGAAAAGAGGATATATTGATTTCCATATCATTTAATGACCTAGTGCTATTAGTGTTATTATTTTATTCATAGAATCGAAAATTGTGATAAAATGAACAAAGTGTAAGGACAAATAAGATGTTTCCGTATAAAATAAGTCCAAATAACTAAATAAGTAATAAATACAATATTATAGAGAAACCAAGTGAAAGATCACACGCAAATTAAATTATGAAAATATCATAGACATTTAAGTAGCGACATCTTTCGATCGCTTGTTGACCTGATATTGCAGTAGGATTGACAAATTGAAGCCAGTTCGCCACATAATAAGTCATCCCAATGCAAGGTGGCCATGTGCTGTCAAAGCATATGAGAATTTTGAAAATTTTTGTGCAAATCGGTTTTGATTGCAGCGGATTCCCCGAGCAGGCTCTGTACAGCTGTTTCAGGCCTAGTTGCGCTGTTTGTGCCCTCCTAGAACGGATACTATTTACTGCTCTTTGTGATTTGTGTATTTCAATTACATATTTTGAACTTGTTCAGGTATAGGAAGGCGAAGACACTGTTTAGTTAATTAATCTATTGCATGTTTTATTTAATTTTGACGGTATCGGGTAATTGGGATATTGATCACTGCTTATTAAATTAGCGTCAATTTTCAACAACCATAACTTCATAACCATAGAGTTAAAAGGAAAATGGTACTATAATTTCTTGCACAGTTTTGCACAGTGTGGCATGAAAATTTGCCGGGGGTTATAATACAATTCTTTAAATATTTGATTAAATAATTAAATAAAGAAATAAATAAAGAAAATTAGGAATCCGAATATATCAGAATGTTGTTAGTGGGGTATGAACTCAATAGTTTCTTTTAGCTTACCTATTTACATTTTAGTATAAGAGGTACGGAAATTTTTGATATTTCCAGAGGTAGTTTAATTTTACCAAATGTAGTAAAGGAATTGAATACATTATTTGACCTATCAAAACAACCCTATTGATCAGGCACTTTATTAGAACATATGAAGGAAGAATTTTATTAATTTTCATTCGTTTTCTTTTTAATGTCTTGAAACAGAACTACAAGAAAATATTTATACATATTATTTATCAATTTAAAAAAGAATGTTTTCAGTTAAAATTTGTTACTTTTTTGTTATCTTTATATTGAATCAAGTAGTTCACTGAAATTGCCTTTGCCTCTTTAAATAAATTTAAAAACTATTTGCACTTAAACATATGAGAAAGGCCCCTATTATATTAACATACTTTTTTTTAAATAAATTCCGTAATCTATGCGGAACGTTAGCATGAAAATGCCCTTCAAAATTAGATTAAAAAAGATTTTTAGTTAGTCCTTTATTCTGCAAATAATATTACAGTTATTTTGTATTAATGTTTAGTATTAAGTTCACTTTGTCGGTTATTTTAATCATAGTAATTATGTTGCATTCTTTTAAACTGACGAAGTCAGGCATACTCAATGGTCTATTTATTTTTATTATATTGACAGTATACCCATATTCTTGTTACAATTAAAAGTAAAAAAAAAGCAAATAAAATTAAATATGTGTGTTGTTAGTCAGGGTGGATAAAAATCACGATTTTTTAAATTTAAATGACGATTTTTTGATTTAAATCAAAAGTTTTATTTTCTGGTTTATCATCACCTTAAATATTTTAATCGTGATATATCAAATGATTTAATCTGTTTTATTTCCTGGTTTGCCATCACCTTAATGTTTGTTATATGATTTTAATCGTTATTTATTTAAGTCAGATGATTTAAATCATCGTAACCCTGGTGTTAATTCTTCTTCTTATAATTTACTGTTCGTGTTGTTAATTTATTCATCAAGACAAACGGGTACCATGAAAAACAAAACGTTAGTAAAAAAAGTAATAAATATATTCAGCCAAATGAATAAAACGAAGCATATGCTTTTACTTCTGTTAGAAATTTTTTTAAGGCTTAGATACGTGGAAAAATATCAATTGCAAATCATTATACAATTCTTTTTATTAAAATTAAAACATTAAAATGTTACAGGCAGAATTATTAAGAATTTCATTTTTCTTTATACATATATTTATAGTTTTCATTGAAAAATTTGAAATAAAAGCATGTACCTAATATCGTTTTATTGATTTAGCTCATTGTTTGACCCAGAAAAAGAGACTGTGATATAAATGGTGTGTTTAGTTTTATGAATGAACTCCTAGCAATTAGTTTTTAATACAAAAAAAAGGAAAAGAATACGAAGCTTATTGCTGTCGTTGTTAACTTCAAGGAAACTGCTTTTTGTTACTTCGAGTCAATAGCATGGTTGTGGTGCTGGAAAGTAGATGTCGCCACTGCATGTACTTTGGATTATTTATTCTCCGGCATTTCCGTTCCGATTTTTAAACAAATTCCGAGGTCAAGAACTGTTACAATTTTTTTATTTTAAGAATTGCTGCTTTATTACAATGTAATTTCTAAATAAATCTTTCCGGTCATTGACGCCTTACTTTTCACTTTCTCATTATTGTGAATTAGCTGAATCGCCGCTGCCTTGCCCCGGCGTGTGTGATTTTCACATTGTTTAAATACATACATACATAAAACTGCTGCTTTACTCCTTTTTTTGTTCTTCTCTGATTTCCAGCAGAGCAAACATTTGATTTGTCGGTAGCAATGAACCCCTCTGTATACTAAATAGGGCCGTAAATTTGAGCAAGACTCGTCTGCTGCGTAGAAACGAGATTTCCGCAAATTACGGGTACGTCACAAAAAGAGAGCTCATAGGTCCGGGACCCCGAGTTCGTCGGCACGGTAGCGGATGATGATAATACAAGGAGCGGTAACGCAGGGTTCGTTTGTACGAGTGGGGGGTTAAACTTTGACTGGGGTGCGTCGTGCGTACGCGCCGGCGGGGTGTTAACCTGCCCGGCCAGACGCTGGGGTCGACGACCCTTCCGTCGCGACGCTGCAGACGCCCAAATCATCCGTCCCATCCCAAACCGATGTGATTGACCCTCAACATCTCTACAGACTTCATAATCAAATATTATTGGTACTTAGCAGAAAGGAATTTATTGCACACCTTTTACAAAAAGTATATCGCAGGAAAAACCAAATCCCAAAAAAAAAAAACAACTTTGAATAATAGAATTCAGTTAGAAAACACCGGCATGGTACAATTGGAAGTTATCTTATTTATAGCAGATTTCAAGAATTACAGTGGAATAAAAAGTAATAATTTCTATTTATGTAACTTGGGGACCTTATGTCATGCAAATTTTACTTGAAAATATATTCATACCGGGTGTTCACGCTTATGTATATATGTATGTTTTAATTTACTTGTTTTAGAAATAGTTTGTAAGTTGTTAAGACTTAAAATTCCTTTAATTTCATATTGCAAGAATTCAGTTATAATACCTGCGGCACCTGCTCGAATTGTATGCTCGTTTGTATTCACTTCTATGAATTCAAAACTGTAAACACTTCTTTTTACCGGGAATAACCCTTCTGATGAACACGCGATTTGTCATATTCTACACCTGGGGTTCCACGAGCTACTCAGGTCAATTTTAAGAAGGTCTCCCTCGAATTAGATTCATAGAATTCAAATCTACGATGTATGTAGTTTTTAGAATTTCTAGATTCTTACTATTTTAGCCAATGGCACTTGTCCGAGTTTTAATCCGCTATTTACCATTGGCGCACCTCAAGATTTAGATTTTAAGAAAATATTTCTTGGGAACATAAAAATTTAGAAAGAAGCAGTTCCGTCTGGTTACTTAGCGCAGTAATTCACATTTTAATAAGTTCCGTCTGTTTAATCAACACAGTAACTCATATTTTAATAATCGTCGCGAATCAATCTCAAATTTAAACTTAATATCAGCGTTACAACTTATTTATTTCAATAATTATCAACAAGTTAGCATTAAGATTACTGTAGAATTTTTAATATTAATTAAAATACATTTAAATGGAGTGTTGTGCTGTGTTTTCTTCTTCATTTGCAACGTTCTTGTACGGCGACATACACACCGGGTGTCCACTTTGATTACGGGATTTCAATGCATTTTTTTTTAATTGTAAATTCCTGCTCTCCTATCAAATAGCACTAAACTAAAACTAAACTAAAAGCACTAAACGGCATAATATGTAGCTTTGTGTTATGCATTAGCTAAGCCTACTTTTAGTATGTTTTTTTTTAATACAGTTGTATGTAAAGTGTTCAGTTCAGTGTGAAATTATTGAAATGTGGTTGTTTCTTTATTATTAAATCAAAAATTGTTTCTGTTTAAAAAAAAACATCGGATTTTGTTATTCGTGACTTTTTAAAATGTTTTACAAATTCTTTATCGGTTGTGTTTGATTTTCTCTCAGTGTTAAGTTTGACCTTTTCTTGCAATGTGACATGAAGCTAAATAATCCACAATGTTATGCGTTTGGTCATTTTCTGTAAATACTAAAAATAAATCTAATATTTGTTGCCAACTAAATAAGTACTGATGGTCCAAGAATGTTTCAAGTACGGACGGCTAATGAATTTTTCTTTTCTTTATCTATTATATTAACTAGTCCTTTCATATTTTTGATTTCTTTGTGATTCGTTCTTCTAAACTCAATATCGAGTGTTCCAAAAATAGGCGAACAAATTGCAAGAACTTGTTCTTTGCATAAAAGGAAGAAAAAACATTCTTCCTATAGTAGGAAGGACTTTAATTCTCAAATATTTCGGACTGTTTGAACTTTGATTTAATTTTTTTAGGCATAAGTTTATTAAGTTACTGTATTTGACACTTTCTCAAACATTTTAATTAATGAAGTGCATTATATGTACTTATGACGGTTTTTGAGAAAAGAGTTCATTAGTTTTTCTTGACAGTTAAATGTTTTTTAAGAAACAATCAAAAATATTGAAGGAGCATTAAACTCTCATATCATTTGGTCTAAGAAACTCTTTTGAAATTTCTCAGAAAATGTAATTTATTAATGTGCAAATTTCTATGACTGTCGTTCAACTTCTGTAATGAAGGGCGAAACGTCGGCATAAGAAGAACATCGGAAGCAATAAGGAAAGTGCAATTTACGTTCTCTACTGGCCACGTATTAAGTAAATAACATGAAATACAAAATATTCAATTTTTTAGTTATTTTAATTGTAAAAACATGAGTGGCAGATAACTCTAAGAGCCTTACTTTCTTTTTCGAGTTGCTTATTTGTCTTGTTTTTATATAGGGATATTCACGGTGAGCGGCCTATTAGAATATATTGGAAATTACGCCTTACCGTTCGTTGAAAATTTGCACATGGTAATAATCGATAGCGAACTATTTAAATATTACAAAATCAGTCAGTGAGTGTACTTCCGGTTCTATCGAAAGTCGATACCAACTTTCTTATTTTAAATGGAACACCCCGTATATTGTTACATTTTTGGATTCTCCGTTCAATTCTACATTTTTCGCATTCACATGCATCTTCTTTTCTTCTTCTTTGCTTTGCGCAGCAATGCTGCAGTTATTGTCTTTCGGCTATATAACCATTCCAGACAGTCACGAAGTTTTATTTAATAGCTGGGTCTCAGTCCAAACACAGCACAAATATCCATGGCTAATGGTAGGATTCGAACCTACGCCGCCGAGCGACACGACTTACAAAGTCGGCTAGGCTACCGCTAAGCCACCCGGCGACCCATTCACATGCCTCAGATGACACGAAAAAAGTCAGTGTTCAAATTAAGTTGTTCACTGTTGAAAACTATTAACTTCTGTAGATCCTTTGTAAGCTCCATGTAAAGTATGCGATTTATCTTTTATTAAATACTATATATGACTTCCATCAAAAACAAAGTGAAGAAGGAATTCTTTCAACAAACTTTTCAGTAGAAGAATATTTTGCTAAAATTGGCAAAATCCATATAGTCTTAATTTATTCACTGTTAATTAAAATGAATGAACTTGCGTTAAAAAGTTAAAAAGCCCATAAATGTATTTCTTCCTTTTTAATTATTTTGCATTTTTAGTTTTTTAGTATAATTGATCATGTTTAATTGTGTTCGTTAAGAAAATGTAAGTGTGTAACATTTTTTTTGTGATGACATTAACAATAAAATTTAATCAAAATAATTTTTAAGTTTTAAATGTAATTTTCAACATTTAAATTAATTTAAATGTCCTTACAAAACTTTTTGATTTGTCATGTTAAGTAAATACTTAACATGACAAATCAAATGATCTTGACCAAAAAATTAGCAATAAATATTAAAAGCTTAAAACATGAAAGTTTAAAACTACGCAATTACGATAAATTTTCATTATTTTTTTTAGTATTGTATAATTTATTAATTTTCCTTCTTTTTTATTATAGGAGGATTTATGTAACTTGGCATCAAACATACTCGTATTCTGCTCGTGACCAATCACTTAGCAAAAAGAATCATAGTTGTTTGCGCACAAATATTGACCTGACGCTAATGAGAGGCCAGACTTGTTTTAGACGGTTAAATTTCCTGCATTTACAGCTGGCAAAACCTAGTCGTAATGGCAGTATTTATTTCAAAATTTAATTAAAAATCTTATTTCATTTTCCAGATATTTATGAGATTCATTTTGAGGGAAAAATCATTCTGGCGATAAACATTCATTTCTATATTTCCCAAAGTAAATAAAAAAATATCAAACAAAAATAATTGCATTAATCCTTAACTTATATTAAACATTTTTCTTTATTTATTGGTAAATTATTGGGTCAAAATCAACTTACCGTTGCATATCAAAGAATTCAGAAAAAAATCTATAAACAACAAAGTTATGCCTTGAAGCCTTTTCTTTATCTTACACCCGGTGTAAAGCTAAATTCATATTTCTAGCAGCTTCTAGTGCCATCTAGCACTCTCTCGAATACGGTGGAAAATTTCGGAAACACGAGGTCTGTTCGAACCGCAAGTTCTGATTATATAATTGCGAAACATTCACACATCAGAGTTGTACTTCTCAAAGAGCTGTCAAAATAATTAACTACTTCGAAGGCCAACTGATTCGAACAGTTCTGAACTGGTCGGAACCATCAATTCGAACAAACCTACGAAGAACAAAAAAAAAAGAAATTGCGCTACTTGGTAAGAGATGACGCAAATAACAAATTTCAGTGCTTGATGATAGATAGCGCTTGTAACAAAGAAAAAATTGAGTTACTTGGTGATAGATGGCGCTAGCAACAAAGAAACAAATTGAGCTACTTGTTTAGCCGTGTTGTTTTATTATGAATGAAGTTGAGTACCTCCACTTTAAAAAAGTTTGGAAACCAATGCTGTTATTGAAAGCTTTGACTATTGATTGAAAGAATATTTTGCTTGTGTAAACAGAAGCATTTCTGAAAAATCAGCATTCACTTTGACCAACCCTCTTTAGATAAAATCAAAATACTGAAGAAGTATAAACGAACAATAGAAAATGAAATATAGTAATGTATTTATTGTATGATTTGATTTCACAAAACGGTCAGTAATACCTATAACTGCTTATGTACAGTTATTTAATCACACCCCTTCTATGATCCTACTTACATACATGATTTACACTTGAAACATTGGTGATTTTAGATAAAAACAATTTAGACATAACGTGAAACTAAATAAATAGAAAAGGGAAGTGAAAAGTACTGTGTGAATAAACTTTGTTTTTATATAGGGAATGAGGGATGCTATACCTACATGTCGACGGTGTCAAGTTAAAACGACATAAGTGCCAAAAACAAGATTTTGTGTTACAACGATTTATTGAAATTACTTACCGCTTATTGATTGGTGCTTATGCAACTTCAAGTGGATATAACTCAGTGAGAAAATTTTTATCGAATATAACATTTTGAGGATCGTTCAGGCCGTTGGCACTTATTCCAAATCAAGGAAAATCTCATTTTTCGAATTTTTGTCGCTTATGTCGTTTTAACTTGACATCGTCGATGTACAGAGTGATAAATTATTCTACAATTTAAATTGATTGCAACTATTTCTGAAACTAGTCAGAGACCCAAATTACAAGCGCAATTAAATGCGTTGCACTTAAAAGCTAAAACCTAATCTACTATAACGTGTCAGATGTGTGCTCAATTTCACCTCATAATGTAAGCGTATTTTAATAACATTTACTCCGCATAACAATATTTTAGCGCACTTAATGTTTTATCAAGTCAGCTGCCACATAAAAGCTTATTAATGTAATAGATTTTTATTCTGAGAAAATAGGAGTTCTTTAATTACAGCATTACCAGTTACTGTGTTTCCTAGCACTTCTCTCATTCATTTAGAGTTCTTACGGTTTATATAGGGTCGTGAACAAGATGTAATGCTTAATGGCAATTTCTTGTTACCTAAGTTAATAAAACATTGCAAGATAAATAAATTAGAGATTCGATTCAATGTATGTAATTTCAGTGAGATTAAGAAACAAGATTATTTATGATTGTAGGCAGTGGCTGACTGAGTCTAAATAAAATAGAAATCCAAGCGATAAAGATAACCCATAACTAAATTGTTAATATAAACGATTTAGCCTTGCGCCCCTGTAGTATATCAATATAAAAAAGATAAACCAGTAATAAAAGGATGGTACCTATATGTGAAATGAAAAAAAAAAGGATAATGAATCCAAAACTAAACGGAGCTTTCCTTATCGAGTGTAAGCATTCGTATTTCTCAGAATACACACCAGCGACACTATGTATGGTATGCTGTCTTCTCTCTGCGCCAAGCCGCGTTACACATTAAAATAACTTTAATCTAAATAGATTTACAATTGTAATTAGTGCATAATTATGTTATTTCCTAGACCCACGTAAACACATTCCGGCTCAAAGAAATTTCATTCATAACGGCCTATGTATGAGCCTTGCCGAGTGTGTGGTCAGTTCTATTTATACATTGATGCTTTATTAGTTTGATTTCGAAATGACGTAACACACGTTCACTAACATCTAAATTTAACGAGGAACTTGAGCATGTCTGCTTAAAATAACCGAGAATTTGCGGCATTCCCGGTAAAGTGAAATGCGCACGCCATAGGGGAAAATCGGGTGCCGTTTCAGCTGAATCATTTCGGGCTTTTGCCAGAAAATTCGTCCAGTGAGAATGCGATGGTAATTGTAATGGGGATTTACTTAATGTCGATATTGATTTTGTTATTTAGTGACGCATCTGAATCTTGCCTTCTGACATTTCCATTTTTAAACGCATACACAATTGAAAAGCCAATACACAAACAGTTTATAAATAAAGATCAAACATAAAAAATATAAGAATAATGAACCATTACTATCATGAAAATATTGCATTACTATATTTCTCTATTAATTGAAAAAATAATTCGATTCGACACAATGGTAATTCCAATGTCAATTTAATGGGGATTTACCTATACCTACCTACATTGATTTTATTATATCGTGACGCATCTGATTTCTCACTTCTACGAATATTTTGAGCTCTCATTAAATAATTTCAGTTTTTTTTTTCTTGTAATTTAGAGATAAAGAAAACCTGCTGCTTGAAAGTATTAAGTGGACAACGAGCGTGTTAAACCGCATTGCACCATTTTGACTGCATAGTTCAAGATTTTGGTTGTTATCGATTTCGTTCTAGTTTCTAATACTACATTAACCACTTCCCTCTTTCAACTACTTAAAATGATTGTTAAACTGCCAGCAATAAAATTCTTACATTAACTTCAACACTAAATATTATTTAAATATGATGAGATTTACTCTTGCCACTTTTTAAAACTTACAATATGAAAAATGCCTCCGTTAAATTAGGTGTTAGTAGCTATAGAAACATTCATTATTGAAACTTTTCTTTAACTTTCTTTTAATGTCTGAGGTGGCGTTAACAAAACGATTCGTCAAGACTTTCAAACCTTGTTCTTTAAAAATTCCAAAAAAAAAAGTTCCATTCGAATTCTATCTACTTATTTAAACATATAAATCTTGAGTTTCATCTAAAAAGATAGAGTCTTCGTAATTCAGTATTGCAAAGTCTCCTGGTTCTTTATTTACTTACTACGACCCCTAACAACTAAATATTCGAACAGATAGGTATTTTAAAATATCTGTTAATTTTTCTGGTTAATTATTAAAAAAAATATTGTATAGATTTATTTGAAGACATACATATACTTCCTAATTAATATTTCGTCTATTAATTTTTAAATTATTTATATTGTGTCCTTTTAATAGAATTAATTTGATTGATTAATAAAATTTGCTGGCAACTAATTATTGTTTGGACTTCTACCTTTTTACGCTTTAAGAACAAGAAAATCTTGAAAATAAAAATCATAAATCGTTATCAACACAAGCTAATTGTTAATTTTGATACTAAGAACAAAATGTTTAGGAAAAATATGGCCCGTAGCGTACCAACTCATAAAGAAGTATGTGAAATTATAATTCGACAATACGCCACGGATAAAACCATAAAAAAATGCGAATGAATTTAACTTGTCGAAATTGACAATTGGTGACCGAAGAAATGTGAAGCCAAATAATTTTTAGTGATGAATCAGTTTGATGTCTCTATTGGTGATTATTGGAAGAGAGTGATCAGAACCAAATTCGGGGCTTTCTATAAAAACTATTTTAATGAACCACAAAGTCCCACAAGGAGTTATGATTTGAGGATGCATGTACATATAGCAAAGATTCAGACAAATTAGAGTTTATTGATGGTATCATAAACGCAGAGAAAATTAAGGTATTTTAGAAAGAAACCTCCTGCAGATTGCGAGGTTGCAGTTCGGAATAAAAAAAATAATTTTTCAACAGGACGATGCTTCATGTTACGTCAAATCTACAAAAGAATTGTTTAGGGACAATGATATTAGTGTTGTCTTGGCCCTCAAATAGCTCCGACTTAAATGTCATCGAAACCTTGCAACATGACATGAAAAGGATCTTGCGAAAAAGTCCCCAACGAACAATTCCCGGACTAAAGGCTAAACTACAGGGTGTATGGTATTCCTTCAACCCGCAATATTATGAATCCTTAGTGGGCATTAGGGGATATTCTCTAACTTATTAACGGGTTGTTAAAATTTAAGGATACGTTAAAATTCAAAATAGAGTCTTGTGATGGGCTGTTACTATGGTAACAAAATTTAACAGCCCTTTAATTTAACTTCTTCGTTACAGAATACGCCCTATAATGCCAGAAAGAATCCAGGGTGCGATAAAAGCCAAAAGCGATGTAATCTGTGTTAATTTGTTAAATGTTAGATTCATTCGAATATTAAATTTATAGTTTTCCATAATTGATGGAGTTATTCATGCTGTTTGTAGCCATAATTTATTATTGGTAAATCAAAAGCTATGTCTTGGCACAATGTTTTTTATTTCAACGACCGGTTATTATAACTTGAAAATGCCTTTATAAAAAGGCGAAACCGGTCGTTGAAATAAAAAACATTGTGCCAAGACAGCTTTTGATTTACCAATATTATAGTTTTCCTTTAAAAAATCTGCTATCTATTTCTATTATTAAAATAAAACTTGTTTTGAATAAATTATTAGTTACTGTTAATCAGTTTTTTTTTGTTTATTTATTTTTCTTCATAGTAAAAGTTTTAAACATTTTCTTATGAGTTAGAGAGCAGTTTTTATAATACCAGTTCTCTTCCGAATATTTAGTTGTTAGGGCTCGTATACAATTACAGTTAGAAAATTAGCTATTTATACCGTGCGTTCTTAAAATTAAAGCAATCCTCAAACCTGTCAATTTAGTTTTTTTTTGGAGAACATGCAGCTTTAACTGACTGAAGCCATCAAAGTGTCCCACCTCTTGAGAACTGAACGAAAAAAGGCAGTTTTCTTTTTATTATGTGCCAGGTACTTATTTTTTTAAACACAAGCGATCAGCATCATTCAATGATTAAAGCTCTAAAGTTTTCGATTCATTGCTCTTGTCTAGAGCCGCTCAGAGTATTCTCATTTTATTTTATATTAACCTTATATAATATCACCGGATGGAGATACTCTGAGAGTGCTCTACAGCAGTGAACCGAAACCACTCTTAGATTTATAGATCGTTGATTGTGCATTTTAGGTGCATTTTGATGCTGTAACTGCAACAATCTATAATCCTTCCTGGTTATTGCATATTCAATACATATACAGATAAACTGTACCAAATACAGTGTAATTTTAATGATTTACTGATTGTTCAGTAGGTATTAAATTTCGGAGTAGACACGTAATTTTCTTTGTTTGGTTTTCGCAAGCGCATTATTGATGTTTTCTTTCTTTTTATTTTACTATCATTATTCTTGTTATAAAAAGAAATAACAATGAGGAGTGACGGAACCGAGTGTTGCCAACGTAATAACAATTGAATATGGCGGCAAAATTCAAATCACCTTCAGTCGTTCACAACCACAGTGTACATGTCTCTCAGTGACAAACCGAATTCATAAAGACTTTAGGGATGTAATCTAAAAAAATGAACAAACAAAACTCGTTTCTTTCATACGGGCTTTAAACTAAGAGATCAACAGATTTGCAAATGTGTAACACCGTATTTCTTAAAACATTACTTTTTAAATAAGGCAGTTACTGTAATATAAGGTTTGTGAGACGCATTAATGACTTAAATACATCTGCAAAATATTTTGTAACTGTTATCTTTTACCTGCTTTTTAATTTAACACTGCCTTTGTCTCTGCCCATCTCCCCCAAAAAAGAAACAAATTTCTTTAAAGCTTTTTGTAGGTACAAGTTGTTGTGCACTTTTTTTAATTGCCCTAAGTTAAGTTTTAATTTTGAATTTTACTGCCATTAAGTCGTCATTTTTTTCCTTATTTTGTAATTTTTGAAGTGCAAAATGTGAAAATAAATTTGATTCAATTTGAGGCAAAATGGCCAATTATTTCACACTTAATAACAAATAAATTTAATCATTTGAAAATATGTTCTCATTTGAAATTCCAAAGCATCTGCTCTGTCACTTTCAAATTTCATTTTGCTACAACTAGTTTTTCTGACCATAGCTGTGTAGTACTTCTAGTGGACTACACTGTATGCTATCTGTATTTTGTTTCATGAACATAATCCAGGTGCAATGCGATATAACACATTTTTTCCTGAATTTATTTCGTATAAAATAACAGAAACATTAAAAAATAATAAAAATAAGAATATTTAAGACTGCAATAATAGTAGCAATAGTAGTCATGAATGCTATGATTTCGCAATTGAAGCAACAAGTGGATAAAGGACTTGTATTACATGTTTTAAAATTATACAGATTCCAGGAAAGGATACGGCAATGTAAAGCTCTCTGGTACGTTCTCAACTTTGAAATTGTAAAAATCATTTTTAGGAGTTATGCAGACGTTGACTCCTCGCTCTGTACAGTTTAATAAATTTTATGAAATGTTCATTTCCCTTAATATATTTATCTATGCCACATTCCGATGTTAATCAGAGTTTTAGAAATTAAAGAAATAAATAAGTAACAAATAAAATTAACAGTTTATTATTTTATTTCCATTCATTAATTTTTTAAACTAATTATAATTCAAGATAAAAGGCTATAACTTACTGTAAATCTGAATAATCTTATATAATTGTTGTCATTAAATCGATAAGTGTTGGAACATGTGTTAAAAGTTCGGTTGGTTTAAAAATTAGAAATAAATTTCTAAAATGCACTATTATACAGCGATTTTTTTCCTTTTTGTATAGATACAATAATAACAGAATTTCCGCAATTTATTATGCACTCTTTTGAAGTAAATTGAACATGAACTGAAACCAAACACTTATTGACTGAAGATATTGAAGAAAAACCAATAGTATCACTACAAGAAGTAGCTGGACGTTTTGATGTTCTGTTTTTATAATGCTAAAAGAACTTGAATACATACATACATTTTAAAATAATCGTTTCACTAAAAAGATATTCACGATACTCACTAAACATAACTTCTAAATATGAGAATAACGTCTGTTTATTATTTTGTAGTGTATAATGTTGGTTGCCTGTACAGCCAATGTATTGACATGTTTTTTTTTTTTTTTATAAAAGTATTCATAGCTGATATGTATATTGTATACAAAAAAGAAAAATTCCTATATATTGTAAGCTTAAGACGTTTTTGTTACAGTAACTCACATTTCAGAATTTTTGAAATTATAAAACATAAGTAAAAATAATTACATTATCTATCCTCTAGGTATTCGTTGTAAATAAAACAAGGAAGGAACATTTTGGCGTAATCTAACATTCCTCAACGATATTATAAGTAGGTTAATTATTGATATTATAAATAACAGTAATTTATGATTTTTATTTCTGATACCAAGGTATGCGCGTGAGATTTCTTCGCACTGACAAGGATGAGTTTATTAAAGTTTTTTTTTTTTGAAACACATTAACCTGCAACTCAAGTTTGTAAAGCAGGTATTAAGTATATAAGTGTATACTGAAAGCATATCTCGTCTTAATTTACATCGCCCATCATTTTAATTTTACGATTGCGCGAATGTTACGGAATTACGTACGGCCGAAGGAACGCACCGAGACACCGACGACTTTAAGGACGTAAAATCTCTCGAAGAAAAGAGCTGAAATGAAGTTTACGACGTCTGAAAATTACCTGTCCGTCCGTAAAAGCAAAGAAAAAGAACGACCACTAGGAGGTGCAAAGTCGTATTTTTAATTACACATTAAAATTCCTCTTGTTCTGAACGAAGAGAAAATGTCCGTTTCATAAAAGCCAACAAGTTGCTCAATTTACTGCACCGTAAATCGGAACAATGGTGCCATATACGCCGAGTTCATTTATTTATTTTTACAAAGAATGATATACAGGTCATGGAAATTATTATTATTTTTTAAATTAAACGCAACTTCTTTGCGTCATATCCAACTTATTGAGAATATTTCATTCATACTTGTAGATTTGGAACACAGCATAATAGTACATAATCATATTCACATATAGTCACATCCAACTCATTATTTTTCAATGAATTGAAAGAACTAAAAGTTATACAGGGTGTAATCGAATAAGTTTCACTTATTAATACTTTAAGTTCTCCATCACTTAAGAATTAATTCTGTAAAAATCAATGGTTTTGCTTAAAAAATAAAAACTGACCTATCACAAGTAAGTAAGTAAGTAAATGCATTGACTGCATTTAATAAAAATGTGTAGTTTAACGCTTTCCTTAAGTTTTGAGAAGAACATTCTTATATCAGTTACTGTAATAAAATAACACCTAATGTGCGATTTTATCGCTCGAGTTTAACAGTACGAACGTTTATTGTTTAATTCACGTGTAAATCACTATTTGCTTTCAGAATATTTAATGATAAACTATGTCTAATAATTAAAAATGCAAATTTCAACACAACACTTGAACTATCGTAATCAACTGGAACTGTGAATAGACGTAAGTACACACAGTGAGCCAAATGAATAAAACGAAGCAAATGCTTTTACGTAATAATAATAATAATAATAAATGGCTTTATTGTGCAAATCTCAAAAAATAAATAAATAAATACAGATTTTCCTATCAAATTAAATGCAATACATTACATATGTATATGTATACGAATCAAGTTAATTAATGAACTGAAGGAAAATTTTAAGTAAAGATTACAATACATATGACGGGAGTAAGCACAATCACAAGGCGAAGTTCAGATTCAGCATTAGCTTCTCTGCTTTTAAACTTAACCTTTGAGTGAGTAAAGTAAATGAACATATGAAGATGCCTAAAAAAAAAAAAAAATTAAAAGAAAAACACTCAATGAAATTTAACTAATCTATAGCAGTACCTATATAAAAGAGGAATAATTTGATATAATAGAAAAGAAAAGACAATATGTGAACACACAGCGAGATCACGAAGGGAGGAGACTTAAGATACGTAATAAAAGAAAATTATTTTAGGTAGCAAGTATCAAATAAAGTTTCTCTGTTTCACGAGTAACATATTTTTTAGAAACAATTTAAAAGCAGATGGATTTAATAGTTTAAGTTCATGAGGCAGATTATTATATTTGGAGAAAATAGCATATGAAAATGATCTCTCATACAGTGATGTCCTATGTGGTGGTGGTGATATAAGTCCGCGAAATCTGGTGGTTATATTATGCACGTCAGACCTAAAACGTATTTTGTTGTACAAATATGGAGGAGTTTTATAAAAAATTATTTTATGAAATAAATTTAAAGTTAGAAGTTCTCTCCGGTTTTTCATATTCAGCCAATTTATTTCCTTGAATTTTGGGGAAATATGATCAAAATTTCTGATTCCATAAATTAACCTTAAACAAGAATTTTGTATTTTTTTAATACGATACGTAGTAATGGAATCTAGAGCTGGATGATATACTGGAGTGCTATAAGTAAATTGAGAGAGAACAAATGCTTCACATAAGCGTTCCTTTAGGTTTATATTTAAAGATGATCTAAGAGGGAATATTTTCTTTAGAAAAAGATAAGTATTGCTTATATATTTAGCGATCTGGCTACGATAGCGAAAACTGTTGTCCATTATTAAACCCAGATTCTTGGCTTTTGTTGCAAAAGGGATTTTAACACCATTAATACAGATATGAATAATATTTGTAAGATTAACGCAGCATTTCTGTTTTCTAAAAAGTATAACCTGAGATTTATTTGGATTGAGTTTTAAAGAATGATCTACAGAAATTGAAAACAAAGCCTCGAGATCTTTATTGATTTTCAGCATAGCGTCCTTCCAATCAGCAGGATTAAAGGAGTAGTATACCTGAGTGTCGTCCGCGTAAACATGAGCATTACAGTGTTTTAGTACAGACAAAAATTTAGAGGTACAACAACAAAATAATATAGGTCCAATAACAGAGCCTTACGGTACTCCTTGTGTAACTAGGAGAAGAACGTTGATTATCAATAATAACAGTTTGCAATCGTTGAGAAAGGTATGACTTGATTAAATTAGCAGCATTCTCGCTTAAACCGACATGCAATAAAATGGAATAAAGTAAGTCATGCTGTACCGTATCAAATGCTTTGCTGAAGTCTAATAAAGTAAGTGCTGTGATAAGTCCTTTATCAGTTGCTTGGATTATATCATCAGTTACCTTCAGCAGAACAGTCGCACAGCTATAGCCACTCCTAAAACATGATTGCATGTTTGGTATAACACCAACCGAATTAAAGTAATCAGTGAGTTGTTGTGTGATAACACTCTCGAAAAGCTTACAAGAGAATGGCAATAAACTTATTGGTCGTAGATCTGCTACATTAGTTGGATCTTTTACTTTCGGTACAGGTCGGATCAAGGCATGCTTCCAACAATCAGGGACAACACTGTCTACAATACAAGAATTAATTATATGAGTAAGATAAGGGAGTATTAACGGACAGCACATTTTTATCATGATTATATTAATTCCATCGATACAGGTTGCTGTAGAGTTCAAACAACATAAAAGAGAAAAGATTGTGTCAACATTAACAGTTTTAAAAACAAAATTATGTTCGAACATTTTTTCATTCTCATATGCTAATCGTAGATGTTGAGAATTGTTATTTGGACCAGATAAATTATTGACTAAGAAATTATTTATTAGGTTAGGTTCAGATAAATGAGGAGGTATTTCAACAGATTGTTTTTTGTTGATATTTAGATAATTTAAATTCTTCCATAGACTTTTAGGATTGCAAGTACGTGTAATATAATCAAAGTAGGCCTTTTTTTCAAGTCTGAACGTTTTGCTGGTCAAGTTTCTTAAGGATTTGTAATATTCCAATTTTTGTTAAAATTGATGGTAGTGTTAAGAAAATTACATCATTGGGCAACTATAATGATTTCTTAATTAGATACGATGTACTTCAGCAGTAATAACACCTTCACTTAATCTCTTGGTTGGAGCTTGTTTTGTTGCGATTGCTTCTTGCTTAATTTTTATTCGCTAAAAATACTTAAAATTGAAATTCCGAAGGGAGAGAGAAATTATAAATATCAACTTCATTTATTCTCAGACTACTACTTTGTATGTATTTTAGTTCGAAATGTAGCAACTACCGATTATCTGCACTTTTAAAATTAGCATGTGTAAATATTAGATCCTTATCAACTAAAGTTCAGAGTGAAATAATTTTTTTTACAACAATGATATTCTTACCTCTGATGAAGTGGAATAACAATTTTAACAAAAATGTTACCGTCATTCGTAAAAATGTTAGATGTTCCATAGCGCGAGGTCAGTACTTTGACCCACGAAGGTAGGAGGCGTGTTAGATCTTCTCGTATCACGATTTTCGTACCCTTTAATTTCCTTTTGGATTGATAAATCTTATTTCGAATACTTCTATGGCAAAATTTGATAATTAGGGGCTTAGTACTTCCCTCTTTACTAGCCAAACGGTGGCAACAGTCGATATCACTACTGGTGATAGAAATGTCTAGTTTATTTCTGCACATATCTATAATTAGTTGTTCACAGTTTTCTGATTTATTTTCTGGCAAACCATAAATTCTTAAACTGTTTTTCCTAGAGTACTGCTCTTGCTTCTCCAACTCTATTTGTGTATTCTCTAATTTACTTGCAAGTGCGTCCACCTTACGCTCACAAACTTGGAGTTTAGTATCCAGATCGGACAGTCTTTTATTAATTGTACATAGTTATAATTTTATCCAAAAATTTCGGGTTAGAGAGCACTTTTTCCACCACTCTTTGTACTAACATCTCTTCCTTGTCGTTACTAGCTGATCTTGTAACTCTTTCGCAAATCATTATACGATTATATTTATTAAAATTTTTACTACGTTACAGCCAAAATTATTTAGAATTTCATTTTTCTTCAAATATTTGCAGTTTTCATTGAAAAATTTGAAGTAAAAGCATATACTTCGTTTTATTCATCTGGCCCAATATCTCCGCGATCTTTTGTTCGTTTAGTCTGAACGTAATATAGAATCATAAATTAAGGGATGACGAGTTCGGCGTGCTTTTTATTCCAATAATACTTTTAGATTGTGACCTCAACTGAATTACTTATTTTTTTACTTATTGTTAGGTACGATTCATGATTACTGTTTTATTTTAAATTAAGGAAATAAATTAATATTATTATGTAAGAATCATTTTGTGAAAAATATGCATTTCTATTACTTAAATATTAATTTAGAAAATAGCTAAGAATCGCCGTATTCTTTCGTATGAAAGTAATAAATGACCTGTCTCAACGTTTATTGTATTGCATCTGCGGGTTTACTGCCCTATCATTTATTGCGCATAATAGCAAACTCCGCTCAGCGCTTCTCAAACGTTTTACGTAAAAACTTAACAGTATAGTTTTCAGAAGTAATTATTGACATTTGTCCCAAACATATTGCTGTGATATTACCCAAATTAATGAAAGTTTCATACATACCATACCATCAAAGGAAGGAAATCCAATTAAAATTTCTTTAATTCATATAAAATTATTTATTTTACCACATCTACACGTACATCATAAACAAAGTATCTGAAAATAAAATCATTATTAAAAACCAAATTCAAAGAAAGTAAACAATTAAACTTACCAAAGCTAGATAAAAGTTAATTCCGTTAAAAACAAATCAAGAAGTTTTTATCCAAATCATGTGATGAAAAACAAGGAGGTGTTCCGGCGTGCGAACGAAAGGTTCATTAATAACTTGACCGACGACATCACCTTGGGCATTGCGTCCGATGCTCACCTCAAGTTGTGGACGGACGGCGCATACAGCTGAAGACGACAGATGAAGACGGCAGAAAGAGGGGACATCGGAATATTAAAAACTTTGGATCAACACCTGAAATTATAAATATTAGTTTGGGATGTCAAAATTATTCATGGGTTTATTTTTGGGATATCTGTTTAGGAAAAGTTTATATTATATAAAGATTAGATAAATATTGAATATATACTGACAAATTGTTAATATATTAAGAAAAAACTGTATTATAACAAAATTTACACGACATTCTAAATTGACATTGATTAACTTCAGAATTAAAATTTGAAGTTTAATAAAACGAGATGAAACTAAAATCCGATTTGAAAAAGCTCGACATGTTGCCATAAAAACGGCTAACATGGAAAAGAAATATTTATACGAGCTGTAATTAAGGCAAAAATAATCAAAATTCTCATTCATTACCAAACTTCTCAATATAAACCATCAAAAACATTAATTCTCTCTGATTTTCATAATTCAATTTAAAGTTTACATTCAAGTCATTCGTTAAATCATTATTCGTTCACTTTAATTTATCTATCACGTTACATCTTTCATAAATAAATTCTTTTAAAAAAAATTTTGAATTCTATTTGATATATTAATAAGGAACGAGTTTGAAAAGCAGGAAATGCCACAGTAAGTAAAGAAAGTCTAAATGTCTATCATTATCGTCAGAAATTTTTAGAGAACTGTCAAAACATAACAGTTAAATTTAAGTCAGTTAACGAATACTATCGTTTACGATTCGCGACAATCGTAAGCGAGGTATTTAAACCAATTGATAAAAATTAAAGCCATATTGAAATTTATTCAAGGGATGTATCAAATTACGATTCGCGACAATCGTAGTTAGGTCATCTAAACAGAGTAAATTTTAATATATACAAATTCTTGAAATTTCTAATTAACAGTAGATTGGATACGATTAGCAACAATCGTAATCGATTTATAAAAAGAATTAGAAATTACAATACATACATTTTTTAAATTCTAAATCATAAAAAGACTTTCCTAACTGTAAAACTTACGATCTAAATAAAGCCTCACAAATAAAAAGAAGATTCCTATAAAAAAAGAAAATTTCAAAAAGAAAAGAAAGAATCAATAAAATAAGAAGATAAAAGGATTCATCACTACATAACAAATTGGCTTCGCCAAAGTAAGGCCATAACACTACATAATAAATTGGCGCTCAACGTGGGGCCATAACATATCACTACATAATAAGTCATAACTTCACTTCTTTTCTTTTGTATTAATAGTGGTTATGGTTACAGTATGTGGAACTTAATTGATTACATCCTATATTCCATCGCTTTTAAGCGGGAAACACATTGAGGCGGTTGCGGTAGCGATTGCGGTGGCGGTGGCGATGAAAACCGTTCACATGTATGCGACAAGATAGACCTGCCAATGAATTTACGTAACTTTACCGTGATCGCTCGCATGTGAACGTTTGTGACCACCACCGCCACCGCCACCGCAACCGCCTCAATGTGTCTCCCGCTTTAATATTTATGTACATCGCGAGCAAAAAAATTGGTCGCTAGTGTCAGCAATTTTTTGCTTGCGACTGTACATAAATGTTAAAAGCAGAACAAATAACAAAATTATAATTATTATACTTAAAGTAACTAATAAATAACGCTCAAAATATTTTTTTTCTCTCGCTTAAAAGTTCTATTTTATTTTAAACCAAAAGAATACCAATTGGAAAACTTAAGTATGTTCTAAATGTATCGTTTCTTAAAGCAGCACTTTCTTTGTTTTTTTTTTGTGTAAATAAATAAATTGAGAGAGATGGCCAAGCATAAATGTTAATAGCACGTGATCTGTCTAGATGGAATTCCAGTGGTGGATATGACGTAATGTCGCGTCATATCCCGGCCGTGAGTCATGCGTGAAACCTGCTAGAGCCGGCCGTAGGTGGACACTAGTTACCGACATTCCTATCTGAGAAAAAGTTACTTAGTTCATTCGCATTACCAAGTAAAATACGTGCAAATACATGCCTTATATGGCTTCACATCAGGCGTCGCTCGAGCGCTTCAATTTATTATTAAGAAATATCTCCTCAGACATACATATATTCAACAAATTACGTGCATTCTTTAAATAAAATTATTACAAAGTCAACTACTATTTCTAGGGACGATTTATCAAAAAAAAAAAAAAAAAATCGCAGATGGTACAGGTTTCGATAATATTCTGAAATTGTTCTAAGAAAGAATGACGAACTCCTTTTCGGAGTGATTTTACTAAAATTCCAAAATTAAACCATTACAAAATTAGTTGATTCAATTTATCAAAAGAATAATTAAAAATTTTGGGCCCTCGGGATTCTCAGAATGTATTTCTTATTCTTGATATACACATACAGGAAGATTCTTGAATAGATCTACAAAGAAGAAATGTTGAAAAAATAGAGGTCAGGCACAGAAGATGGGAAGAACGTGCATTTCGAGTAATTATAAATAATTGTTGTATAGAATGTTTTAGGAAGTCTATTCAAGTACAACCCTGTATACATATAAAATATTTAACAGCTAGACGTGAACGCATTCACGTCTGGCTATAACTTCAATTAAAATAATTATCGGAATTTGCTGTCGCTGTCGAACGTTTCACTCCCTAAAAACACTGACGTTATAAATAACACGTGCTTTTAGTAAAACGATTTTTGACGTTTCTCTTGCGTGTGTGCTGACGTGAATATCATAAATTAAATGTTCGGTAATATGTAGCCGTTCGCTATTAAAAAATTAAAAGGAATAAATCCTTCGCTCTGTTAGTACAGTGATAACACGATGAAAAGAGAGAAAAATGATGACGCAGGTTTTTGGACTGTGGGTCGAAAAATTTAAAAAAAAGGCGTCGTAAATTTGGCTCTTATCTTTCGAGGAAGACAGAGAGATTTTTTAAAATTCATTCTCACGTTTTAAATTTATACGAGAATATCCACGGGAAGGAGCTACTTGTTTTATTTGGACGCTTACAATGTGTTCAGTTTAAAAAAAAAGTTACATGAGTTCTTGATTCTAAAATAACATTGAAAAAACTAATTTTTCAGATCTTCAATTTTCTTAAATATGTAAATTCAAATTAAATACTTTTCAGTTTCAATTAATATGTTGGACTAATAAATTCCTAGAAATCAAAAGGAGATTGAATTTTATGATTTAACGAAGACAAGTTTTTGAAATTAATTTTCACACTGTAAATTTAAGTAAATTAAAAGCAAGCTTTCATTCGTTCAATTTAAATTCTTTAACAAACATTTTATTTACCGTTTAAAGTAAGTAACCAGCGTTTAAAGTTTTTAATTACCTGGGTAACAATGTTTTCGTTTAGTATAGGTAACGTACAGGCAATTAAAAGGAATGATTAAATTTTCCGGTATTTTAAAATTCGTTTAACACGACAAGTCTTACGCTGGTGAGTGTCCTGTTCCACATTTACCACTTAAATTCCGATCGGTAATTTATGTGTAAAGTGAAAGATATTTGTGTCAATTAAATAACATAAAATAAATTGACGCTGTTATATGAGTCATAAGGAGAAAGGGATCCACGAAGAACGTTGACGAATGCCTTCCTTTGTTTAATGGACTTATTTTTAAGTGCTTATTTTTATTATTATGTGAAGAAAATTAAAATTCTTGCATTTTAGTACTGGAAAACATTTTTATATGTAGTTCTTTAATTTGTTCACTTGTATAAGACTCCTGTTTTGGGGTACGATGTGTAAAAAAGTAATTAAAAAATCAAATAAATAAAAGTCATTATTGATTGGCGAAGTAACTAAGCATAAAAACAATAAATTATTAAACCAATGGAATCCTTTTGTTAAACATTGTAATCCTAACTAAAAAGGTAAATTACACATGATAGAAAATTTAATCAAATTTAAATTTAATTTAAAAATCTAACTACAACCAATTTAGTAAATTAATTTTTTTAAAAATCATATAAAGTTAATTGTTACTCCATCTAGCTTCTCGATGATTCCGGGAGATTCGACGCGAGCTCTAAATGGTCTGGAATTGTACTGGAAGGTTCTTGAAAGATGAAACCTGTAATAAAAGCCGAACCTTTTGCCGATGTTTATTTATAGTTGTCTTACATTTAGAATTACTTGGCGAGTTTACACTAATTTTTCATTTGTTTCTTTTCCAGGAAAAGAATTCTTTTTTAAACTACAACGTTTCGTGCATCCTGACCCTGCCTCCGTACCAACGTCAAGGCTACGGACGTCTACTAATAGATTTCAGTAAGTGCTAATGATTCATTTAATTTTTTTTAAATTTACTTCAGGTATTTTTAAAAAGTTATGGTGTCATTTGTGGGGTTGCGATGACTCACAAGAAAGGTAGTAAAAGTACAAATAACGTACAAAAATAAAAGAAAGCCTACTTTCTCAAAATAATACCTACATTGCAGAGGACCATAAAGAGTGTGTTTGATTTTTTTGAAACTCTGGAGATCGCAGAGTAAAAAAGTTGAGAACAATGGTCTACAGAGCTATTAGAAACACTTCTTAAAAATGATAAAAAATAATAATAAAATAGTTGCAGGGTGTCATTTTTTTTTCTTTTTAACTATCGGGATTGCAGAATTAAAAGAAGTTGAGAAGCAGAGGTCTGGAACACTTTTGAAACTAAATATTTTTATTAAAAAAAGCAAGAAATCTACAGGGAGTTATTTTAAACTTCTAGAGGATTTAAAAAAATACCTTTAAAAGTTGATAAAGAAAAACGATAAAATCTGTTTTTACCATTAAAAAAGGAAACTGTATATTTGACTTAATTTGCTCATTGGCTTCTCACCTATCCGATCTTCCTCGTAATGTCTAATGTCACTAGATTGGTTTATCAATACTTTTTTTGATTTGTTTCTTTCTTGGTGTTATTAAACGTGATAACGCAATTACTTCTTCTGTTATTGTAAAAATAAATACGTATTTTAACATCATAAAAATTAGATTAAGTACAGCCAGAAGGGATTCGAAAATACTATTTTCCCAGTGAGTAATTTTCACGCTGTCGAACAATGTAAACGACTTCATACATTTAAAACTAAAGCTAAGAGGGCCCCTCTCTCATAACACCAATGTATTTTTTGGCACGTCAACACTCCACCGCCTTCTCCGACACCGCAGAAAACATCCCAGAACACATTCGAGAAATGTTAATGTCGGCGCTGCGGAAGGAACCGCATTTTTTCAAATTTTAATTAATTATGGCTTTAATTAAACAGTCTGGCTGTTTTAAATTTTTAATTGCGGACAATATGAAGTAATCATTATGTTTAAGGTAGAATTTATTCATTTAATCAGAATAATAAGACGGAATTGACGGCCTGTTTTATGTAGTTTCGGATCGGCTGACGATTCACGTAATTAAGCTTATTAATACGAGGAAAGTAACCGAACCGTGTAGAATATCTTGTGGGCTAATGGATGTTATCAACACTGTGCCTTGCATATCGTTAACGGATTTTATAGGCAAACAAATTTCATAAATTAATTTTACCAGCCCTTCAGATTTTATATTGATGGTCTCCTTCTATACAGCGTGTAATCGAATAAGTTTCACATGTTAATACTGTAAGTTCTTCATCACATAATGAATTGATTCTGCAAATATCAATGTTCTTGCTCGAAAATAAAAAACTGACCTACCACAAGAGCGCATCACCTTTTGTTTGAAAACCTCTGCTCGTTCGTCAGTACCTCTGCGATTTTTATAGACGCATCGTAAAGCAATAAATTCCACAAATGTCACGGTCACTGGGTTAGTGTCGCCCGCAATACAATTTGGAACTGAATCTTCGAACATCTGTTTCATTAAATAAATAATCCACAATAATTACATCGTGATATTTCACACTTTGTAAACAAATAAGACACTATGTGATATAATTTGTTAATTTCTTATGTTAAAATAATGAATGTAAGTTATAAGTACATTGATAAGAAACAAATTGGTGACAGGAGAATTTTGCGGATGCGAATATTTTTTTCGGTTTCGTCAAATAAATAAATGCATTGACTGCACTAAGTACAAATGTTTAGTTTAACGCTTTCCCTAATTTTGAGAACATTCTTAAATCATTTACTGTAATAAAGTAATTAGGTGCGATTTTATCGCTCAGTACGATCGTTTATTGTTTAATTCACGTATAAATTACTATTTGCTTTCAGAATATTAAATGATAAAGAACGTCTAATAATTAAAAAGGCAAATTTCAACACAACACTTGCAACTATCGTAATCAACTGCCACGGTGAACAGGCGTATAATACACGCAGTATCTCCGCGATCTTTCGGAATTTTTTTTGCTTAGCCTGAACGTAATAAAGAGTCATAAATTAAGGGATAGTAAATTCGGCGCTCTTTGTTCCAATAATACTTTTAGAATGTTACCTTTATTGAATTCATTGTTACCTATTTTTTTACTTATTGTTAGATAAGATTCATAATTACAGTTTTATTTTTAATTAAGGAAATAAAATTTTTATGCAAAAATTATTTTGTGAAAAATCTGCATATCTATTAGTCAAATATTAATTTAAAAAACAGCTGGGAATCTCCGTATTCTTTCGTACCAAAGTAATAAATGACCTGCCTCAACGTCTATTGTGGCTACGTTCGACATTACGCTCGGGACACGCTCTGAGCAGAAGTGTGAGGGAGAGCGAATGAGCTTCAGTGTATGTAAGAGTGAGACAAAGGAAGACCCCGAGCGCTCCGAGCGTGATGTCGAATGCACCTTTTGTCGCATCTGCGGGTTTACTGCTCTATCATTTATTGCGTAATTATAATAGTAAATTCCGCTCAGCCGTTCGGGCCGTCCGCGGCTTTAAATCAAAGCCAGCGGTTCTCAAACGTTTTATACAGGGTGTTTCATTGAAGATGCACCAAACTTGAGGGACACGTTTCTGACATTATTTCAAACAAAATATCTTAATAAAAAATTTTAATCGGTGCAACTTGAGATTTGCATAATTTGGAGCCGATGTTTTTATAAATACCGTAGCGATTTAAATTTCTGCCGCCGTGAAACAAGACGAGCGATTTAAATTGTTTTATGAATGGCACGCGGCTGCAAGAAGACAATAAATATCTATCGTAAACGAAAAAATTTATGAGAGGCTTTTAAGTTTGCCCTTGACCGCAAAACGTGTTAAAGGCGAACACTTTGAAAAAAGCGTGCGTTTTCGTCGCACTAACATTTACGCAAACCGTAATTACATCAAATTTGCCGAGTCTTAATAATGTACGATAATTAACGCCTGTAACGGGTTTTTATTTATTCCTGTATCCAACAATTAGTACAATTATGTACTATTAAAAAATGGGGAAAATTAGTAACTAGAATTATTGCTTCCGCCGCGCCGCGCCGGTCTGCTAAATTATTTGCCTATCAGACTGAACTTGGTCACATGAGGTAAAAACAAATTCGGAAGCGGGCAAATTACAAAACGGCAATTACCTTACAACATGTGTTCGAATAATCTGCGTATTCTCGAAATGGGTAATCGCACACACCAACACACCCACACACACATATAATAAATTTAAAAATGAAAAGTATAAACTACACCAACTAATTACTCGTCACGACAACGTTAACCAGAACGGAGTGAACGAATTAAATGTGTTTCATCATATCATCTGAGGCGCGACAGTTTATGGGGTAGTAAAGTAAAAAACCGAACGTCAAGGCAGGTTAAGAATTCGGGCCGCTCTCATCTATTGTACGTTTTAAAAATATACGATTCTCCTTACCCTTCGATTATCTCAAAACTTATTCATTAAAAAAAATATTATAGGAAACTTTTATTTCTTTTCACGATATCTACCAACATACCGAGTTTGGTGCATCTTCACTGAAACAGCCTGTATAAAAGCTAAACATATATTTTTCCGGAGTTATTATTGAATTTTTTTTCAAACGTATGTCATAACTTCGCTTCTTTCCTGTAGTATTAGTTGTGGTTACAATATGTGAAACTTATTCGATTACACGCTGTATTGGTTCAAGTTCGGCCATTGTAAAAATCAATTCATGTATTTATATGGCCAATTCTAGTCATCGCGTTTAGCTATCGATTTGGTTTCCATATTCTCATTTATATATCCTTTATGGTTAATTTACACTGTCATTTCTTTTACACTCTTTCTTACTTGCTTATAATCCTCAGCCTTTACTTTTTTTTATATTTAAAACCATATGTAATTTTTTTTTTAATTAATAAAAATGAATACACACAGTATATTTTATAAAGCAGTTCCTATTTATTTGAATAATCTTTTTCGCTAAACCCGTTTTTAGGCATTTCAAAGAAATCAGGTTTTTTTTTCTTCTTGTACAGAGTTGCTACCTTGAAAGATAATTGTGTGTCTGCTAAAGTTAATGAAAGTTACTTATGATATATGCGATTACAGAACTTTTATGACGCACCGAGTGCTTAGCATGATTAAATATGATATGTATGCATGTGAGATAGGTTTTGCTGTATTAATTCAAAATTATACAGCAATATTCATTATTACACTTACACGTAAGAGTTACAAGCGTAATACTGTCTGCGATTACCGGCAAAGAACTTTTAATGTGCAGATACGTAAAAAGCAGACGTGCTTAATTAGTATCGGCGCTAATTAGTTCGTTACATTTCGCTACAGTACAATCAACTCGATGTTAATTTGTACGGGTTGCCGGACGTTCCAAAATTTACATTAAATAGTCTCGAAAACAGATATACTCGTTGGTGCTTTAATTGCAACAATTTTTCGAATTTAGACACCATGCATTCCGGCAAACTTTCACGAGTGCACTGCTTTACTTTATCATAACCAAGAATGTAATAGGATGTGACCTGACTGTTTGGTTTATTAAGATCGCTTTGTCCTTCGCTCCTTCGTCGTACTTTTAATTACAGATTTATCCTGGCTAAACATGATCCAATTAAGAAAAATTACGGATTGTATTACCTTGACTTTAAAAGTTGGTTTACGTGGTAATTAATTTGGTTGTGAGATTTTATGTTTCTTCAATTTGCATAAGTCTGACTTCTTTAACTTGTTAAGTAGCAATTTATTAGTCTGTTAAAACTTTAAAAAATTCCTGCTCAAGATGTCTCATCATTTATCCTGTAACTTATGGGTTGTAAACTGGTAAAAAAATATGAGAAATAACTTCATCAGGAAAATGTAATCAAGGAGTAAGGTGTGTACTATTTTTGGAGATAAAATTACAAATGTGATCGTCCATCGGAAAACGTACCCTATCTTCCATTTTTTCAAATTCGGGTTATTTTCTTACTGTCGGAAGTTGCTGAACACGGTGGTGTTTTCAGATTTTCCAAATCTCGATCCGTTAAAAAGTTATGAATGTTTAAAGTTGGAACTTCCGAAAAGTCAGTTTTGAGAAAAACACTGTCAAAGTTTCAAGAACTTTTCTCTTGAAGTATTCACTCGTTTTTCATTACTTTTGGTTCATTTTTTTGTTTTTTATTTTTTTTTGTCCATAGGTAATAACAATAACACGAATAACCTGGTTCTTCTTCTACTTTTTCTTTTTAGAATGGCAGGATGGTCATATTATTATAATTTTTGATTAGAAAGGTAGAAAGTGTAGAAAGAATCATAAAAGCCACAGAAAAGTAAGGTTATCTACCCAAGAGGTTCATCGAGAAGTTAAGGTACATTTTCTTTAAACTCGACTATGCTTCAGTTTTTGCGATTTTTCGATGTTTGCTAATATCGATGCATAAAAATGACCTGTTGTATCAGAAACTACGATAAATTTCCTATCAAATCGATCCTAACCAGAAAACATCGTTTTTTGACCTTTTTATCGATTTTCGGTTCTCCTTTAAAATTTGCTCCGGGAAGATAAGGTACGTTTCCCCATGGCCAGTCACAAATACAGGTCGACCATGATTCCACAGGGAGAAGAGATACAGACGACGTGCGGCGTGCCTCAGGGCTCGGTTCTCGGACAGACTCTGTGGAATACGAGGTCTGGCTATTAAATACCCGGATTGATGCCGTAAAACTTTTTATTGATAAAATTATTCGATTAACATTTAATCCCCTTCAATGTACTCTCCTTCCCTATCCCTACACGCTACACCGTTCTTCCATTCGAATTCTCCATTGTTCAAAACAGTGCTGTAGGTCTTCTTAATTTAACTTGAAGGCTTCCGCGGCCGTCGTCCATGTTTCAATTGGCTTCCGGTTGGAACCGCGTCACGTTGACTTCTACTGCCGACGTTTCGTTCTTCATTGCAGAAGAACTTCTTCAGGGCTGCTGCTGCTGATGGTGTTGCTGCTGCTTCTGGTTAGTCGTTGAGTCTCAACGACTAACCAAGTCAATGTGACGCGATTCCAACCGGAAGCCAATTCAAACAGTGCTGTAGGTCATTTTCCGACAAGCTGTTTAATAGCCGCGTCGCCTCTTGTTTTACAACTTCGACGGATTCAAAATGGGTGCCTTTTAACGTAGACTTAATCTTAGGGTATAGAAAAAAGTCACACGGAACCAGATCCGGCGAATACGGTGGATGTGCCAGTAAAGTAATGCTATTTTTGGCCAAAAACTACTTTACGGAGAGAGCGTTATGTGCCGGCGCGTCGTCTTGGTGTAGAATCCTTGAGATCCCTTTTCACAAATCTGGCCTTCTCCGAACTCGTTCACGGAAATTTTTCAAAACTTGTAGATAGTAATGTTGGATAACTGTCTGACCATCAGGAACCCACTCAATGTAGATAACGCCTCGGATATCGAAAAAACTGTCAACGTTGCTTTGAATTTCGATTTGCTCATCTTTGCTTTTTTTACTCTCGGCGAGTTAGGGAACTTCCAATGCATGGATTGGCGCTTAGTTTCCGGGTCGTATTGAAAAATCCACGTCTCATCACATGTAATGACCCTTTTTAAAAAGTTTCGATAATTTTCAATGCATTGGAGGATGTCAGCACAAATGTTCTTTCGACTTTCCTTTTGATCGGGCGAGAGGAGTTTCGGCACCGTCTTTGAACAGATTTTTTTCATGTTCAGTTCTTCGTGTAAAATTTGTCTAACCGTTTCTTTATCGATGTTCATTGGTTCAGCAATAGCCCGAATGCTTAACCGACGGTCTTTTCGAACGATATTAGCAATTTTTTCAATTTAGAATCCGTTTTCCAAGTGCGAGGACGTCCGGGCCGTTCTGCATCTGTAGCATTTTCTGTCCCCTCTTTAAATTTTTTGTACCACTCGAAAACTTGTGTACGCGATAGACAATCATCTCCGTAAACCTTTTGCAAAGTTTCATAACACTCCGTGGCCGGTTTTCGAGTTTAAAGAGATATTTCACATTAACATGTTGTTCGACTCTAGCGGTTAACATGATTCCGTCGTGAGACACTTACAAGGTCTGATTTAATCAACGATAACAAGGGAATTGAATTGGCTGGAAAACTGTAATTTTGCACATAAAAGGAGGAATGGATACCTGCGAATACTCTATCCATTCTATTATTTTCGAACTGTCAGGGCCTCCTAAAAAATCAATCTGGGTATTTAATAGCCAGACCTCGTATCGGCCACTATGTTTGAAGAAAAGGCGAAATGCGCCATGGTGAACATCACTAACTGGCTGGAAAATCACGAGCTGAAGTTAGTCAGTAAAAAGACCGAGATGATTTCTTGGCGGGTCCCAGGAAACTTAAGGCACCTAAGCATAAACTTTGAAGAAACAGAAGTAAAAAGCAAGAGCGAAATAAAGTATCTGGGCGTATACCTCGATCGAGACCTGAAGATGACCTCCCATGTGAAAAAACCCTCACGGCGCTGTCCAGGCTAATGCCAAACATAAGCGGACCTAGGTCCAAAAAGAGAAAGGTACCAGCAGGAGTAATACTATCGACCATCATGTACGTGGCGCCTATATGGACAGCGGCCATGAAGTACAAACACTACGAGGGACGTTTCGAGTCAATAAATAGAAAGATGGCCATAAGAGTCACTTCTGCGTATAGAACTGTCTCTACAGTTCGTGGCTAAAAGCTAAAAGCAGAAGAATGTAGACTGCAGTATGAAGAAAGCAGAAAACCCTCCGCTGAGACTCGAGAATCTTTGCTGGTGAAATGGCAAAGGAAATAGGACACGTAGAAGGATGGACCAAGATCTACATCAAAGATATTGGCAAGTGGTGTAACCGGAAATACGGATACGTAGACCACCACATCACTCAAGCCATGACAGGACACGGGGTTCGCCAATTACTTGAATAAAATCGAGAAACTCCCAAGCAATGTCTGCTGGTACTGTCGGGAGATAGACACGCCAGAGCATACAGTTTTTGACTGACAATTTTATTCTCTATCGATTGGTAAAGTAATATACAGGGTGTTCCGTTTAAAAAAAGTGTCTTTTCGACTTTATCTAATAAACGTGACGTTCAATTGTTTTTTAACGGCGTCATTAACTAGCCATACACCATTGTCATTCATTTATGCCATTCTTTATTTCGACAATCTTTCCCTTCAAGAAATTGAAATGAAACAAATCCTCTTCTAACCCAAATCCACTAACACAAACTGAATCTTGGAAATAGTGGAAGTCTACACGAAACTAATGGGGCGATTCTGCTCATATCTGTAGCAACCGTAAGATCTGTAAGCCTGTAAGTCAATTACTAAAAGGTGGAATTTTTAAGTTCTCAGTATGATACGATTTCTTGTAAATCTAGAAGATAGTACCACAGAGACTTACGAATCCTCCTAGGGACGTAGGAGAAATCATACCTTCCACACAATTTCAAAATTCCATATTTTAATAACTGAGTTGGCGCCCAACGTGGGGCAACCAATTATTTATTTATTATTTAACGAGATAATTCTCTTAATGTTGATATTCTCTAAACAAATGTACTTACTGTGATATATAGGGTGTCACAGTTCAAAATGGGTTTCTTATTTTAAGGCCCGATCTTTCCACCTCCTAATAAAGTTCCCGATAACGTTATTTGGCAAATAACTTAATTTTTGTAAATGGTTTCCATAGTGATTCGTGAAGTTATTCGTCGAATAAATTTATTATGAGTTGGAAAGATCGGGCCTAAGGTCCGTATTTATAAACAAAACTTACGCTATGCGTTCCCCAAAAAAATGCGAATATCTGTTTATGTACTGCAAAGATATCTTTTAGAGAAAGTAATTTATAAACTGTACTTAAACTCTTGTTAGTTGTGCGTCCGCTACACCTTGAAATGCGTACAGTTCATGAATAATTAGTGAATTATTATCAAACGCATAGCCTAAGTTTTGTTTATGAATACGGGCGTAAGAGATAAAGCAAAAAGTCTTTAGGAAAAGTTACATTGAATGTTAAGGACTATAATCCGAAGAACTCCAATGACCTCGATCTTTAATTTATTGTATTGAAGCGGTCACGCCTTCTTCGATTTGTTTTTAAATAACAGTGTATTTTTATGACGGATTTTAAGTAGTTGGTAGCCGAGTGGGTTCGAATGCCTTCATGGTGCATATGGACTCTATGTGAGAACAGTACTTGTGTGTCGGATTGTGTTTGGATTCATACCGGCTCCTTCGAAGTGAGTTTTCTGCGTTTCCCCAGTTGTAAGGTGAATGCCGAAGGAGAAATTAATATCTAAGTCGGTTGCAGCCGCCATCCCTCCCCGAAAAGCTCTGAGCTTGAGGTAAAAGTGGGTGAGAGAAAAAAAATAATAAAAAATAAACATTTAAGATCTACATAGACCTGTGCAAAAAGTTTACTTTCCCATAGATAGTGTTACGAATTGGGGTTCGTTTTCATTTCATTTAAAAACACTTTAATGTTCACATTCGCCTCACACAATAACTAAAACACGAATTTAGGTCATTTTTAGGTCATGAGTCATTACTCCACAACGCTACGCCCGACTACAAGATGACGCATAACCTAAAATTGCACCTACATCCGTGCTGTAATAATAACAAATAACACTACCATGGGCCAGTTATACAAAGTAGGTTTAAACTGACGCTCAGCTGAACCAGGTTCAAAGTGAACAAAATCGCATCAAATTTTATTTATGAATGCATTAATTGCCATATGTCATTAAGATTCTATGCGAATTTGTTTACTTTGAACCTGGTTCAGTTGAGCGTCAGTTTAAACCGACTTTGTACAACTGGCCCTATGACTTAAACTAATCGCTATATTCACATTTATCGCCTTCGAAATAATAACTGATTCAAATAAAAACCCCTGGTTCGGTTTTTATTGTAAAAATCCTTTGCTTCTAGAATTTTCCGCCAAATGTGTGGAACCATCTAGCGTTGGACTCGAAACCCAATGGAATAATAGAAAAGGTAGATGGCATAACCAGGTTAAAATTGAATCAACGGCGGTTCGGACGTATCAAAAACAAAAATTTAAACAAATACATGATAATAAAATAATCCTCTTCAAATAAACAAAACTGGTTCGACTTTCTGAAATTAAGATATATATTAAGACATTTGGCAATTGTGTAATTTTTAAGTAAAATAAAACAAAAGACGATCGAGAAATTAAAAAAATGTATTAAATTTAAAAAAAAATAACACAGAAATTAAAAATTTCATAAAATAAACGAAACTGGTTCGACATTCTAAAATTAAGTTATGTATATTTTAAGACATGTGACAATTGTGCAATTTCTGACGTAAAATAAAACAAAAGACGATCGAAAAATAAAGAAAATATGTAAAATTTTAAAAATAAAATAAAAATAAGAAAATGTATACAAGGTTAAGCTGATTTAAATCGTTTGATTAAAGTCATGTTTAAAATCACTGATTTAATCAAGACATTTTGATTTTTAAAAATCATGATTTTTTAAAATTTGTTCAAAGTTTTTAATGTAATACATTATTTTGTTTGTATTTAAAAATATCAAAAATTCATCAAATTTTTTATTTTTTTTTTAATCGTGATTTTTATCAACATTGTACAGGGTGTCCCAAACCTGCGAATTAGTGCGAGAATGCCCTTTTCTATACATTTTATCAAAAAAATTTCTTAATAAAAATTGTGTAGGTTTTCATTACGCATAATCTAAAATTACTTGCAACTATACACGGTGGTTTATTTAAAAGTTACAGACCTAGTCCATGATTTTTTAAATGGAACACTATACAGTGAAAGCTCCCATAGCGGACAGTTCTCTTAAGCGGACACCTCTCTTAGCTGGACAGTTTTTAATTTTCCATTTATGTAATTTACATGCATTTGCATCTCTCTTAGGCGGACACCTCTAATGAACGGACAGTTTGCTGGTCACGGTCGGTGTCCGCCTAAGAGAGCTTTCACTGTATATATATTTTACTACAGTTTTGGTTAACTCTTGAAGAGCTTAGAAAATGGCGTAACATTATATTTACTTATTTTGAGTATTTACCGAGTTATTTCTAGTTTTATGCAATTATTGGGTCGTATTCGATCGGTTACCAAATTGTCATTTTTAATGATACAACGCTCAATTTTGGACCAAAATATTTCTAGATATCTGTTCATTTAAAATATTCAACGTTTTTGAAAATCGAGCGTCTATCAACTACGATACGGTTCAGTTCGTGTATTGCAAAATGTCATTTTTTTCAATTGGTACAGCTTCTATATTATAATATTTGTGGATGATCTTTCCATTGACACCACATTTCATGGGCTTATGATAGATAACTTGTGAGTTATTATCATCAATCGTAAGCCTATAAAATGTGGTAGGTATCAATGGAAAGCACGTAGATCCATACATGTTAACAAGTATAGGGTGTTTCATTTGAAAAGATTGACATTAAAATAAGTACCTCATTAAATACTAATATGCTATGTAGTTTTTGGCTCCAGTTGGGCGCCAATTATTGTGGAGTTCGCTGCCGTCACGACGGACGGGCGTCCATTTTTACTAACGTAATAATGTTCTATTTATTCTTGAAGTTATCAGAAATAAACCTGAATCGCCCAGTATACCAATAATAAATCGACTCTTTTGAACTATCTTTGCAACGACCATCAAAAACTCTTGAAACCACGAGACTCCTCTGCTCTTTACTTCCATTGGGATTGCTAGACGACTGAAAGCCTTTAATGAAACGTATTTGTTCTAATCGTGAGTTTTATTATATCTTATGCCTTTCATGTATGTACATAAATATGTTAAATTTATGAAATAAACTTCAAAAATGTGTGAAATTTGATCGTGCTCCTAAGTGATAATACTTGAGTGACTAGTTATAGTATTATATTATTTGGGTGTTATGGCAATAATCATTATAAATTCAACGAATTAATTAATATTCCACTAAAGCAGCAAGTAACGTAGTTGAATTTACTCACGGGTGGTAGCGTACCGATGATGATTACGGCGCTGCTAGTGAGAACAAGGACGGGTGGGCCCGGTCAGGAGCTGGAGGAGGGGGAGGGATATTGACCTCGGCGCGGTCGATAGCGACGTCTGGCGCCGTACTCGCGTCGCGGCGGCGTCAATGGATGACGTCACGCCGTCGACGCCACGCCCTTTAAATGAGAGCCGCTAGCGTCGTCGGCCCGACCAATTAGCCCTCTAATAATTGCACATTTCGACACTCGGCTGCTCATTTTTAATATGCCCACTCTTTGTGAATGACTGCGGCTTTCATTATGATGGAAAAAAACCGGCCTACCTCTGTTTTAAAAAGTGCAAGAGGTAAAAAAAAACGCTCGTAGTATTATTTTATCAATTCATTCAAACGCGGCTTTGAATGTACATTTTCTTCCAGACTAAACCTACTTGCAGTACAATCTCAATTTTTACCACGAATACATAACTTACTAACAAGTAACAATATCCTCCCAACTTACATTCATACGACATTGATGAATCAACATTGAGAAATAATAGCTGGAGTTAAAAAAAATTTAATGACTAAATTCCTGATTTTACTTTTTATTGATTGATCATAAACGTCCAGGCAATTAATTGCTTTAAGCCCCGACACTGTGCTTTTTATAATTAGATTTATTGCGAAGAAGTTGTAATAAATATATAAATAGAAAGTTAAAACAAATTCGCAGGTTCGTAACAGACGAAAAATGTATACTTTAAACAAAATTTACTGTCTGTCTGTCTGTCTGTCAATGTGTGTTTCGCAAGTATTAGCGAAATATTCTTCGGACGTAAATATTTCGAACGTTGTGCTAATAAATTTTGTTCATGTGCTTTTCTAGTGTACTTAAAACTTTACGTCTGCGCATCAATCAATCAGTCAGGTAGTCAATAGTTCTGCAATTAAATTTATGTATTTGCAACTTCAGATTCGATGTCATTAAATTGAGTTAGATTCTGAAAAATTTCAATACTGCAAGAGTTTGAATCAGTTAAAGAATCCAACGTGTGATTAAGTTGATTTAGATTTTGTAAAGTTAAAAAAAAATCATTCGATTTTTATTAAACAATGAGTTTAATAAATGACAAATAACTTTAGCACAATTTTTTAAATGATCTTATGTATATCATAAATTCTTTGGAAAGTAGTTTTTTCGTTTCAATAATTTTACTCTTTTTTTATTCATCCACCTTGAAAGAACAAATCAAAATTAATTCATTACCATAAGTAACGAAATTTCTACAAAATTGTAAAATATTTTTTTAGTAACAATTTTCGAATCTAAAATTCTTTCATTTCGTATTATGCTGAATGTTTGTACCTACGATTGTAGCCTAGCTAACTTTTTATTTTAAGCATACTACGTTCGAGTAACAAAATCTGTATTAATTTTGATTTTTCGAGTTGAACAAAGTGAATATTAAATGATGTAGAAAAACTCAAATCTACTCCACAGGAGTGGATATTGAATACGGAATATTTCATAATCATACATAATATAAATAGATGAGACAGTCAATAGAAAGTTGGAATACCTTGCAAAACGCCCTCTACAATTAGGGGAAGAAGTAACCACAGCTCCAAACCCAAATATAACCTTTGATATTTCAATATTTAATTTTCATTTATCAACACTATAAATGTAATCATACGTTAAAAATAAATATTGTTATGGTTTTACCATGTGTAACCATAGCAATATTTACTTTTAGTCAATGATTACATGTATTTAGTGTTGGTGAAACCCAGCAATAACTTGTAAAACTGAAATAAAACACAGTTTGATTAAACAAATTATATTTAAGTACATATAAAATAAGTACAGTGCATCATAATAACAGGTGATCAATATCTTTTCTAATCAAGTGACCCATGCAAATAAAATTATGTGCCTTTAATTAGTTTATTATTTCAAATGCCACTTGTATTACATATTTATATTGCATTCCTATACAAGACGATAGGAATGCAATATAAATAATTCAAATGGCATTTGAAATAATGAACCAAACAAAGATATAATTTTTTTCCATAGGCCACTTGATTAGAAAAGATATTGATCACGTGTTACATACAACCTCTTTAGAATTAACATCAGAGTAATATACAAAATTGTAGTCTACAATTCGACCGTATAATTCCAAAAGGACGAACAGACCAAAGCCTCAGTAAAGTTCACGATCATCCTATTGCATTTTCTATACTAAAACTAAAAACTGTGATTTCTCAAAATATGGTTCTTTGGTTTGTTTGTCGTTTTGGAATAACAGGGTCGATTTAGTATGCTTAGTTTCAATAAAAACAAAAAAATGCTCATCAGTTCATCATCTAAATGTGAAAACGTCCAGGTTAACAATTGTCAATCAGCTGTTGGTACCTTACACTTCAACATTCAACTCGATTTATGCTAATAAAAGATTCTGACCTTTGTTTTCAAATTTTCATATCAAATTGTAATCTCCACAATCAAACAGGTAAGTGGTCAAACAAAATAAAAAAATACTACGGACTAAACAATGTCAACAACACTGATCATAAACTAAATGCAGAGTAATCAATCCAAAAATATTCTCCCCTTCTGGAACAGGTTCATCTAATTGCTGGTTCTCTTCATTTATTGTCTCTTTTTGCATGGGTTCTAAATAACACAATTGAAATTAATAATAACGGTTATCTACCAAAATTAAAGACAGATTACTAACTGGTAAATGTTCAGTGGGATTAGCTGTATGAAGTAAAATATTATTTCTGCCGAAACAGTTTTCCATAAAATGTTTACGACAGACCTTATATTTGTTTTCTGGAGATCTTTCTAAGAGTTCTCGTCTTCCACAAACCAATATCCACCTTTGAAAAAGTTGCGGGTATTTATTGGGATTTGGAAATCTATCATTGCTTTCCACACTTCCAGAAACTTCACAGTATACACCCATTTCTTTTTTCACACTGGAAAATTATATTGGCATTTTATTTTTTCAATTAACATTAATTTATTTCATCACTTACCACAAAGAACAATCTCAATATACACACACACACAACAAACAATACAATTGGTGTTTTTATAATCAACAACATTAAAAACTATGAATTAAAAGAAACAACAACGCGACGCTACAAAGTGCATAATTGCATGACATAACGCCATAACGCTTGTAACTTGCATTCGATTGGTTGGACAGGTCGGTGGCGTTCCGGAAGCAAGCCGCCAAATTTAAATTTATGCACATGCTGCCCTCTACAATTAGGGGAAATACTACTACCTCGTTTTGCTAGATACCCAGAGCTCCAATATAAGTGTCTACCCCGTGTTCATAATATTCAGAATTTACTAAAACGGCTTCTGATCGCGACTGCGAACTTAAGGAGCAGTGCGTCAGTTCTAACAGGACAGTAATCACTAGCTTTGTTTTGGTTCCAACTTGGAACTGTTCTGAAACTGTTCGCACATGCGTATTATGCTTTTAGTGTTTTGGTTCGTTCAGAATCAGTTCCAAACTAACAATTCACTGTTTTGGTTAATTTCTGGAACTATTCCAGAACCGTTCTAGAACAGTTACAGCAGTTCCTACCTTTTAGTAGGAACTGATATAGAATTCCGAGTTCGTACGTGCGCAAATCTTATGCAGTCAGTATTGCTGTATTATATTAATCAAAATAAGCTTCATATAATTAACTATTCATATAATTATGAAAAAATAATGGAAATGTTTTTATAAAATACTTTGCCTAAAATATAATTTTGAATTGGGTACTGATTATACATGGATTATTCAATAACTAATCCAATATATGTGAGTAGAGTTAAAATTAACATAGTATTTTTATTTACAAGGTAGTTTATTACAAGTAGGTAAAATGTACTCTAACTTTTGGTTTATGCAGTACCAGAACTATCACAGAACTGTTCTAGAATTGAACACTCAAGCGCAACCAGTTCTGCACAGTTCGGGAATCGTTCTGAAATAATAACCAAAACAAGCTAACTGCTATCCTGCTAGAACTGATACACTGTTCAGAATTTACTCTCAAAATTCTTCCAATCACGTCTTATTTGAATATTCAAGATATTGGTTCTCTTTGTAATTAATTTTTTTTAATTGTGATATTTCCTATATGTATATCTGTTCTCAATTGGCTAATGTTCTACAACATTCGGTATACAAAAAGTCTCCAACTTGTTGTTGATGTTTTATTTCTTTTCTTGCTGATTTTAAATTTTATGTCTTCTGTGTTTCTTTGCAAATTATACTTTTTATCTAAAACATTATTAATGTCTATACTCATTAAGCAATTATGTAGAATTCTTGTTTGTATTAAAAATATGCTTTTGTTCTTTCTGAACTTTTCAAAGTAGTTATATACAGCTACTCACAAAAGTATGCGCCCAGCACGTAAACAAAACAATTATATATATTCCATAATTCCAAAATTTTTATGAAAACAGTGGAAGAAATGCAACAATATGATGTTATAAATATACTAGAATAATTGTAAAATTAATTTGTATTTGAGCCTACATTAGCGGTACCTAAAAAGGAAACTAAAGAATTTTTATTCTGGAATACGGTGGGCGGATACTTTTGTGAGTAGCTGTACTTTAAAAGGCTGCCATATTTTGTTTTTCTTTTTATAGATAGATTTATTACTCAGTCCGTATTGCCAAAACAAAAAAAAACTAAATGCAAAATTTAAATTAAAAATGTTAAATTAAAAAATTTTTAATCAGTAAATTAATAAATAAATAAATGTTTTATTACATATTATTTACTAGAGATATTTTATTGCAAATGTATTTCTTTGACCAAAAAAGAATACTTATATTAATCTAATAACAATTCGACATCTAAAAAGTTATCATACAGAACACATCACTGATTATGGTTAAAAAAAGTATTAATACCCAATAATCAACAATCAGTTGAATGGGATTTTCCATAGTATTCAAATGGTGAATTTGACAGACATTAATAAAAATTTTCTTTCCTAAAAAAATTTGAAATTGGCACAATCAATTAATTTTAAAAAATCCTGTTTGGAAAAGCAAAAGTGACTTTAATAGAATCATTTGAAAATTACATATACAACTTGCGAATGCCTGCTAAGGTAATATCCATTATAAAATTATTAAATCCAGTTATAAAATTCCTATCAAAACAAGGAAAAGCCCCAAAAGTTATTCGTGAAGAAATGTTGGCTGTATACGGGGATGATTGTCCTTCCAAGTCGACTATTTGCGAATGGTCAAAATTATTTAAACATGGTCGAGAATTACTGGATGATAATTCCCGTCCCAAGTGTTTGGTATTGGAATATGCAAGATTAAAGAAGCGACAATTAGCAGCTTTACTATGAGTTTCAGAAATCACGGTTTTCAGAATTCTACACGAATACCTTGGAATGACAAAGGTTAGTGCGAGATGGGTTCCACGAACGCTTTCGCCATTCAAAATGCGTGTCCGAATGGAGGAGACGTGTGAATTAATTTTCGGCGCTTTGTGGAGATGAACCAGATTTAATTATCAATCGGCTTGTCACGGGAGATGAAACTTGGGTCCATCATTTTGATGATGAGTCGAAACAAGAATCGATGCAATGGCATATTAAGGGCCCCAACCCTCCCAAGAAGTTTAAAGTCACCCTTTCTGCAGGAAAAATAATGGCAACTGTTTTTTGGGATTGCCAAGGAATTTTAATGATAGATTATCCGAATAAGGCTAGTACGGTAACAGGAGAGTATTATGCAAGCTTAATGCATCGCCTCAGAGATTCTATTAACGTGAAAAGCGCGGAAAACTGAAGCAAGGTGTTCTGTTGCTCCACGACAATGCGCCACCCCACAAGTCAAGACTTTCAAAAGCTGCCGTTGCTGAATGTGGCTTCGTAGAAATTGACCATCCGCCTTACAGTCCAGATATAGCCCCCCCTGTGACTATTTTTTGTTTCCAAATCTCAAAAAAACAAAGGGGAACAAAATTTAGGGACGATGACGAACTTATGGCGGCTGTGGAAAGGCATTTTGCGGACAAACCAAATGAATATTTTTATAATGGATTAAAGATGTTATTGAAACGATGTTAACATGTTGTCATAAAGGCCCGTCACCTCAGTAGGACTTGGATGTGTAAGGGCACGTCTTTTCTTAGAAAATTGAATGACGTTTATAATTTTTATGTGTCACATTATAATTAGAATTCGACAATATGAAGCGACGTGTAAATTTTTGCCGCCAGCAAAATGGTGCCCATTTTCAACAACTTTTATGGATATGCTTTAATTGGAACTTTTCGTTAATATACACGTTTCTTTAGCCTTTTGACATGCATCGATTGATTAAATAGAAATGTCGTTCTGATTAATCAATTATTTTAAGAAAAGACGTTCACACTTCCAAAGCCTACTGGGGTGACGGGATTTTATGATAACATGTTACATGTATTCAAAAGCAAGGTGCCTATATTGAAAAATAAATTTTTGTTGCTGTTCTAATCTTTTCTTTTCATGCCTAGTCCGGGAATATAAAAACGACCCCTCGTATATGTTAATATTTATTAATAATTCAACCCCGAAATAACACCTATTTTGAATTCACGTTTTTGTAAAAAATAAAAGAGGGATTTAAAAAATGATATGCATGTGCCCTAGCAGAGATCGTACTGTGTACGTCATAAAATTTTCAGAAAAGAATTATTATTAATAAGATAGAAAAACCACAGAAATTTGTGAGAAATAGCTGCTATTTAGTGCTGCCATATGAAAAAAAATGTTGTTGCACGTCTATATTATTTGTTGCCTAGAAAATTGTATAAATCTATCTGTTTGAACTTTGTCGACTCTGTTGCATTTTTTTGCCCACTTGTGAACAATGAGCCTTAACATTTATTGTATTTTGATTCCTTAAATGATATTGAATTATTTTATCTTGATTTGTTATCTGTTTTGAATTTTTCCAGTTACGTGTATTCCTTCACATGAACAAAAAAAATGTTATAATCGCCGACACTCAATCAAGAAAATTGCAGTTTTACTTAAAATAAAATTTACAAACTCTGCAGTAAAGGAAAGAACATGGCATTGCAACAGGAATAACAACATGGCTTTTTACTTAAAGTATTTAAAAATGAAAATTTATTATTTTAGTTTTCCTCAATTTAATGTTGACTTTCTGAATGTACATATTTGGCCTATTGTTAGTTTTTAAGATATTTTTCATAAATGCATTTAAAATGCTCGCATTTTCGCGGATCGCCTATAACACGCCGTGATGAGTATGCGGTCGTATAATCGCTTACTGACCTTAGGAGCCGTTCGCAATCTGTATATAAAATCTACATACATACAGTCCTTGGGCAAATTATAAAACGCACAGTAATATTACAATTTTTTTTATTTAACGGTGTATGTACAATATTAAAATTTAAATTAAAAAGTCCTAATAAGGGGAATATTATTTTAAAAAAATAATATTTTGTTAATCCGCCTTTCGCTTACACAAGGGCAACAATGCAATTTAACGCAGTTTTTTTTCCTAGTTTTTCATTATTCCAATGATGGATATTCTCTCAACTAACTAGGTCTTTCTAGTAATAGTTTCTTTTGCCAGTTGCCGTTTCGGACAGTTTCAATTGGGTTCATGCCTGATGAATTGTCTGGCCGGGGCAAAAGTCTTATTCCAGCTTCATACAAATAGTTTTTAATGGAGTCAGCAGTGTGGCTTGGAGCCCCATCCAGTATAAATACTTTTGGACCATCTTCAGACCATTCTTTTAATTGAGGAACCAGCCTGTTCTGTAACACTTTTTTATACTGGTCCCTGCCAAGGGCAAACCATTACTGACTAGGGAGTGCTTTACTGTTTTTATTTAGTAAGATATTTTTCTCCTGGCCTCCTTCGACCAAACTGACTTTTGTCTGTTAAAATTTGAAGTGTTGACTTATCACTGAAGCAATTCTGCATTTGAGACAAAAAATTAATTCAACAAATAACAGTTGAGCGAGGAGGTTTGAAGTAACAAAGCCATGGAACACTTTACACACACTCAAAATACACTCCCGCTCCTGAGGTCCTGACAAGTCTATGACTTAGGACTCCGTTGGGCAACCACCACAGATAAAAAATAATTAAAAAATAACAGTTCAACAGTTAAATGCTTATGTGCATTAGCCCAGGATAGCCTCTTTTACCATTGTTGGTGTCAATTTTCCACACCTGCCATTATCGAAAGGTAATTTTTTAATCAGTTAGGAGCTTTTTACTTTTCAGAAAAGTCTTTGCCTCTTCCCATCTTAAAAATCAAGAGAAGTTAAAAATTAGTTTTCCACGCATAATGTAACTAACCTTTTCGAAATACGATAATAAATTCGTATCTTTTACTTACATCGCACAAGAACAGTCAAAAACTTCTCTTTTTATCTCTTTTTCTGCACACTTTGCACACTTAATCATCAGCGAATTTCGCTTACAAATTCAATTGGACGTGATTTAAAAGGTGCCAACTGTTGTTAATTCACTTTGAACGTCAGCTAACCCATTTAACAACACTCAACACGTTGCCTGAAAACCAGAAACATAAATTGGTTAAAACAAGGTTACGCAAAAACGTATTTCAAAAAAATGCTGAAATTTCAGGATGAATCTATTAATTTGGCCAGGGACTGTATACATTATTATTTTGCCTATATCTGAAAGTAAAGCTGTAGTTCCATCAGTTAGTAAATGAAGTCAACATAATGTCATGTTGCGTTGACGTAAATCAATGGTTACATACTCTGTTATAAATAGGCAGTGGACAGGCGAGAGTGGGGACGTGTCGAACGGGCGAAAGATACCATATGTCCAAATAAGTTTTTGATAAAGGTAGGCCATGGAAGATAAATTATTGCATTATTTACATTACAATATTGTCTAGTTCTTGAATAGTTGAGTAAAATTGAAGTTTAATTTGCCACATTTTACAGCTTGATGTGTCACTAATTTCAAAAACTGTTTGGTGTTGTAGATTAGATATACACTTACACTTCCATGACCTACCTTTATCAAAAATTTATTTGGACACATGGTACATAACTAGTAGAGGCGATGTATTTTTCGCCCGTTCGCCACGAGCCCACTCTCGCCTGCCCAATGGCGTCCGCTGCCTAGTTATAAGTGAATATATTATTCTTATTTACTGCTTCGTTCAATCGCAAATATCTTAGTCAAGTGCAACAATTCCGACAAAACATGAGGAGTATTGTGTTGTACTGGAGACTTAGGCACTTAGTCAAATGCCACGATTCTAACCAACTATGAAGAACATTGGGATGTGATGAAGACAGGTAGTAGCTGAAGAAAACAGAAATAAGTTTGCAAAAATCTGTTTTTCTTCGCCTTTGGTTACCATCAATATTTGCCTAAGACTAACATAAGGCTTAAGGTAGATACCATTCTAAAATTGTCTTCGGCCTTCAATCACCTAAGCTCTGGACTAATTCGTACCACTAAAGGATTTTCCTTTTCAAAATGTTTCATATCAATGATGATATTTTTTTATTGTCTTTAGCTTCTTCTCTCTCATGAGTTCTATAAGTCTCACTTTCGCCTGCCACATTCACATTTTTCGATAAAACTTCCATTCTTTTTTTGTTCTATTGGACTTATCGAAAATTTTCACAATGAGAAAATTCCATATTACATTTGCTTCGTCTTCAGCTGGTTCTTTGTCGTCGGTTAGTTGTTTCCGTCTTCTATACAATATGTCCCAGAAAACTTTTCCAGCATGGGGATCTCGCTTATTATAAGAGATACGAATTCGATTAAATGAGACGAATTATTCCTGAGTGTTAGGGTAGTCATAAACTGTTTTGAAATTTAAAAAATTCCATGTGGTTCAGGAGTTATAGCCAAAAAACCAAAATTTTCAAATTTGTTTTTTTTGTAATACCTTCTTTATTGTAATCGATATGTTTTTGTTATTTGTACTTTCTTAAGGTACTTGTTCATGCAGAATTCAAAGGTGTTTTTAGATTTTTGTTTTCATTTTCCGTTTTCGAGTTTTCACCCCCAACTTCAGTTTTTCTTATGGACCGTCAAGTAGGTTTTGGAAGAATTGAATGCGCTCTTTTTTTCTCTTTACAATGATATAAAACATGTAATATTTATTTTGACAGATAACGAAGAAAATTAAAAAAATACATTTTCTCGACAAACGTAGCTTTGTTTAATGCAAAAAATAAAAAATAAACAAATTTTCAAAGAAATTAATTAAAATTATTAGAGTACATACAAGAGAGAAGATTGCGATTTTGTCAATGGTATCTCAACCAATGTCAAATGATAATTTTCTTACCACAATCTTATGGTCTGATGAAAGTAGGTTTACAAACAACGGCTTGTTTAAAGGCTGTTTTAGATTACACTATTTTCGTCTAGAAACTTGAACAAGTTTGAATACTAGAATCTAGTATCTAAATTCAAGGTTGTTTTAAATATTAGTTCATAAACCGATCGCTGGCGTTTTAGTGTGGAAAGTACTAAGGCACTCGATCTCTGTCTAGGGACACAGGTACTGCCATCATATGTTTTTGACACTGACAGTGGCTATTTGACCTTGAACGAATGGGTTGTCATTGTCACAGTTATTCTGTTCAATTTTCGCTTCTTGGCGTAATAAATTTAAAAACAGCATAGATAATGCCTGAAATATGTTGTGTTGCCCATTACAGATCAAATGCTACAAATTTAAACTGTTTAACATTGCTAGAGGTGCATATAGCTTTTCTTTTTAAAATATCGTAAGCCAGAAATAGATACATTTGTACATTTCATATAATTTAATATATTTATTGACTTAAGACAAATTTTGTTGCATATTTTAACTAAATTTGTCAAAATACATGAGAAATTGTTTTTTAATTTGACCCAAAGTATGTATAGGTATATAGGTATTTATACGCAATTTTCTTTGTAAATGAGAACTTTATGCAAGAAAATTTGTACGTCAACCAGTTCATTTGTCGCCAGTAAAGCTAATAAACATCAGTGAATGCCTAGCACATTAATAAGTTAACTTTTAGTTTGGAATATCTCAGGTATTTATGTTCTTTTGGTTATTACTTACAGTTTTCTATTTATTATGTCATATTTTCCTATAAACGCTTAGATTTATTGTAAACTTACATTTTGTAGCAATAAAGTGGAAATTTAAAGTAATTTGTGCCTTGATTTACATAAAGTATTCTAGTTTGTCATTTTTGACAACTAATTTCTTCAAGGTCAAATAGCCACTGTCAGTGTCAAAAACATATGATGGCAGTACCTGTGTCCCTAGACAGAGATCGAGTGCCTTAGAAAGTACAAACGTGGAACAAAACTGCCAACATACAAAATTAAAGAGAAGTTAAATGCTGAAAAATGAATTTTTATAAAAGAAAGCAAACCAGATTTCAGAAAATTTCAAAAATTTTGCATATTTATTATTTCCAAAAACAAAATAAGAAACCTAGAATTTGGAGTCAGGACTGGTTATTGCTGAGGTACTTCGAGGTTATATTTTCAATCACAGTTACGCTTATCTTTTAGGGTGTTGGTAATACTGCGACGTGTACTTTATGCGCAAGTCTAGTTTGTAAACTTTGACGAAAAATAGGTTGAGAACTAGTTTGGAAATAAGTTTCTGGACGTTTCTAGTATGAAAACTTGGATGACTTTTTTCTGATTTAAATTATTCAAGTTAGTTCTAGTATTAAACTTGTCAAAGTTTCTAGACGAAAAAAGTATAATCTAAAACAGCCTTTAACAGACATAACGTTCATTTTTGGGAAACTGAAAATCCCCACGTTATTAGGGAAAGTCGGCATCAAGTGCGGTTTAGTTTTAATGCCGACAAGCTTTAGACAAGCTTATTGGACCCATAGTTTTTAACGAAACGTTAAACAGTCAAAGATATTTAAATTTATTACAAACTGATTTAGAAGATAAACTTGATAATTTACCATTGATCGAAATTATCAATATTTGGTTTCAACAAGATAATTCTAACATAATTAGGGAATATCTCAATAACCAGTTCCCTAATTCGTTTACTGATAATAGTGGACCTATTTTATGGCCACCACGGTATCCGGATTTAACCCCTTTGGACTTTTTTGTCTGGGGTTACATCAAAAAGTTTATGTTCAAACATTTGCAAATATTGAAGATCTACGTGAATCCGTGCCTGCAGCATTTCGCAGTATTTCGTGTCGTAATTTACATAATGCATTAAGAGAAACAATTCGCAGGTTACAAACATGTTTAGAACGCAACGGTCAATTGTTCGAACATCTTTTGTAAATAGTTTAGTACTTCCCAATTCAACTACTTACCTATTATTTGTTATTAACTAATAATTAAGTTTTTGTTTCTTGTGACTCTTTCTTATTTTATTTTATTCATTTGTTTGAAAATTTGTTTATTTTTTTATTTTTTGCATTAAACAAAGCATACGTTTGTCGAGAAAATATATTTTTTTAAATTTTCTTCGTTATCTGTCAAAATAAATATGTTATGTGTTATATGATTGTAAAGAGAAAAAAAGAGCGCATTCAATTCTTCCAAAGCCTACTTGACGGTCCATAAGAAAAACTGAAGTTGGGGGTGAAAACTCGAAACCGGAAAGTGAAAACAAAAATGGGCGATTCCACGAAAATGTCAACCTGACTCTAGTTTTGTAAAGATTTTCTTATGGGAGTGGTAAATATTTTTTCATAAGAGAATGATATAAATTTGTTTAGTATACCTTTACTTTTTAATTGTAATTATTTTCAATAAAAAAATCAATAAAAAAAATCTATAAAAGTTTACCGAAATTTATACGTAGAACATCGTAAAAAGTTTGCAAGATGATTCATATAAAAAATAATATTTTAAAATGAAGTAAATCATTATTGGTACTATGGCTGGGAGAGGGTTTTCTTTTACTATCATTTTGAGCAAAATAATATGAAATGTTTAATGTATTAAAAAAGAAACTGTGAATATTTATACTAAGAAATGTTTGTCGCCTGATTGACGTTAATGCGAAAAGTTTGTTTAATTGATACATATACTAATTTTCAGGCATACAATTTACAGAACGTTTTAGTTTTTTTTTTAATTATTTACATTTTCGTATCATTTTTAATATAACATTTTGCACTGTCGCCTGATTGACAGGAATACTGTCGTCTGATTGACGCGGTTTTCTAAATATTATAAAAGAGCCGTTGCAGGAGTAAAAATTTGCAACAAAGATTTAGATGCAGTGCACATTTCAATCTTCAAATCATTTTACAGAATTCAAATAACATTTATAAATTTAGAGAAATATGTATATATAGTGACTTCTAAAAGCATGACGTATAAATCCTGTCGCCTGATTGACGCTTACTTTGTACATAATATTTCATTTAAAAGAAACAATTTTTTAAAACATTACAAAACATTTTAACAAGTACGGTTGCGGAATTAAAAAAAGCATACACTCAAAATGTCTCGCTGTGAACTTAACTTTGAAATATTTTCGACTTTTACGTCAAAATAATTGTCAAGGTGACATACCGACAGTAACATGCCGCATTTAACTGTTGCCCAAAAACCGCAAATAAATACACTAATTGGAGAAGGGTGGTCAGTAAGAAGATACATCTGGAGTTGTAAACAGCTGGCTTCAAGTAAATAACGTTGTGCGTTTGCCATGACCTTCCAGAAGCCCAGATATCAACCCCATTGAACATATTTGGGGTTATATCGTGAAGAAAATTTGAAGAAAATTTGTTAAATATATTTATGTATGTTATTTTATCGTAAATGAATTCTCAGTTTAGTTTACTATTGCTTTCTTGTTGACTCCTAAAAGTGAAAGTTGAATTATGCATCGTGTCATTTTACATGATTTAATTGTCAGCATTTATGTCAATCTGACAGAGATCGATTTACACTACTCTAATATTGCAAAATATAACCTAAACGCCTAAACACTTGTATGCTTTTTTTGATTCCGCAACCGTACATGGTATGCTCTTCTATCTGAGATTAAAAGAAAAAATATTAATTCTTATTGTATGTGTAAAATTTAAATATACTACTTCAATAACTTCTACGTATGTCGCCTGATTGACGCTGGAATCGCCCAAATCTAAAAGCACATTTGAATTCTGCATGAACAAGTACCTTAAGAAAGTACAAATAACAAAAACATATCGATTACAATAAAGAAGTTATTACAAAAAAACGAAATTTGAAAATTTTGGTTTTTTGGCTGTAACTCCTGTACCTCATGGAATTTTTGAAGTTTCAAAATAGTTTGTGACTGCCCTAATGCTTAGGAATAATTCGTCCCATTTAACCGAATTCGTATCTCTTATTATAATAAGCGAGATCCCCATGCTGGAAAAGTTATCTGGGACATATTGTATATCTTGATTTCGCTAACTGCTAATTTATCATCTACATTTTCTTTCTCCTGCTATCAATTTGTTTCTCATCTTCATGTTTTTTTTTTGTAGATTTTCCACTCCAATGTGTGCTTCCTCTTCTTTTGTTTCTGTTGTACGAACCATAATGCTTCTTTTCTTACTGCTAATTTATCATCTACTTGTAATGTTGTGTGCCTTATTATTATTTTTTTTTTCTGAGATGGTTGCCACTCTATTTTTTGCTTTATGTGAAAACGAAGTATTTTAATCACAAAATCTTTTAACCGGACACTAAATCTCGCACTATACACTTAACGTTTCACCGTCGTTCGACAGCTTCGTCAGAAGTGAAAAATATGTATTTTAAGTCACATGTTTACAAGAAATTTTTAATTTAAAATCAGTCTAGGAATCACACCTTCAATTTTTTTGGTAATTATTAAGTTGCACCCTATATATTATCCGAGTCATGATTTGTACTTCATAACTTTGTTGTTAATTATATTAGACGGACCTTGATGAGTTCAAATAAAATTGAAACAAGTCATCATGTTTACTTATATGTACGTACCAGATTGTGGGTTTTAGTAATCCGGCCGGACGATAAACAAGTAGATTTCGCCAAAGAAAGAAAAAGACCTCCGAACCAGATTTCCCATCGTATCAATAAGATCGCAGTGTTTACGACTTTTAATAAACACCTCGTCGATCCGCAATCTCCTTTGTTTTCCGTCGCAGTTTGCGATATAGACTTTTCCAATTAGTGTCGTAATAAACGTGCCTTTGTGAAAATATAGACGTATGTGTTTCGATGTGTGGCGGATTTGATTTTGTTTTACCTAGAGGGAGATTTGAGAAGGTGTGAGGCACCGCAGACATGTGGGGTGGGCCAGACTGTCTCGCCGGGTCAGAGACCCCCGTATGGATCTGTCTGCGGCCCGACCTACCCTAACTACAGGGTGCGATGTCCCCACCATCACCTGACTGCGTATACGCACAAAACAGAATCGCCGACACTGAAAACTTTAGAGAACCACCCCGCAAACGATTTTTCAAGTCCTTCAATGATTTTCTTATGAATAAACAGTTAGAACCCAAAAATAAACACCCTTATACCCTTTTTATATACATATTACAAAAATAAATTTACTTGGATTAACACCTTTGACTTTCACATTATAGTATGTAATTGTATCATTTTTAAAGTCAATGTTACTTCTTTTAAACATAGGTTGTAAACGAGATGTAAATAATTTTATCGTGTGAAGCAATGTGATAGTTTTACAATTATTTAGAAATTAATAAGATACCATCTCGACAGCTTTCCGGATATCTTGTAATGCTATATAATTTCCATACTAATACCGTTAATAAAGATTATTTTATGTGATACACTTTTACATGTTGGAACAGCAATGTGTGTCAAGTAAAGAAATTATTGGCTTCACTGAATCGATATACTAGAAAAGTTCCATTCTATGCTAATATTTCTTTCAGTTTCAAGTACGTAGAAATCAATTAAAAACAAACACACGAAATAAAACCGTTTGTGTTACATTAATATAGAAAATAAATATATATTAATTTCTAAACTTCCTTATTGCAGCACTTCAATTATTACTCTTAAGCCGGACTCAGACGACTGGTGTACTTGGCCAATATTTGTTAATGACGTATGGTTGTTATGTCATTATTTGTCACTGGTGAGTACTGGTCAGTTTCCCATCGTCTGTCAGTAAAAATGTCCATTGACAAGTCCATACTTGTGGTAGCGCTCACACGAGTTATAGTACACATAAATGGGCATTGCTTTGCTACTACTATTCATTCTGTATCGATGAGCGGATACAAGAGGTTACGTGTTTTAAAAATACTTTTCTATTTATTAGTGATTATGAAAAATTAAAATGGGGTGGTCACATTCAAAATACCAAACATTCAAGTTTATTGAAACATTCTGCAGGAAGAGAAAGAAAACACGACTTCTATTTAAAGATACCATCCACCATCTTCTTTCTTAATTTTTTTTCTTCTCCAGTTTTAAATAATATCCATTAATTATTACCAAAAAAGCTGCACTGACGCATGACGATGACATTTTCAGGATGAATGCTATCCATAATGGTCAGCACTCTTCAATCCATTCCGCCAACATTATACAAGTTCGCTGGCGTATAAAAAAAATGTACACGTCGTTTAAGTACCTTTGCTTAACAATGGCCTTAATGAGCTGGTAGACTTGCCAAGTATACCAATGTTGGTGTATTGGCTAAATACAACAGAGGTCTGAGCTCGGCTTTATTCTTCAAGGCATGTGAATGTAACCCACCTACAACGATTAATAACAGAGAGATCAATTTAGGCAAATGTAAATAAAAACGATAATTATAACTTCAATAAAACTTACACCTAATAATTCCTAACCTTCATACCCACTTATTATTATTTTTTTATACAGTTAATTGAGGCCGAAGTATAAGCAACGAAACTTAATCAAAATGATACCCGGTGACATAAAATTTGAATTTCCGCTCGCAACCTAGCAATTAAATTATTACGTAGTTGTTCTAAAGAGCCAAGACCTATTGAAGACGGAGGGACACGATAATTTTAATGAAAATGTTAAAAATCATGGCCGACTATTATAATCACTATGCAATTAATTTTAATTGGATGATAGATGAGCATGGCTACTTCATGGTAACTCGTAAGCGGTTATTATTTTGATAAAGCAAGAAACGTTCTTAAATATTATTACTTGTTGGAAGCCTACAGCACTGAAAGCACATGAAAGAATAATGGCCTATGCTCGCAGTTACCGCAGAACTTGAGGACTTTTTATTGTTGATACGTATATTTAGAAGCTTATCCACAAACATAGGTCTTTAAGAAACTAATTTTTGTTGTTTTATTTTTTTTAATTTATCTCGATTAATAATATATTATCGTATTCATTGTTTGATTAAATTTTATTGACTTAATATTTTTTCTCCATAGTTGTGACTGTTATGAGATCATATAATATTTCATGAGATGAGTAATTTTAAGTGTCACAGTATCGTAAGATTTCTAATAAAATAAGATTATTTATGCAAGTGTCGTTTTATATAAAATGAGTCAACTTTTTTAGGTTTAAAAAACACAGTTTTTCTAAAAATGATGACGAAATGGATACGCATGTTCCAAAAAAAAAATAAAACAGCAAATAGATTATGGATATAAACTTCTGATGAACATGCAATTTCGTTTATTGCATGCAAAAATGAACCAAGTAAAACCAGTTTTCGTCTCGTTTTAATTCATAAATCTCTTGTTGTTGAAAACGAAATTGCTGCTTCAGACAGCTTAATCACTTACTTCTATTCTTTAGATTTATATCTTCAAAAATATTTCTTGTCTTCAAGTTCAAATTGATTTCAGCAAAAAAAATGCAATTTACTTGTTATGTACTTCAAACTAAAAGAATTAACACGTACGTAAAGTCACAAAGTATTTCTTTCTATAAAAATTAAAAATTTAAATTTAAAATTTTTCCTAAGTAACAAAGTCATGACTGGTATTAAATCTACTTACGGTCTAACTTTCGTGGTCAACGCTATTTTAGTAAGACATCGGAACGTACCTAAATGAATTTTTTTTTAAAGAAAAATGTGAGGCAAAAACGTAATTCTCTATTGGAGTGAAAAGAAGTAATTAAAAATTTAAATGAATTCTCAAAAACAAATCGAAAATATTTTGTTTCCCGCGCGATTTCCAATTTCTTCATCGGCTTTGCTTAAATTTGACAAATCGAACGATAAAAGTATATTGAAATACTTAAAGTTTTTTGCCCAATTTTCATTTAAAAAAAATTGAAAAAAGTGTATCAAAATGCTCTGAAAACTGTTGTTTTAAACAAAATGAGAATTACTAAAATTGTTCTAGAAGAACAACGATCAAGGAATTTCTGGAGGATGATATTGATCCCAGCGTTCTTTGACTATTGTAATTTAGGCTATGTTTTGACATATTTATTGACAGGTATATCCATGTAGTTATGCTGGCTATGTATGAATAAAGTTGAGTTGAGATTTTAGTAATCGTTCACGTTCATTTTTTATCCATTAGATGTGTCTGCTTAAAATTTTCTGGTGTTTTTTGACGAAAACTTTCTGCATTACATAAGAGATGGTGTCTCTGTAAAAATGTAGTAAAAGATGGCAATCCTAGACGTCTTTCTATTCCAAGGTTGGAGAAAAAACTGTTTTTTTTAAGAAACAAAACGTTTGTTTTATTTAATTATTTCACATATTTATTTCACGTTATAATTACGTCCATTACTGATCGTTAAAAAGCACGTTATATAAACGTGGTATAATTATGATTGCTAATTCAACCAAAAAACAACGTGGCATTATTCAATGAATATTTCCACCGTAACAACGTGAAATTAACGTTGAATAAACGTACATGTTTTCGCTGGGTTTCTTCTCTAGATTTTTCGTCTTCTTTACAGTTTCTTGTTTCCTATACATTAAGGTGACCAACCGTACTGTTTTATCCAGAACAGTACTCTTTTTTGGCAACACTGTCCTGGGTAAATCGTTATATTACAAAACCTAGTAAACGTACTGGTTTTTAAGAAGTGTCCTGGAAAGGGCTATTCCACCTGCTGTCACTATAGCAACAGAACACTATATTTAACGCTTACCTGAATGCAGTGTTGTCTACTCTACGGTATTTTTATTTTTGTCTGATTTCTATGTCTGGCTAAGTACGGACCGCGCAAGCGCAATACCAATGTTATTCATATGTCTTTCATTTTTGGCAGTCGGTACACATTTGACATTTCCCCATGAAACTTATTTTTCAAAGGTAATTAAAACTGAATTCCAATTTCTAACTTTTAGTTTTAGGCCGTTTGAAATATTCAAAATTTTCGCCTGCGCCGCATTTTTAAGTCGACACTATCCACCCCCCTCTATGTCCTAGTTTTTGGTTTTGTACGGTTGGTCACCTTACTACACATGATGAAATTCGTTTTCCTATTAGATAAGAGAGGACGCTTTAGCACGCTTAAAAGTTATTTTTTATATGAAGCGACGTTCTTTGGTTCCTTTCTAGGCCTCTTAGGAAACGCAGGTCAAACAATTTTCAGACCTTTTACTTCTTCACATTTTAGCAATTTCTAGTCTCCTATATAATCAAAGTAGTTTTCCCAATTAACCAAGAGGTGGCGCCCCTCTTAATTATTAAAATTTCAAATAAGTTTTCCAGTTTTTATCGGCAGGATAACTCATTTTAGACTGATTTTCTATCTTTTCTATTGGACAGTAGAAGGCGCTTTGCACTGAAAATCATTCTTAGTCGCTCTTCAAGAGACTTTTCTTGGAATTCCCTGCGATTGTCTAAATTCTTTCTGTGTGCTATAGTTTTTAGCCAGGTGCAAGACCGGAATAGCTGTTCCGGTTAACCGAGAGATGGCGCCTCAGCTGAGTTTCCAAATCGTATTTAAAAAAATATATGTTTCTGTTATGTCCTTTTTGTTTTGTCGATTTGATTTTCGACTGATTTTCTATCTTTTCGTATTCGGCAGTTGTTCTTTATTGGAGTGGAAAGAAGTAGCTAAAAATTATTCTATTTTTAATGCCACGTTACTAATCGCTTTTTAACAACCACGGAACACATTAAAAATGGATTCCCCTACTTTTTCATCCGAAGTAATTAATGTTTAAGCTTTTAAGTAAATCATTCTTCACGCCGACACTAGACAGACTTCAAGTAAATCGTAACGAATGAATTAACCAAATGTACCCCGAAATAAAACATCAAAACTATTTTTAAAAATAAGTTATTTGTTTTTTCAAATTCACGCAACATGTAACTCAAGTGAACATTGATTAAAATTTGAAACGAAGAAACAATTTAATTACTGTTTATAGGAATACACTGACGTTCAAAAGATTAAGACCACTAAAAGAAAAATGTAGGAGTATAAAATAATATTTTCTTTGCTTAATAATTACATAATTATTTTATATAAATGTGTACAAGTCAATTTTTCATCGTTTCCGTGGAGGGTAAAGAGTAACGAAAAATATTCTTGTTTTGCTAAGTCTTTAAATTTTTGAAGAACCTCATAATTTCTTCTTTCTTCTTCTTTTCTTCTAAATCACTATTAGAACTTCGCCGCTTCCTTTTTTGTTTGATCAGCAGCATATTCCATGTATTCTTTATGTATTTATGCTTTCCTGACTTCTTTCTCAAAGTCTCTCCTTTTTCTTTATCTGATGTTTTTTTTCCTGCTTCTCTTCTAAGGTCTTTGGCTTTCTTTTTTCTGGTTCTGTTTCTGTAGAGGCTTGCACACTTGTCTCCAGTTTCATTCTATGTACGTGACCCAGTCAGCGACTTCTTTAACTTTACAATGCAATATTTTCTTCTAACTTCAAGCATTTTTTATTGAAGTTATCAAAATTATTTGAAGAAGTTTATGTTTTCTCTGATAAGTTTATCGAAAGCTTATTTTATTCCTAAACGTATAATAGCTTAACTTTGAAACACAAATAATATTGGACATTAAAGTAGCGACATCTTTTGATCGCTTGTTGACCTGACAGCACATGGCCGCCTTTCATTGGGATGACTTATTAGGTGGCGGACTGGCTTCAATTTGTCAATCCTACTGCAATATCAGGTCAACAAGCGATCAAAAGATGTCGCTACTTTAATGTCCATTACTTTCACATCGCATTGGCGAATAACCCTGGGACATATCGGTTTGGTTTGCAGTGGAATTCTAGGGCTACGGTTCTGCTGATGAAGGCCCAACTAGGCCTGAAACAGCTGTACAGAGCCTGCTCGGGGAATCCGCTGCAATCAAAACCGATTTGCACAAAAATTTACAAATAATATTGTACTGATCTAATTTAGATTCAAGTTCTCTATAAAATTGATACCTCGTAATTGTGAGGATCCACATTATATTTTCTTTGAGTTGCAGAAAATCATTTTCATATTAGACTCGTTGAAGTACCAACATAACGGTGAATACGAACAATTTCAATCAACATTTGAAAAATATTGGAAGATACAATTTTTAAAGGTGGTCTTAAATTTTTGAGTATTAGTGTGTACTTCTTGATTTTTTAATTATTTCAATTATGAATTTCGTTTTTAAGGTGCGGTTTTCTGTTGTTACAGGTTACCTCTTGACACGCGTCGAAGGTAAAATCGGTTCACCGGAAAAACCCCTCAGCGACTTGGGCCTCATTTCCTACCGATCTTACTGGAAGGACGTCCTTTTAAATTATTTGTGCAAAACAGCCGGCACTCAGTTGTCGGTGAAAGACATAAGCCAGGAAATGGCGATACATTCGTACGACATAGTATCCACTCTCCAAGCCTTAGGAATGATGAAGTATTGGAAGGGTAAGCATATCATTTTACGCAAGCAAGACGTACTCGACGAGTACGTCGAGAGGGTGAAGAGAAGGGGTTCGTTACTTAAAGAAGTAGATCCCACTTGCTTGCGGTGGACACCTTTTGTACCCCCTCAGGCTAACCCTGCGTAGAATAAATTGTGTTAGCAGTTACAAAATTGCATGGAAAGAAAAACTGTGCGGTGCTCACGTAGCTTATAAATATTATTAAATTTTTTTTTTTTACATTGTACAGGTGTTCCGTGAGCTCTTTCACTACCTATTAAGCACAATTAAATTGAGCTGGTGAAAGACTAACACATTGTTGCAGCACCTGTGTAATCTAGTGCAATTTTGTATGTTTTATCTTTATACCTTCTTTTTGCTGAATGATATTCATCAGTATTTTAAATGCCTTCATGTGTAAGCGGAACTATTAGAGCACTGCTTTCATATGTATGAAGTAATCGTCCAATACAGTTGCTCGACTTCTGAATCAATTTGAATTATTAAAATTGCCCAAAATATTTAGCGGCGTCGCGTCGATTCAGAAACTGAGCAACACAACAATTTTATGAGACAATCACTTACGATAAGCAATGGACGATTTTTTAATTTAATTTTTACTAACTTTTTGTTTTATTTAATTTTTTTTACTTACACAAGTTTTATAAAATACGTACGTAAATACCGTGTATTATGTATTATATTAATATACGTTTTAAGTATACGTCTTTTTACTTGTGACACCTTTCTCATTGCTTAAAATAACTCTTGGTTTTCACTATAGCGTCGAGTGAAATTATTTGCTTATGGAACTAATCAAATAAATTCCACGTCTTTCATTCGCACGTACCCACGATCACTCGAAATATCGAATTCGAGTCGGTGACATGCAATTCGATATTGTTTATTTAAACGTTTATTTGTAGATACGGGCGATAGACAGTTCGTTTTATGTGTTTTCACTGGTTTTCGTAGAAAGGCGAGACATGGAAGTCACGAGTTTTAATTTAGCAGTAAAAAAATGTTGCACGAAATTTAGTGTTTCGTTACTTGGTTGACTGAAATGTAATTGTCGTGTCAACCGTTAATTTTCATGTCGAAACAAGAAAATTGTTGAATAAGTTGTAATAAATTATGTGAATGTCACAATTTTATTTTTAGATAGGTATAAGATGTCCCAAATCTATTTAAACAAACAAAAATGAATTAAATATGACAAGTTTCATACACGTATTATTCAAGTGTGTAGGATATAATTAATTGTGAGTTTTCAAAGTTCAAGTAATTTCTTTTAAATATATTCTTGTAAACGAGATGTAAATGGTGTGAAGCAAATTGTTTAGTTTTACAATTACATATTTAGAAATTAACAAGATACCGTCTCGACCACTTTCCGGACACACTTATAATGGCTATATAATTTCCATACTAATACCGTCAATAAATATTATTTTATGTGATACTTTGTGATGTTTTACGTGTTGGGTGTCAAACAAAGAAATTATTGACTACATTGAATCGATATACTAGAAAAGTTCCATTTCCACTTCTTTCAAGCCCATGGAATATTTTAAATAATTACTAAATTGACATTTCTTTATATGATTTCTTTTGCACAGATTTATTTATACTAGCAAAACATCAACATTTATTGTCAGTTATTTCACTAATCCATATACTTTGGAGCACTAAACGAAATCACTGTAATTTAGTAGAATACTGCAACAAGTTTGTGTAAACACAAAGGAGGGGTTTAGTTAATCCTTTTAATAGTCACATCAGCCCAGCATTACACTCCAACGTACTCCATATGTTACATCGACGCTTTAACATAATGAGTTTATTCATGTAAAACAGAATTGAAGCTCACGCCTCTGTATACAGTCGAGTACAAAAATTTATAACATTGGCACAGTATGCTCGAGTTGAGTACATGGGATGTGTAGGTGAATATTGAATTAAAAAAAATTTATGTATTGTATCTTGAAACTAGTTATTTATTCAAGATATCTAATTCGTAATCCATAATATCTGTTTCTACAAACCCTAAAATTTCCTGCAATTTTGCATTTATCTGGCAATACTGTTTACTTCGAGGAATTGTTCGTAAGCGCCAATATTAATTCTATGACCAATTGTACTGTCAACGTTGGAGCTGTGCGTAATCTGAATTTTTTTTGATGGTACGGTATATTTTAAAAATACGCTCTTAAAGTGTTTAAAGCACAATAAGCAAAGGAGTTTTCTAAATCTCATCCCATCGTCATAGGTGTTTTGTTAATTATTACGTAAAATATTACCTTTCAAGAATTACTAATACAGGATGAAAAAATTGTGAAAGATTAGACATCACAGAACATGGAAAAAAACTATTTTCCAGAATTAATTAATGAAAAATGATCCCCAAAATGACGATACGTCCTTGGTTAAGAAAGAGCAGCAGATGAACGAAATAAATACAGTCGTAATAGTATTTTATAGTTTATGATTGTTCCGGCGCGGCGTTGGGCGTGAACTTGATATTTAAATGGAACTGACATGATCAGCTGAAATACGAACTACAGAATATTTACTTGACAAATGCAGGCGAATCAGTTGAACTCAATTATTCCGTAAAAATTGAATAAAATAAGTATAATAACGGCCACACTTTGAACACATGCTATGAAAGGTATACAAATAAATCACTACAACACGAAAACAATTCAAATCTCCGTAAGAATTCCTAGTATTTTTCGTTAATCTTAATCTAAATTGTATTGTAAATAAGGTTTATTCCTGCAAGCAACGTGTCCGTCGTAAACATTTCGGCATCTTTTTATGACCCAATATTATGCATCACCCTTCCCTTGCATTTTAATCAGTCGGTTTTCTTTATGTCGTTTATTAATAATAATAATTTTTATTGTCCAGTAGGAAAAATCCAGAAGGATATAATGCACATCCTGTATATTGGAGATTTCAGTAATAAGTTAGTACACGGATTAGACAAATAAAAAGTGACAGGTGATCTAGAATTAAATGCAGGTACCTTAAAATTCAAACAGCTAAGGCTGAGTTTCTCAGTCCGAGTTTAACTTTAAACTCCTGTTTATTCCCATGGTAGTAGTTATAAAAACAATAGTTCCAATGAACAGGAGCTTAAAGTTAAACTAAGACTGAGAAACCCAGCCTAAGGAGATTAGGACAGTTAATATTGTTGTTTAGTAATTATAAATAAATTTAAGGCTGGCTGTATTTCATCTGAATTCAAGTGTATGAAGATGAAATCGTTCTAAGAGAACAACAAAGATTCATGAAGTCTCAATAGTGAGAGAGGATTTGAGAAAAATTTTGTATTTCGGTATATAAGACCTAGTTTTTTTGTGTCATGAAGAAATAATGGTATTAATAGGTTTGTTAAAAGTTAATTGCGAATCGAAAATAACGCCCAGGTCAGTATGAGAATTAACTCTATCTAATACTTTATCACGATAAGAATAACTGAAGTAGAAAGGATTTTTTTTCTTGGTGAAAAATATGACTTTGCATTTTGCAAAATTTAAATCTAATATATTCTCATGACACCAAGACGCCAGAGCGCAAAAATCTTTTTGCAAGTATAAACTGTTATGGATAGAAGAAATGTTATTGTACAATTTAAGATCGTTTGCAGAAAGAAGTTTATGTCCAGAAATTTTCAATGCAAGGTCATTAATAAAGATGTTAAATCGTTGAGGACATAGGACGGTCCCCCCTGAAGTTGCTGGATGAATATAAAATTTAAAATCGTTATTTTCAACGAATTGTTTCCGATCGTATAAATAGGATTTAAGAAGATCAAAACCAAAATAAGTTGAAGTTTAGAAATCACAAGAGAATGATGAAGCTTATCAAGGTCCATGCTATGAGATATGAAGTCAGTAATAACTGTAAGATTTGAAACTGTTGATCGTTTGCTTACAAAGCCATGTTGATCTGATGAGAGAATGCCATGGAGTTTGATTCGTTTATTCAGTTTATCGCTGATGTTTGAATAATAATAGACTTTGCTAATAACAAACATTATAACCGGTAAACACATTCGTGAAAGAAAACATAATTGATTTTAATTAATCTCATAGCAGTTCACGCATTCATCATCAGCTGTACAACTGTGTGTTATTAGTTCACGGTCAAGTTTTACGACTGAACTATTCTGATTCTCTGCGTAACACCATAAACGTTTATTGCACGCTATTAAAGATGTAAACTTTTGGTTCTCGTCTTGGGCGTGCGCAAATGCATGCAGTTTGCCAAACTCTCTGGCTGGTGTAAGCAAAAATATTACGTTTTCAGGCAACAACTTCCTTGTGCAAATTTGTATGCACTAGCACATTTGCGCAAATTGCAGGAGCGTGAAAACGGACCTTAACCAATTCGGGTACGTTTTTAATTAATTATAAATTTTTGTGTAGAATTTTTTTTAACATTTTCCCCCTCTTCATTCGTCAGTATTATTTTATCGGTCTTTTCAAGAACCACTCTGTATGTGACACCTAAATGATCAATTTATTAATTTATAGTCAGTTTTTATTTACTACGGCATTTATTGACCCATTCCTGGATGTATGTATTAATATTTAATATCCTTATTAGCAGTTTTGCAACTCATGATGAACCTACATTAAATGGAATAGCTTTAAAATTAATTATCAAGTTAATAACATGGAAATTAAAATGACTCACTTAGTTATATTTTTAATTGTAGAAAAGAGAAAATTTTTCTTAAAATTGAGATTAATATACTCGGTCATACTTTTGATGAATAAGCATTTTCAGTATGAAGAAAAAAAAATGTTCGTGATTCCCTCTCGGTTGACTTCACGTGTCATTTCCTTTCAAGAAACTTTCTCTTAATTAATATCAGTTGTCGTTCATTCGTTTGACATATCCATCCAATTACCATTCGCTCAGATCATATCGAATTCAAATCGGATTTACTGGTTTTAAGTTTTCCATTTTTCTGTTAAAATATGAATCTATTAAACGCAGCGTTTGTTTTTTATTTGCAATAAATCAGCATAATTAATACGGCCAGTTGTTTTTTTTTCTTTTTCTTTTTTTTTTTTTTTTGAAACAAGAGAACCCTCTTAAAAACAATTTCTGCTCGCGTAACAAATCGCGCCGGTGCAGTGCCATACAGAACAGGTTTAATTATATTTTAAGTTGAATACTACCAGGACGCAAACTTTCCTTCGACAGGTGGTGTACAAGGAGGCATCAGCTGTCCGTCTCAGCGACGCAAAATATAATAACGGACACGAAGTAGAAAGCAACAACGCTCCTTAGATTTATTTTAAGATTGCAGAAGGCCTGTCTCTTAAAACGGAAATGCCTAAGCGCCGCAGCAATGCCCCTATATCCGTTTTATTTGACTTATACGAGGTCGGCATTGGAGCTATTTCCGGTTCACCAAGACGCATCATCGCACGATTGTCTCGGATTCGCTTCGCGTGAAGGTTTCGTCTCGAAGCTAATGATTTTATTACGGAGCACATTTTGTGAACATAATTTGCTTTAATTTTGAAGGCGATACTTTCTTATTCGGTTAAATTACACTTTTTATTAATGCAATTATCAATTAGGGCCGTATTGCGAAAGAGAACTTTAGGATTTTTTTTTATTTGTGTTACCATTAGATACTAAAATAATACAGTATTTTCACCGAACATTTTTATTCCAAGACTATGTGAACGAAACGAAAAGCCTTAATTGTTTTTGCTTTGATGTCTTCTCAAAAAAAAAGGCGGCGTTGTTTTTTTTTCCTTTTGGGCCAAATCCTAACACCAAAAACTCGTTGTATAAATCATTTAGTCTAGACGAAAATAAAACACGATGACATTATATCTGTATCTTGGGAAGGTCGAATTTAAACAAAACAAAAGTAACCGACCGCGCGCAGGTTAACAGACCTATCTGCATTTTTTTAATTGCGGACTAAGCATAGCTTTGAAACTTAGTTGCGAACGAAGGCCAGTCCTTGTTTTTCTCGAAAGGAAATCCACTCTTTTATTTTTTTTTATTTTGACGTGTATCTGAAAGCGAAGATTCTTGAACAAACATAATTTTCATTCCTGACTTTTATTTTCTGTCATATCATTAAGTCCAAATTTAAAAAAAGCACATTTTTACTTTTTTTTATTATAATCATTTTAAAATTTATTACAAACGTATTGTTTCGAAATTAATTGGAAGAATCTTCTAGTTTTAGGGCCAGTTTCAAAATGGAATTTAAAAGAGACTTCAAATTTAAGGTCACTTTCAGATGTCAAAACAAATATGAAAACACATTTCTTTACACATTTGAACGTGACTTTAAATTTAAAGTCTCCTTTAAATTTCATTATAAAACTGGCCCTTAGTCAGAATATTTCTTAAATGAAATGAATAATTTGCATGCGTTGAATACATGAATTTATTCTGTTTCTATTGCCTGGTTAAATAATCATTTTGTATTCATATTTTCTTCATGAAAATTTATCGTACAGTAGCGGACAATAAAATCCGGGCAAGTCACTTGTACAATGTAAACCTCACTTTAATATGTTTGACGTTTAATGCATGTCACTAGTAATTCTGACGTTTAATTCATATTTTATTTATTTTGACAGAAATATAACCTCAGTAAAAGCCTGATTTACCAAATTTGTCGAAATACGCACGACATGTCAAATTCTTGCCCGGATTTTATTGTCCGCGACTGTACCCCATTTGATACCTAACCGACGTTTTTGAGACGCTGTATTACTTTTTGTTTTTGCTTTGTAATTATGTTCCGAAATAAATCGTTATTCCTGTTAGTACTTTGTTACTGTATCACATTATTTGTCACAGTTGCATTAAAGTTTTATTTTTACTTAATATGTAGGAACTATTACAGATAGTATCCAATATTGTCAGAAAATATGAATTATCAAGCCATTACATTACACGTACATTGTCAACAACATTAAACAATTTTTTTTTATTCACTCTATTGCTGAGAGTAATAGGAGAAATCAGGGTTCTTATGCATCTGAACTTTACAAAGAAAAAATAAAGCGTTGACTCTGGAGGAGATCATTAACAAATAATGTGATCATAACTTAAATATGTAGCCGATTTAAATTGTTATTGAGTTACCTTAAACCTATAAACTACAAACCTATTAAATTTGCACCTTATTGTTTAGTGAAAGAGTAGTGCATGGAATAATAAACATTAAATTAATTGCTATAACAACGTGTATGTATTCACGTGATTGAGATAGATGCAATCGTCTAGTTAATCCGAAAGAGATGCTTAAAGCTAAATGATAGATTTTTCAGTTACAAGACAGATAAATTTACAAGTAACTTAAAAGGAAGTTAAAAGACAGGGCCTTAAAATATAAAATTATCGGGGCAGTTGTATTTCTCGAACGCAAGAGTGATTTTTTAATTGATTCGATCACAAATCACTTTGGCTTCGATTTAAGTTTCAAAATATTATCATGACGAAAGAAAAGCGTGAGTCCCGTGCAAAAGATGCTTTGTCGTAAGAAATAATAATCTTAAATTAACAAGTAGTCCAAAAGCAGTCGTCGAAATATTGACGACACTTTCAAGAGGCTTCTTTTAAATAGTTTTTAGTTCGTAACTAAACAGCCTAGAGAGTTATTACATTTCGTTTTAACTTCAATATTAATTTGCCTCGGAGTTAAAGTATATTATAATTCTACATAAAATTAAATAAATATATGAAATTACGTGTAGAATATGTAGAAATTTGTTTTAAAAACTTACAACTATACTTAAATCAATTAAAAATCGAGCTATTATAACTAAGAGGGTTCGAAGCCATTTTTTTATGGAGAATTAACATTATCAAATGTGTAAGTATGGTTGCCTATCGTCGTGGCGTGGATGGGTTGTCCATTTGACAATAAGACATAGGGATTTAACATGGGAAAACAGAAATTATTTTATTTTATCTACCTGAGTGAATTCATATGAATTTGTAGATCATAATCGAAAAGGTTTTGATTTTTAAAATATTTTTGTATTAAACTTATGATATTTTAAGCGGTGATTATTTATAAATTAAAGAAAAACTAATTTAGATTTAAATTTTATTTAAGTTGCATTTTAATATTCAAATTACTTTAGATCAGATCAAATTCATCATTTATGATACTTATTTATCAGGTATCTTTTCGTTTTGCCCGGTAATTCTAATGCTGGAAAGTCTCAGTTTAGAAAATAGAATTTTACTTTCAAGGCAGTAGTTAACGTCAAATTCATGCAACATTGATGGACATTTTTCAAGATATTCAAATTCCTGCTGTGTGTAGTCTAAAGTAGCTTAAGAGCAACGCTATGAAAAAGCCGAGAGAATATAAAATAATGTTTAAGAAAATTATTTCAAGTCTAAAGAAATATTAAAAAAAGAAAAAAAAATACTGTCCTTGCTTGGATTCTATCTTGTGACCCTACACTTGCGAAACACGAACAAATCATTTGAACCACAAGAACCGTTTATAATCTCCATTAAATAGTTATTAAGCTTATACGGAAAAAACTAATTACTTTTTCTCTTAATTTCTAAATAATTAACAACTCAATAACATCCAAATACTTTAAACGCCATAACCTTTCCGGCTACAACCTACAATTTCATAAAAATTTACTCAGGCAGGTAATATAAAGCAATTTCTGTTTTCCCATGTTAAATCCCTGTGTCTCATTGTCAGAAGGACACCCGGTATGTATAATTAAGTAATTTGGTAATTCGTTTTTGTTCGCAATTTGTACTGCATCAGCTGTGTTTCTCCATATTTGTTCAATGTAATGCAACGAAATGTTTTATACTTCCGCTTAACAATGAACCATATTTTAGGCTTCAGGGAGGTTTTTGCTTGTGAGGAGAAAACCATTTTTAAATTTACTTAAGCCGGCGCTACACGATGCGTCGAACGTTTACCCGAACGTTTGAGTCAAATTACTCGTACTTCGATAGTTAGTGTGGCAAATGTTTCTGCTACACGGTGTGGCGAATGTTTCACGATTTCATCTGGTACAAACGTTGTCTATAGTTGCTATAGTTTAAACAATTTCTATTTTTGTGATTTGGATGTTTGGGATTCCAAAGTACTGGGTAATTTTCATACAAATGGATTAATTCCATAATTAATTCATTACTCCATTCCATTTTAAGAAACTGTAAAGTCACATGCTAATTAAATGACTAGAATATTAAAAATAAAATTATCCTACCGGTAGGTACTTAAGGTATTTTTTTTTCAGATACTCTACGAGTACTGCGAAAATATAATCGATTTTTTACAGTAAGCATATATTTCTTAAATATAAAATTAAAATGTTAAAAACATAATTTCATAATCAAATTTAAAAGAGACTTTAAAATTAAAATCACATTCAGATAAGTAAACAAATGTGTTTTCATATTTGTTTTTACATCTGAAAGTGACTTTAAATTTAAAGTCTCCTTTTAATTCGATTATGAAACTGGCCCTTAAACAGTTATTAGCACTATAAACTTAAATATCGAGCGAATCGTGTAGCCGTGTATCAAAACAACAAAAATTTTCCCTCGAACGTTCGACGAAATCCTTTGACAGGTCAAAAATACCGACAATGCCCCGAACGTGTTCAAACGCGAACGTTCGATGCTTGGCATTCGTAGCTCGTAGATTCGAACGTCGGCCACACGATGCGACCAACTCTCATTCGTCCAACGTTGGAGGATGTTCGACGCATCGTGTAGCGCCAACTTTACTCGTAACTGTTTCGGCTCAGCTCTATTTACCTGTTCCAAGACTAACACCGCAACAACTTGTTCTTAAAAGTAACAGTTATTTGTAACTGTTCCTAGACCTAAATCGCAACAAAATGACACTGTTCCGAGGTTGGAACTGTTCCAATTTTTACACATCTCTACATTTTATTTTCTCTCAGGGTTTGTTTATATGAAAAAAATATTGATTTGCTTCAAAAATAATTTAGAATTTAAAATGACTTTAGTGTCAGATCTCTCTTAATTTTATTTGTATAGTGCACCTTTCAACCCGTGCAAATTGAATAATATTTGTATAATGGTATTGCTTCCATAACTCTTGCAAATTATTGAAGGTGTGTAAAATAATGTGTGTTTCTTTCAACCCTTGCAAATTGAAAGAAGTGTTAGTATATCTGTAGCTGCATTAATTCTTGCAAATTAATGAAATTTAAATAGTGTAATGTGTTATAAGTGTACTTCAACTCAACTACAAAAAACTAATCTTTTTTCTAGACTTACTGTTTATTCATTTCAATTTTAATAAATTCTGTGTTTTTTTTTTTAAATGACTCTTATCACCTCTCACTCTTCAAAAGTATAATGGCCAATTGCACCGCATTTTTTATCATTGATTAAATTAAAGTCGTGTTTAGAATGTGATATTTAACGTAGATCCAGTATAATGTCAGAAGTATCTAACTGACACTTAAGTTGAAGTTTAAGTGTCAATTAGATGATGATTGACATTATGCTGTCATGTATTCACGATTGTCACAATCTAAATACGTCTTAAATTTAATCAATGATTCAAAATGTGGTGCAATCGGGCATAAGTCTAATTGAATGTTTCTCGTTAAAGAATTTTTAATTGAATGTCAAGTTTTTCATCCGCAGCGACCGCAGCGACCGCAGCCGCATTTATACCTAAAAACAACTGAATTTATCAACAACTCTCCTCATTGGTTTAAATTTTCAAAATTTCTAATAAGTTTTATTTCTTTAAGTTTTTCTAATATCAAATTTCTTTTTCAATGTCTTTATGTATAAAGCTATTACAAATCTAAATAATTCAACATGTTAAACATGCCCTAGATTGCGTATTAAATTTCATAAACAAATAAATTCAAAATTCTTAATTAAAACTCAACTGACATTTCGAATCTAAATTCAAGTCAGTCTAACGTCATATAGGTAACATCAACAAAAATGTCAAACCTTAAAATTACAATTGACAAACAATATACAATTTCACGTAAGTATTCAACAATATTATAATTATGCAACTAATTTTAATTCTTTCCGCAATACTTCTTTATAATCTACTCCAACATCTTCCAACTTATCACTCCTAGCTCTCACTCTCCTTCCATCTTCTAAATAACCTGTGAGCACAGTATACTTATCAATCAGTATGGACAGCTCGTGTCGGCACCTTTGATGTTCATACTACCGACTACCGTTTTCAGAGCCAATATGGCCGTTACTGGCGGGCTTTCATTTTATTGCTACTAGATGTCACTGGTTGAAAAAATGGCCATGGCCAGCTACATCTGATAGCTAACGCTATTATGGCCGTCCCGTTCTACGATTTTCTGTATAAACTTTTGTTCTTTTAAGACCCTGAGCTTTGTTCCTCATTTGGCGCCATCTATTGATAACTTGTGTAGGAGATGTGTCAAAACTTCTCGTTTTTAGGTTAAATGTCGTAAAGTTTCGTTTTGTTAGTTTGTTTTTATTTGTTTCCCGGATAGAAAAAAAACAGGTCCTCATAAATTTGGAAAAATTTATTTACATAATTAAGGCATAGCAGACACGCATACAAAATTCTAACTATTTTTGCCTTGTTGGCTTGGAACTTGGAAAAGAGGTTTATTTTTATTTCCACAAACAAAGCACTTCTTGCCCATCTTCAGAAAGAAAAATCTTTAATTAAAACAAACAACGCATCTGTCGCTTTAGTCTAATATGTCAATATTTGGCATACTGAGGGCGCTACTTAGAGTACTCTCCATGGCCAACTTTATGGAAACAGTTTTTTTTTTGCGAAACGGGACGGCCATAATAGCGTTAGCTATCAGATGTAGCTGGCCATGAAATGGCACGGATAGAAATGATTGCAAGCAAATTATAGAATGCGATGTTGTTTTACACAACTTCAGGGTTTCTACGCAACATAAATTCATTATAATCTAACAAAGATGGTTTTCTGTTCAATCTTTCTCATCTCTCCGCATCCATCACACAAAATGCTGAATTAAGAAACGCCCGCTTAAAACCAATAGATGAATTCACCGGTGCGCCACACGCGGCCGTTTGTGGAAAGTCCGCCAGTGTTCGCACATGCGCACTCAGAAACTGTAGTGCCAGAAACCCCAAGCTGTTCCTACTGATTGATGAATATACTGTGCTGTGAGCAACTAAAAATCAGATTAGAGTCGGCGGTGCAAAGAAAAAGTATGTCTGTTACTAACGCCGCATTAGGTTGATCTGACAATTCATGAATGTTAATCAATTAATTCAGTTAATCACAGACTTACATTTTCTTTGCAGCGCCGACTCTAATCTGATTTTTAGTTGCTCACAGGTTATATTAACTTTCTTTTTCCAGGTTTACTCATTTTATCTCTGGCCAATGCCTTGCTGTACTCGGACCCTTTGACTTCCTATATTTTTCTAAATAACCCGTCAGCTCCTGCCACGCAAATTCCTTACATAAATCATCTACCCCTTGTATCTCTTTTTCTGGAATGGTTATCACTACAGAGTGGACCATTTTTGATGGTTTTACAGGGTTTATTTAGAGGAATAAAAGAAAACCGTTTTCGCGACCCAATGCTACTTTTTCGAGAAAAACTCAATGGTGAAGTCAAAAGTTAATTACCTCGATTCGTTCGGGAAGTATCGGCTGAGATATTGTGAAAAATAACTTCGCGAGAATTCAGAACGAATCCAGGTACCCAACTTTTGTCTTCACTATTGAGTTTTTCTCGAAAAAGTAGCATTGGGTCGGTTTTCTTTTATTCCTATAAATAACCGAGAAACCCTGTAAACCCAAAAAAAATGATCCACCCGATACTCCTGCATCACCTTCCTCATTTCTATTTAAGAAATTATATCTATGTGTGGCGGTCGACTTGAATTACTGGAAGGATCTTTATTAACTTATCTAATTTGTTTTAAAATTATAATGTTGTGTATAAAATTGAGTCTGCTTTATTTGGATGTTGAATCATAACTGCCTTTACAAACTACATACGTATCGTGTTTGTTTTCTAAGTACTAGGGTAAAATGAAGCAAATCTCTGGAATTGACATAAAAGACTTTCTATTCTGAATGACCATTGCCGTTCGGAGAACGGAGGAAAGGTATTTTGTGCACTATGTGTTTACTGAAAATATGTTTTTTTATATATCATGTGTAATTTTTTTTTAAATTTTATTTTATTCTTTATTGAATAATAACTCGTGTCTAAATAAAAACCTGGTCAAGTAGGCTACATTTAGTAATTCTGCTATGTAATTGCAATGGATAAATTCTCGATCACAACCCACTTGACAAGTTTTTTATTTAGACGCTTGTTACATAACACAGCAATATGTATTTAAATGCAACTACTGATTGAATGGTTGAATATATTCATTTGCAACTTCCTCAAATTCAGTTTGACACTTAGGAGAGCGTGGGGTAATGAGAACCTGCGGGCAATAAGAGCCAGGCCTGATTTAGATATAACTAACAGACGAAAGAAATTGAAATTTGATGAAGCAGCACCCCTTCCCGCTCAGGACACATGGAATATCCATTTATGGCAAGAAACAATGCTTAATAATAACAGTGAGCACTTGTTTCAAATTAAGACTTGTGTTGTTATTTTTCATAATTTTTAATCAAGAAACTCAGATACTATTTTTTGAATAATGTTTTGATTTCATATTACTAGCTTGTTAATATACTGGGTATCCGGTAAAGAATGGGCCAAACTTCAAGTGGCTTCTTTGGATCAAAATAAATCGATTTAGATCAATTTATCTTAGTACAATTTTGCTTCATTAGAAAGTTATGGCCTTTCAAAGATAATTTTTTTTTATCAATATTTTAGCAAAAGTCGCTCATTTTTGGAGACATTTAATTGTTAATTTGGTATTTAGAGGTTTTCTTGTACTGCTGAATCTGAATATCTGCTTATTTTTAACGTATAGAGGGCGCTCTAGAGACCCTGACATTCTCTTGTTTATTGTCGTACTTTTTTTTACGTGAATATCTTTAAAATATGTTTCGTTTTCTTTAAAAAAGGCATACTTGTCACATGTCGCTAAAGTGCACCAGTTTTGAGAAAAATGGCTTTGAATGTGAAAATGTTGAATACTTACTACACCAGTAACGCTAGTGCAGGATGGAAAGACAATTACTTAAAATTGAAATTTACTTAAAATTGAAAAAAAATTACAATTCCAAATTTAAATCAACGATACATTACGTAAAAAATTCTTATTATGTTTGCTATGGCTCGGTATTTCACTCGTAGTTTAACTTTCAACTCCAGATTACTCCCATAGTAACAATTATAAAAACAGTTGTTCCCAATCTTTAAATACCAAATTACAATTAAATATCTCCAAAAATGAACGAGTTTTGCTAAAATATTGAAATAAAAAAATTATCTTTGAGAGGCCATAACTTTTTAATGAAGCAAAATTGTACTAAGATACAATGGTCCAAAGAAGCAACCCTTGAAGTATGGCCCATTGTTTTCCGGACACCCAGTATTTTAAGTTTCTAATACTTGGTTTCTCGTTTTTTTCTAATATTAATGCTTCTGGGGTAATAAGAGCCAACTTATTATTACCCACAGGTGACTCTTATTTTCCCTGATCTTACAAAAGTATGTTTGTGGAAGATGGCGAAGACTTGTAAAATAACAGCAATGTAAACTAGTTGGATATGTGATTTTTGCACCTAATACTTTAACAAGTATGTCAAAGTATTTCTTTTTTATTGTTTTCGTATTTTTCTCAGTACTACGTTTTATGTTGTGTTATGAAAGCGTATTATTTATCTTATTGACTGTAGCAGTTGTTTGTCTTCTTTCATGGTTTTCATTACCCCAATATACGGGCAGTGAGAGCCCAATTCCATTTTGATTTTAAATGAATATTACGAATATTCCTTATACGAAACAACATAATATTGTCGAGAGAATACACTTTACATTTTTCAAAATATATTGATTTTTCCTTAAGTGGCCCTCATTCCCCCCGTCTACCCTACTAACTGTATTGTAATTTTTTTTCAGTTTGCAGAAATTATCGTAACTGGTTAGAAGTGCTTTCATATACCTTCTAAGGATTATTGAAAATGTCGATTATTCGCTGTAGAGATATGTTCTAAATGAGTTCTAAAATAAATGGTAATAAACGTTCGGCTTGTTCGTACAACCTTCGGTTGCATGAATGCCCTTATAAACTATGATAATGTGAAACGAATGCAGTTATATACTTGCAATGCATTCGTTTAGCAGTTTGATACACCCACTTCATTGTCAGTGTTTGCATGAGTGTGCAAATCGTGATCGCACGTCTTAAGTCTAAATTTAATGATCGCAGAGCAATAAATTACATAAATAATTAAAGCAACGAATCCAAGTCGAAATTTGAAATGCACGGTGTAAATAACCGCCATAAAATGGATACCTCCATGGATACATCGATGCGCATGCTTCCATCGTTGCACCGCAGCTGCAGTCTCTGCGAAATTTCGTCGTTTTGCACGTTTTTCCCCGCGTCTTCGATTTCGATTACCGGTGTGCGGATTCCACAGCATCTTTATCGCATTTCCGTTTCGGTAAGTCCAATCAAATGTTTCTATTATTAAACAGGAGCTAGCTCTTAAATCGAATGCACATTTTATTAAACTAGGACGTAGTTGCATTGCCACGCCGAACTCCACTTTTTTTTTATTTTCCGGAATGATAATGCCGGATGATAATTCCTTGCTTCTATTTATTATTTACGCAGTCGTTCACGTAAATAAGTCGTCATTTAAAATAATCACTCTCTCCGCCAAATATGATTTAGAAATATTCGTTGTCAAAGCGTTGCTGCTTTTTTTATTTTGGGAGGGAAGGCGAGGACGAAATCACACTTGGCCCAACACCGCGTATTCATTGCGTTTTGTTTTTATTTCCCGAACAATAATTAGTAAAAATTACAAAGTGAAAAGTCATTAAACTGCGACTTCTACGAAACTGCGTAGTTTAACCGCAAGCAGAATTTTTTGTTCAGTTTCGAAGAAGCATTAACGCAGCAGTGCCCCTGTTTGCCTGAGATACGTTTCGCCGAAGATACATCTGGCCCTGCCCGAATCGGTGAAACTAAAATTTACTTTCTGTTAGCGACTCTCATGTGTGTTGATATGACCTCGATTATACTGGATTTGTGAGCCCCTAGTTCTGAGAATTTATCCTTGTTTGGCGAAAATACAATATAGTACGTATTATTAAGTTGAAATTAGAAGACATTTTGTTATATATGTATACAATTCTAAAAGAAATTATACGATTTTCCCTCCCCATCATTAACGCTTGCTACGTAGGTACAGTCTTGGACAGTTAAAAGAAAACGTTTTGAAAATTTGCATAATATGTAACGTGCCATTTTTTTAATTTCTCCCCGCAGTCGGTCGTGAATTGTTAGTTGTGAACCAGCCTCAATCGACCTGACGTATGAAATACAGAGAGATCATTATACATTGTCCAGAAAAAACTACTTTCTAGGGACGTGATATCAAAATTTACATCCACTGTCATGTCTGTAGTGAAGTTGGATAAATTTCTTAACCTTACTAAACAATCAATTCTTTCAAATGAAATAAAATGGAATTTTAATTATTTATTTTAAATATGTTAAAGTCAGTAATACACACATCATTGATATAAATAAATTTTAATTTAGAGCAGGTGCTCAATATGACCACCATTATTATTAACACAACAAGTAACTCTCCTTTTCATGTTCTCGAAAACATTGCGTAATTGCTGCTCCGTTATGTTATCAATAGCATTTGTAATTGCATTTTTTAGTTCGCCTAGAGTATGCATACGGGTACGATATATTGTGTTTTTTAACTGTCCAAATAAAAAATAATCAAGAGGTGTAAGGACTGATGACCTTGGAGGCCAAAGTCCTGTCGATATTATTCGATTGTCATAAAACTCTTCTAAATATCGGCGTGTTTGTTAAGCTGTATGTGCAGTCGCATTGTCATCTTGAAGCCGATCCACAAATTGCTCTAAAATTCCAATATAACGATTTGCTGTAACGGTTTCCTCAAAAAAATATAGGGCCTATTAATCTTCTTCTTGACATGGCAACCCAAACACCAATTTTGATAGGATGTAACGGAGTTTGAAAAAATTCACCAGGAGCCTCTGCAGACCATGTCCTATAGTTTTGAGAATTTATGTAACCCGTCAGATGAAACCATGCTTCATCAGAAAAGAAGCATAAATTCGGTAATTCGTCATTAACATTTTCATTGAACCAATGACAGTATTGTAAACGTTTCTCGTAATCGGGAGGAAGTAATTTTTGCATTAGTGAAATTTTATACGGATGCAAATGGAGTTTCCTTTTTGCTGCCTTTTGGCATGTTCCATAACTCAGTCCTGCAAGAAAATGTGTTCATATGTTTCGTTAGCAAGAAATAGTTTTTATTTCTGTAAAATACCTGTCAGTTGTGACAATTTTCGTAATGATTTATGAGGACTGCGTTCCATACGTGTTCGTATATCATTTACAGTATCTTCATCTAAAACTGTCGAACGTCCAGGGGGGTTATTCTCGAACTGGAGAGAAGCGATCGCTCCCGAAAATGACGTAGGCTCTCGTATAAAAGTATACAAATCTTTGGAGATTTGCGTCATTTTGACGTCATTTTTGGGAGCGATCATTTCTCTCCAGTTCGAGAATAACCCCCCAGGAGATTTTCCTTTATCAACAGAGCCAGTTTGTCGGAAACGTGCAACAATTCTCCATACATGTTTACTTAAATTATCATAATCAAATTCCACATTGGGGAAATGAGTAGTAACTTCTTCCATACATGCGGCCACAGAATATATCCATTCACCGTAGTCATTGCGTTGGCCATTTCGAGAATATGACTCCAGAATGAAATGGTTTTGTTCAAGTGTAAACATAACCTATTTAACTTAATAAATATTAATGTTTTTAATCAATCATTGCATAAAATTTACTTACGAAAACACCAGACAGAACCTGAAATAATAGCGAGTTTTCGCAACCATGTGTCAAATAATTGTGGCTAATATCAGTTAGGACCTAAAGTTTGATGTACTCAAGGAAAGTAGTTTTTTTTGGACAATGTATAATGATCAGTCTGTAGCATAACCCCACTTTTAAACTAATAAAGCAGTAAACAGGCGCTTTCTGGGTTAGCGTCGAAGTAACTCTGAGTACTCTGGAGTAACTTAGAGCTATTCCGGTATAGCTCAGAGCTACTCCGACGCTAACCTGGAAAGCGACTAATAAACGAAAGAAAAGTGAGGTTATGATATACGTCAATTTATTAAGTCTCAAGCAACGCTGGTTCACAACTAACAAATCACGGCCAACAACGAGGACAAATTTCAAAAAAGGCACGTTACACATTACTAATGCAATATAGACATAAGGTCGAATTTTGCAGTTTTTTTGCTTTTCGTTCTACTCTAACTAATCAGCGACAGACAAAATGAGGACAAATCTTAACAGTGATTTTAACGGTTTTTTTTTACCAATGTAAGTGAAACTTGTATGCAGTTATGTAGTTGACCGCATTATTATTATTATTATTTTTAAGAAAAAATCGAAATTCGATTGGAATTCAAACTACGCTTCTTGTTATCGCTTGTATAATTTATTTTTAAGGCAAAAGCGAAAACGTATGGTTTTGTAATATTCAAATCATCAACTCTACTCTTCTTCTAGTTTTAATGTAGTCTGGTGTAGTTTTAACGGACTTTTAATACTGAAGTAGAATATTGAAAAGTTGACAGAAATATTTTCTATTTTTTGCATTTATTAACCGTCAACTCGGCCGTCAACGCGTCAACCGTCAACTCCAGTTTTCTAGTTCTGATTTTAACGGTCTTTTAATACTGAAGTAGAATGTTGTTAAGTTATATAAATAATAATAAATTGTCTTTATTATGGCGAAGGTTAGCCAACGCTATTCACTTAACCATAAAAAAAATAAACATTAACATTCAAATTCAAAATTCAAAAGCGTCGAATTAACGTATCCATAAACTAACTGTACTACTTATAAAAATGATCAAGGCAAAATCTATCACAAAAATCTGGCTAAATCTCTGGTTGAATCTCAAGCTGAATCTCTGAAACACTGAATCTCAGGAGTAGAGGTGGGCGATACGGGAAATTGCGTATCGAATTTCGATACGATTTCTGTATCGATACGTATCGATATATCGAATATCAATATGTATCGAGTATCGGGTACCGATACGTATCGATATATCGAATATCGATACGTATCGAGCATCGGCTATCGATACGTATCGATATGTATCGAAATATCGAATCGATATGTATCGATATATCGATACGTTTCGAAATATAAGATTGAAGTATTGAACAGAGGCTTAAAAATACGAGATGAAAAATAGAGCTGGAATAAGTTTAAATAATAACGCCGAATATTCGACCATATAAATACAAATAAATAAATAAAATCTTTAGTTAGTCTGTAATTCGATATTTCAATACGTGCCGGTATATCGATATTCGATATTTCGATACGTATCGACATCCGATATTTCGATACGTATCGATATTTCGATATGTATCGGTATTCGATATCCGATATTTCGATACGTATCGATATTCGATACGTCGATACAACTGAAAATGTGTATCGATACAGCTGGCGTATCGATATATCGATACATCGACCCAGCCCTACTCAGGAGCACTGTATACAGATCAACCTATAGGTAATACTCGTAATATAAAATATTTAATGAACAGTACGAATAACCAAAAAAATAACGCTTTGTAGAGTAAATGTAAATTCGAACACACACAGGGACTTTAATATATAGTTCTATCAAATAAAAAGGAAGCATATTTCTTTCTGAACTTACGTAAGGAACATGAGTTTACTGATTGAGGATTGAGGCATAATATTCCGAGTGATTGGGTCCATTGTACGAAAAAATCTAGAGAATAAAGCTTTCAAATGTTTAGACAAAATAAAGTTATTTTTGAAACGAGTATTAATTTCATGAATACAATCATACTTAAGCAACTTCGTTGACAAATATTCGGGTTTGAAATTTTTAACAATTTTATTAAGGAAAACAGCAAAATGTAATTTCTTTCGATTTTTTATGTTTAGCCAATTCAGTTCCTTTAGTTTGTGTGAAACATGGTCAAAATGCCTGAGATTACAAATCAGCCTAATACAAGAGTTCTGAACTCCCTAAACACGAGTCTCAATGGACCGCATTAGTGTGACGTCAGAGGAGGCGCGAAATTTGAATCCGAGTCATTTCCAATTTGGTATAAAATAAATTGAACCTTAAGGCATAAGGCAATAAAGGTCATTTTATAAGGATCAGTTTTTGAGCCACTCGTACGCAAGCATTACACATATTTAAGACATGAAGTGTCCCAAAATGAATAATTTGAAGTTTTAACTAAACACCTGACTCGAAATAATCCGTCTAAGGTATCAAAATATTTATTAATAGCGAAATGAACATACATACATTACATACCGTAAACTTATGAACACAAGGAACCAGAACAAGCACCAACGAACAAAAATCAGATAAACAGACAACAACAATCACAAAAACACAGATAACTATCGAACATACAAAATAGAAACAAGTGACAATTAGGTTATGTATTCGATAGCAGTAGCTCGTGCGCATGTCATGTACGACAATAGGCTGCAACATTTTTATTTCGCCATAAAAACATCTTGGATGGTTTCGAGTCAGGTGTCAGGTCAAATTATTCATTTTAGAACACTTCATGTCTTAAATATTTCTAATACTTGCGTACGAGCGACTCAAAAAGTGACCTTTATTGCCTTATGCGTTAAGGTTCAATTTATTTCACATCAAAATGAAAATGACTCGGATTTGAATTTTCGTGCCTATTTTGACGTCATCACTAATACGGTCCATTAATGAATCTATATCGTATGATTTTTAAACTTTTAGATCAAGGGAGGCCGTGAAAGCAAAACGTATGACGTAAATTAGCAAACACAACAGTTTATTCAAAATGATATTTACAAAACTTCAAAATGCATTCATAATTGAACGATATTTTCCCGGCGGTGTTAACCAAAACGTACGTATGAGTTAATTTAAGCTGTATGTTTTCACCTTCACGGCCTCCCTTGATCTAAAATTTTAAAAATCATACGGTACAAGACCCATACACAACATCACAATAATTGAAATGACACGGAGGGAACAGTAAGATTTTTTTAACATTTTATGAACATGATCCCGAAACCTTAATTCCATGTCCATATTAAGCCCAAGGTTTTTCGCAACCGTAGAAATAGTTAAAGGCTGACCTAGTACGCTGAGATTGCGTTTAGCAGCAGCTTCCGTACATTTATTGCTACCAAAAACTAAAAGAGATGACTTGGCTGTGTTAATATATATGTAAATTATGAGTTTGTGCTTCATGAATTAAATTATGTAAATCTTCACGTAGCAAGTCAAAACCAATAATAACACTGTCACATGAGAATTGCTTATAAACTTGGGTGTCATCGGCGTATGTATAGTTAATTTAAAGTCAAATGTATACAAAATAAACAATAAAGGACCTAAAATACTGCCTTGAGGACTGCCCTTTGAAATAACCGTCCGGGATGAGATACATTCTCCTATCACGACACTTTGTGTTCTATTACGTAAATAATTGCACATAAAAAGTAAGCTACTGAATCAAATCCAATGTATTTTAACTTTGCTAAGAGTACTTCGTGATTAATAATGTCAAAAGCTTTCGAGAAATCCAAAAGGACGAGGGCAGTATCAAAACCTTTATCCCAAGCTTCAATAATATCTTAGATATGTTCTCCATGATATTTGCAGTAGTAATCTAATTAATATGTGATAAGAAAAGTCTTGTACTGCAATAAATATGTTTTATTCTTTTCTAGACCGGTTTCGCATAAATCATCATCAGTAGAATTACAACAACCTTCAAGATAAAGAATTATAATAAAATTAAATACTTAAAAGTAATAAAGAACTTACATTATCCTCTAATCTAATGTATAAGCATGTGTAGAGTATTAGAAAATTTTTGTGAATGACAGATGTTTTTTGTAAATAAATAAATAAAATTTGAAAAGTTGAGAAATGTTATTTAACTGGTACGGTACTGTACGTGCAGTAAAATATTTGATACATGTTGAAGAATCAAATGCAATTCCAATTAATGGATTTGAAAAAATTATCAGTAGGAAAAGATGTTCGTTCATTAAGAACTGTTTTGGAAAGTAAGTGATAATTTTAAAATATTTCTAAATTTTTTGCTATATCTAATTTGTTTCCTTTTTGAATATTATGTAATAATTTAGTATTTGAGGAAGAATCAAAGGTATGTGAACTGTCAATAAGATGATTAGCAAAGCTTGAATCGTATCGTAATGATTTTAAATGTTCTTTAATACGTGTTTGTCATTTACAAACATTTTTCGAATACTCTACACATGCTTATACATTAGATTAGAGGATAATGTAAGTTCTTTATTAGTCTTAAGTATTTAATTTTATTATAATTCTTTATCTTGAAGGTTGTTGTAATTCTACTAATGATGCTTTATGCGAAACCGGTCTAGAAAAGAATAAAACATATTTATTGCAGTACAAGACTTTTCTTATCACATATTAATTCAATAATATCATCACAAACATTTACTAAAGTTGAAGCGGTACTGAACCCTTTTCTGAACCCGGGTTGAACGTTGAGAATTATATTATTCTCAGTTGCGAAACTCATAATTTGCTTGTATACGATCTTCTCAAGGACTTTTGAAAGTGTGGGAAGTTGACGGAAATATTTTTTTTGAGATGTATCAGTATAAACTATAAAATAATTACTGTGCTTAATTTTATTGCACAAAAGTGTGCGCGTAATAAAAATAAATGGTGTTAAAATTTATCCAAAATACACAATCGTTCTGCACGACAGCTTACTTGGGCCAATACTCTTTGTTTTGTATATCAATGATCTACGAGTATTTGAAAATTGTCTCAATAATAACATGAAAAGAATAAATTACAGACGACATGATATTTACATATATTACTCTGATAGTATTATAATAATACTAAATAATTCCTACATAACTCCAGGTTAAAAAAATTCTTGTTTTCATTTTTTTTTCTTGTAGCATTTTATTTGTAGTATAACAAAGTAACATTGATGTCTTCAGGATGTAAGTACATATAATTTTTTTTTAAATTCTGATATTTATAAAGTTTAAATAATGGACACGTTTTGTTCAAATTTTATATTATCCTGCAAAGCTAATCCAATTTAATGTTCATTTCTTCCCTTTTTTACATATAAGTCTGGAATTTCAAAGCTTCACACGTCGGTAAAATGTAAAGTACTTGCATATTTTATTTGGACATCAAACCGAGTCTTTCATGCTATTCATTCTGCATCGTTAATTGTCGATTTTACTACTTTCTGTATTTACTACGTTCAACTGTTACTCCTTAATTGCAAACGTTTATACTAAACCAATCTTGGCCTCTTGCAAATAAAATCACTGATTGCAAATTGCGTCGTTATGTTAAATTAGTTGGCATGTACTTATTTATTCACATATTTTTTTTATTTTTTTAGTTTTATTGCGTCTGAAATTTTCATTTCACTATGATTCGAATGGGTTACAAAGTTTATTTAATTTATCGTTTTTCGACCAATTTACATAAGCTTGATACAAAAAATTAATGGCAAAAGTAGCACATACAAGTCTTTTTAATTAATCAAACTTATTTTACAAAATAGTTAGTAACGATTGCTTATTAATTAATTCAACTTTAACTTGCTGTAACTTTCTAGTTATTGAGTATTTATTAAAAGTTTATTAAGAAAAAAGCTTTACTTTGATCTCCCCCTAACAGCCCTTCCAGTCTCCTCCGTATATTATGAGACACACCCTGTATTGTATCTGTATCATTTGAATTTCTTGTTTCTGCTCAATATCTAAAGATATTTATATGAAAAAAATCGAAAATAAACGAGTGTTCAATTGATCAAAGATTCATAACCTGCTCCAGAGTGTTATAAAAAAAATTCACAGTTTGGCTGCACCTGATACATTTATGTATGTATTAAAGTATTAAACAGTGGAAATAATTTGAATTTTGATCATAATGAAGGATTTCGTATTTAAAATAAAAGACATAAATGTGTTAAAATCAAAAAGTTTTAGAACAACAAAATTGAAATCTTTACTAAAACAAAATAATGAAAAAAATTACATATATAAAAAAGCGATCAATTTCCTGTCATTATTTTGATTTGAGTCAGTTTTTTTTTGACACTGCAAATTTAGATGCTTTGATACGCCGAATCCATTAGACGAATTCAAATCGAATTCTACGAAGTCATTTAATTCTCCGGTTTGTTTCTCTCGAACATTATAAATTATAACTGAGAATGTGTACTTGAATTATAAAACACCCATCACGAAATAAACACTATTACGTACTCACGTAGCATTTCACGTGCTCCCTAATTGACGGCCAAGCTTATAACCCCCCCGCCGGCCCCCCTCACCCGGCGACACCGCGTTCAAAACGCTTTGAAAGATGAATGATTAGCCAATATAATCACGAGCTGTGTCGTATTTTAATGCCCGTTACTCACCGGATTAGTAATTTTCTTTCTGATACATCGCATACCGTGTGATTCAGACTCAGTCATTTTAACGCGTTGATTCATTGGAATCGTGCAAGTAGAAAATAAACACCGTGTCCGAAGTACTCACATACACACACATACAAAAGAGCGTCCGTAAAATTTTATTGTTTATACATAGGCCAAAAGCCTTGGTATATTTTACGTGTGTGGGAAAAAAGCAACTAGTGGAAAATTTTCACAGACTAAAAAAAAAGTCAGTAGATCATTAAAGTCTATCACTCTTATATTTCCTGTGCCATTTTCTTCAGCCTTTCTAGAATCAAATTTATCTCTTACGCTATAAGTAGAGGACGGAATTTCATATTTTGTTTGAGCGTCGCGTCGCTGTGGCGTTACACGTTGCCGCCTTGTTTGAAATAAACCTAACAATGAACACATGATGTAAACAGTTCATTTTTCCAATATATGCTGATTGATTGATCGATAAGTCAAAGAACTTGAAACAGTGAAACGTGAAACAGCGGCTTTTGTCATGTAACATCATTTCGTCGTATGAAAGAAAGATCTATACGATCGACATACGAGCCCCGTCAACTATAGGTTCGGACATTTTACTTTTTACCTTCTCGTCTCACATAACTTTCCAAGTTTCTTAATAAAATTAAAATACTACATACTATTTGAATTATATATCATATAAGTATGTTACAACGGAAAACATATTAAAATTTTCTATCAGTTTCTACAATATAATTTTACCTGTAATAAATTCTGACTACTATATCTTCGGACACTTTCTATTTATTCAATAAATAATAACATCAAGTACTCATTGATTTAACAAAGTGTATCGATATCACCTATTTGTATTTACAGAACAGGTATAAACGTCAAATTCTTGTTACTTTGTAACCACAGATTTGTAACTATGGCGCGTGGAAAAGCATTGTCGTTTGAAATTCGTAAAATAATTAGAAATATGCATAAATCTGGACAAAGTGGGAGAAAAATTGCAAAAACTTTGTGTCTGCCAGCTGCCACAGTTGCCGATATTATTAAGAAATATAAAAAAACGGGATCGTTAGATAGCGGAAGTCCAGGACGTCCAGCAACAATTACACAACGTGATATTCGAGCACTGATTAATGTTGTTAAAGAAAATCGAAGAAGAAATTTACGTGATATAAGTAAATTGTGGTCTGAAAAACTTGGAAAATCAGTGTCATTAGAAACCACCCGAAAATATTTAAGAAAAAACGGTTATAAGTTTTCTAAGGTATCTATCTTTTAATACTTTGTCTTAATTATGCTAATGCAGAGACTTGTTTTTCAAAGGCAAAGGAAAACCATTATTAACGATAAAGCAGAAAAAGAATCGTTTAAAGTGGGCTAAGGAGCGACTATTTTGGACGGAGAGGCAATGGGGAAACATCATTTTCAGTGATGAATCTAGATTTGAAGTGTGTGTGGGTGATATGAGGAAACGGGTGATACGAAACAAGAATGAAGCATATCATAGAGATTGCCTCAAAAGAACTGTTAAATTTTCAGCAAGTGTGATGGTATGGGGCTGCATGTCTAGCAGAGGTTTGGGGAAGCTACATTTTATTAACGGTTTAGTGAATAGCCAAAAATATATACAGATCCTCGAAACAAGTATGCTTTCGTCCATAGAGTTATTATCGACCGGTGAAACATATACGTTTCAACAAGATGGTGCCTCCTGCCATTCGGCAAGAGCTACTAAGCAATGGCTACAAGACCATAGCATACAGACTCTAGAATGGCCTTCGAGTAGCCCCGATCTTAATCCTATCGAGACGATATGGGGAATAATGAAAAGGAGGTTGCGATCAGAACCACAACGTACATTGCCCGAATTACGAGAAAAAATTCAAGAAATTTGGAACTTTATAACCCCAAATAAATGCAAGCAATTAATTGACACCATGCCTGATAGAATAAAGGCTGTTGTAAGAGCAAAGGGCGATGTTACTCAATTTTAATTTTTAATAGTTCAATGTTAATTAGTCATTTTTAGTTGTTTATAATACATATTCTTGCTTATTTCTGCAATTTTATTTTATACACTAACAAATTATATGACATAAATGCAAAAACCATCTTTTTATACATATACATATTTCGCAAGAAGCCAAGAAATAAGTAAAATCGTAGTGTCCGAACTTATAGTTGACGGGGCTCGTATAGTAAAAAAATTATCTGTAGTAAATGTTATTATACGGGGTTGGGTAAAAGTCTGAATCCACGCTGATATCTTTTACACCGTTACTTGAATTTTATTGAGATATGTCAATTCTAGAGTTGCAGGCAGATTGATCAGTTAAAAGCTGAAAGCTATTAGATCTTTATTTTATTCATGAAATTTTGTGTGAGTAACAACTGTTTCGAAAAGTAAAATTTGTAATTATTCCTCATTTAAAATTTTCCTCGCAAACCACTTATTAGCGCCTCCTTAATTATTAGGACGCTGACGGTTAATTAAATTAACACCTACGTTAGTTAGTGAGCATGCAATCCTATACGTGGTCGACACAAAAAAGAATTCTGGATTTGTTTTGACCTCACCGCCGCTGGCGTGCTAATAGGTGTTTTTTCATTTTGATCCTTTAATTCCCAAACGATACGGGAATATCTCGGAATTAATTACTGTATCTTGTTATTGCAATTAAAGTGTTTATTATTCTCCTCTGTAGGAAACACGATAGCAAAAAGTCATAACCCAAACAAATCTGCTTTGTTGTGCGGTGCAGCAAAACTCTTTGTTTGTTAAGTAAATGTTAAAATGCCGCTCAGTTGGGAGACTTTAACCAAAAGTACTAATGGCACCTGCGTCATAAAAAAAATAATAATTTTGTTTTTGACGTTACTGGTTATTAATTATTATGTGTTTTCAGAATAAGTATTTGTTTATTCTGCGGATTTTATGAGAAATATCTAAATTGCAAAGGAAATTTTTCGGTTTTTGCTTACTTTTTATTTTTCCCGATTTCACAGTCTTTGCAACTCTAAAATCTAATTTTTTCTTTTTGAGGCTTTTCTCTTACCAATTCCAAAATTTTCAAGTTCCTTTAACTGCTTTATAAACAAAAGGTTTACTTTAGAAGTCGAACATGATAATAGTATTAACTTTTTCGACATTACTATCACCAGATTTTTACAATCATTTTCTTTTAAAATTTTTAGAAAACCTACCAATACTGATACTGTTATTAATTTTAACTCAAATCACTCTACACAACATAAACTGTCTGCTTTTGTAGCTTTTTTCCATAGAGCTTTTGCTGTACCCATGAATTACACCAATTTCGCTGGTGAAATCAAAATTATCCTTCAAATAGCTTACAATAATGATTTTTCTACAGGCATTAGGTCCGATTTCTGATAAATTAAGAAAATCTCTTAATTTACTTAGTTTAATTACTTAATTTACTCTTGAAGACGTTAAAGTTACTTTTTCAAATAATTCTAATATTTTGTCCTTGCTTAGTAATACAAAGGATAAAGTTGATTTCATGAGGAGGAGTGGTGTTTATTCCTTGAAATGTGGTGATTGTAATTCTATATACATAGGCCAAACAGGTAGATGTTTGTCTACTCGTTTAAATGAACATTTAGCTTCTGCCAGATTGGATAAAACCAATTCAAATTTTGCTAACCATATCATTGAGACTGGACATAATAATACTGCCAATCATGAGATCAAATTGATCCACCAAAAGTCTTAAACTCAATATTGCCGAAATTTTAGAAATTTTTTTACACGGGAAGAACAGTAACGTCACTCTGTTAAACGATCAGATTCAGTTTTCTCATCTTAACTTTTTTGAATCCATTAATTGGAAAAAATTTAATTAATTTGATGGCCTCAATTCTCTCTTTTTCCATTTTCTCGAAAGTGATTGATATTTTAACTTTTATTTTAATATTTTGAGTTTTAACTTGTTTGTGGTGTAAATTCCAGCTTTTTAGCTTTTATGTTTGTGATATACGAATAGTTCGTCTCGCATTTTCCAAATTTTGTATTTACTAAGCTTTCTGCTTCGATTTTCAAAATTAATTTGGTTCTTTTGCTCTAGTTTTCAAAGAAAAATAAATATTGTGACCCTGCTGGGAATTTAACTTTTCATGTAACTTAGGTTGGCATTAGGCCTTACCCTATGTCGTCGCGCTGTCCTTTGACTTTAGTTTAGAAATGGCTACGCTTGCGGATTCGACTTAAATAGGTTTGTAAATCATTTTTCTACTTTTAGCAGTAATTTCATAAGTATTTTTTAAACTTTGTAGTTTTGAAACATGTCAACTAGTCAACTTTAGTCAAGTTTGTCAATCTGATGATTGATTAATAAACAGATTTGGAAATTTAACCTAGAATTTATAGTGACTCGAGGCTCCTTTTCGACAATAATTTTTCAAAAAACAAAAGGTATGTCAACATCGTTCAGGTACCTATAGTTTGGTTTAACTTTATTTTTACCGAACAAGATTTTTCCTTATGTTCGATAAGTACTTTATTATGGTTGTATTAAGTAAACGATTAATTTGAGAAAAAGATACTACAGTGATCAATCAGACTGGGAAAATTGATTACCATAGCGTTAAGCGAGAGTTTGAAAAAAGTTGGTTGTGAGGGTAGGTTAGAGCAGCAGTGATGTTTCTTTAGGTATAATTACTATTTATAGCAATTTCACATTTTATGATGCAATCTTATTCATAAGATACCAATATACCTGTCGTCTTTCGAATTATTTGAGCTGCGTTAAGCTAATAGTCAACTTGCACAAAGTTTTCAAGTCAATGATTAGACTAAAAATAGATTTGATTGACATTTAACTTATGTACTGTATTAGAAAGAATAAAATACAGTAAAGAGTGTTTCTTTTATCTGGCGTTGAAGTTGGCCATGAAAATTTAATTGTGAACCATCATCATCATGATAGTTGCTAATTTGACATTCTTTTTTATTTTGGTGTGTTGAGAGGTTTGGAGAGATCTTTATAAGACGTCATCAACGGAAATCCAAGTATCAGACGTGTTGGATTCACCCGGTCATAGCCTTTCTAAAGGTCTTTCCAGACGCAGGTACCTACCAACTAAAACTCCTACTCCGCTCTTGCAGCTGCTAATTCCTGAAATCCGCCGTTAGGAATTTCGCACTGTCAGAAGTTAATATTCACTGCTAGTTACTAGGGTCCAGCAACTTGGCGCGCTGTCAAATTGTTTTCAATCAAATATTTGTCCCGTATTTCCTATTAGCCTCATTCCTTATTTCTTCCCATCTCTTACAGACAAAGACTGTATGTTCCGGCGAGTCTACGTCGTGGCAATACCAGCAGGCATCGCTATGTATTTTCCCCATTTTGTGGAGGTATGTCGGGAATACTCTTTGTCCCATAAGTGCTTGCGTGATGTGATGGTCGACATCACCAAATTTCCTACTGCACCATTTGCGCAGATCCCTCATGAATGTCCTCGTCCATCCACGGTATACGTCCCAGGATCCTTGCCATGCTTCATGAGCGTCTCTCGAGTCTATGCAGCGGTTGCTGTCCCTAGGTACTGTTGAGTCCTTTCTTCTGCTTTCAGGTTCACTGGCGGTAGAGCTGCTATCGCCAGAATGGTCTGAGTGGCTACGTTCTGTAAGCAGAGGTAAGCCATTTTCCAGTTTACAGACTCGAGGAGATGCGGTGACCAGATAGATGTCGCGTAAAAATCGTCGAGAGTACGACTGCAGCCGGCACCTTCCTTTTCTTTGCACGCGGGCTGCCAATGTTTGGCAAGAGTCTCGCAAGTGCCATTAGGGATTTGTTTGCTTTCTCCCTTGTTCTATTTATGTGGACAGTCATTTTTAGGTCTCTGTCCAGGTGGACTCCTAGGTACTTAAGATCTGGCCTGCTGGTTATTACAGTCCGTTCGAAATTGATTGGTTCTTCTTTCAGCTTTCTGGGCCCTGCCAGGATTTCCGTTTTGCTCGTGGCTAGTTTCAGGTCATGTTCCTCCAACCAGCGTTTCGTTCGTAGCATCCCGTATTGTGCTGTTTCCTCAAGTAGTGTCGGGGTTTTCGCGGTAAGTATTATGGCCAGGTCGTCCGCATATGCCATCAGCCTATCCCACTTGCTCTCGCAGTATACAGGATGTTCCACAGAGTCGGTCCAAGGATTCACTATCTCCGATCAGGAGGCCGAATTAAAAAGGCCAGCATTAGGCAGAAGTTTCTGTGCTGGCATGCCGCCTTTTTGGTATCTTTTACGATGTTCGAGACCTTAAGGAGGGCGTCCGTAGTAGATCTGCCCGCTCTGAACCCATATTGGTGGTCATGCAGGATCTCCCCGTTGTCTAACTCCTCCATTGGTCGCTGTTTGATGGGCGATTTCAATAGTTTGGGTCTCCACTGGTCGCTGTTTGATGAGCGATTCCAAAAGTTTGGATGCTCTTAGGCTTCTCTACCAGTACGAGCCTAGTCTTCTTCCAGTTGTCAGGGAAAATACCCCCAAAAGTCGTTCATCACTTGTATAAATACGCGCTTATTTGCCGTTGGAGCGGCTTTTACTACTTCCGGAGGGATGTTGTCCGGTCTCGGGAACTTATTGCTCTTGATTTTGCCCGGTCTAATTCTGCACTTGTAAATGGGGTGATGTCTTCTTTATTTAACTCTATTGCAGGCCAGGTAAGTAATGGTAAGCCTCGTCGGAAACACCCGATCCACTTGATCTGCAACGTCGGTGTTATTGAGCTGTATAGGTGGTCTCAGTCTCAGTGTCTTAGTGACCAATAGGAATCCCTTGCCCCAGGGATCATTATCTAGGTCCCTGCATAGCTCCGTCCACGTGATGGCCTTTTGTTTCTTAATGGCCAGCTTGAGATCGTTTTTCTATCTTCTTGTGATGTGAATGAGATGCATTTCCTGCGTTTGTCCGCAATTTCATCCGTCCACCAGTAGATTGGTTTACGGCGACGTGGGTTTGACGCTCTAGGGGTTAGAGGTTTGTTGCACAACTGAACAAGGTTCTCGGTCAGATTGGCCGGAGTGTAATTCTTGCAGTCCTTAATGAGGTTCATCATTTTGCTTACGGAGGCGTACCATCCCATCATTCGGTGTTACGTGTTACGTCTCTCGTTGCTTGCGCTTTGTTTGCTAAGGTGAGGTAATGATTCTGTGGTGGTTCATGCTTTCTACGTCCTCCTCTACTTTCCAGTTTACGATCTTGCTGGCTAGTGCCGCAATTGCCATTGTGATGTCTATAATGGAGTTTCCTAAGGCATTGACAAAGGTGGGCGTCCGGTCCCTGTTTAGGACGGTTAGGTCTAAAAACTTCGCCCATTTTTCCATCGCTTTGCCCTTTCTGGTTTTATTACGGCAACCGAAGATGTATGACTTAGCATTGAAGTCATTGGGTCCTTATGTTTGCTTCCAGGTCATTCAAGAACTCTACAAAATCTCCCAGAGGTCTATTCGGGGAGAAGTAACACCGGTACATCGCCAGTGTCTCCAGTTCGACTCTAACGAAACCGTTTCCTTAGTGGTGCCCCAGGACGGTAATGCCATTGTTGATACCTATAAAAGAATCTAACCTATTATCACAGAAGTATTTTTGAGCGAACTTCCGGTTTGGTTCTTGACCAATCAAGACGTCGATTCTCCTTTCGTACGCGATCTATGCGACCAGGTCGTGGGCCGCCGCGTGCTTGTCTACGTCTAGTTGCAGAAAGTTTAAAGCGATGCTTTTCTTGGGCTCTGTTTTGTTGTTCGGCTTGAGCCCACATCGTTTTTGGCTTGAGTTTCTTTCTTCTTCTTTCGCCACTCCGCTTCCATTTTCTTGTCGGGCCTTGGTCTAACAGATCGTATCTCGTGCTGCTCATCATTTTTCTTCTTCCTCTTCTTTCTTTCTTTCTATTTTCAACGCTTCCCTGAATGCTAATTTGACATCTGAACTTGCTTTTCCTAACCTTGCTTTCTAGGATTCAAACTCAACAGTACGCTAGGAATGTGATTGTATTGTAATAAACGACAAAGACAGTAAGAATGAGATTTGTTGTAATAAACAGAAACAAACGACAAGAAAATAAGATTTACTATATAGAAATAATCAAAATTGTGGTGCGTTCACAATAAGCACATTGTCATGGCCAAATTTAAAAAAAAAACGTCAAACATTATAAGTCAAAATGATAGAGAATCTGACATGTTGTTCCTAACCCTATCAAATAAATTAAATGCCAATCAAATCTAGGGACCTTAATCAAACGACTAATTGTCTCATGGCGGATTTCACAGAAGTTACTTAAATTTAATCATCCGTTAAAAATAAACGTTGCCATGTTTACATGTGTTGAAGGTATAGGAATGATTTTTCTTAATCCATGATTAAAGTTAAGTAACGTTTGTGAAATCCAGCGTCAATCAACTACCTTAATTAACAAGTGATTTAGATGGATCAATAGCTGCTTTCGTTTTGCCACAAATCTTACCTCAGATCACTTAAACGTCATTTCCGTTAGCACGAACAAGTAAGTTTGAATAGATGTTTCAATCTAACAACTAATGGGAATGCTTGAGCGGCAAGGTGGGAGGTTGAAATCTCAATTCAAACTCACTTGTTCATGCTAACGGAAATGACGTTTATCTGATCTGAGGTGAGGTTTGTGGTAAAAGGAAAGCACCTATTGACTTGACCATTTTGTGCGCAAGTTGACCGCTCACTTAACGCAGCCTGTATGAAAATTAAAAATTAAAAGTGTTAGTTCTTGACACTTGACATTTAAATAAAGTAATTCGTATTTGAAAGTTTAGAAGATTTAAATATTTACGAAAGTTTGGTTCAGACAGTATGACACTGAAAACAAATTTTGTTTATAATCATTTAATTTGAATCATTTGTTTGCGCACCCTTATTTCTATGAAAATTTTAATTTATCTACCGAGTGACTCGCCTGATTTAACCGCGGACATTTCATTTGAGAAACGAAAACTGTTGACAACCAAAATATATTTGCTGAATCATGTTCCACGGGTGTGAAACTTGTAGGATATGTTTCAATTGCATTTCCAAAAAGGCATCATTAATACATGAACAATTACAAAAATTAAATTTTTCTTTTAATTTTACGTTATAGAATGGATTCTGTAATGAATTATGAAGTGACAATTAAATAGGTGATTTTTTTACATATTCCTCATTAAAACATTTTTAACTTTTTTGTTGTTGCTTTTGTCATTCATAAGAAACTATTTGCTAATTATTGCTAAAATTTATAATGTAGCTACGCATCATGTTCCTTCTGCGTATACATATTATATGCAAACACGTTTTATGTCTGAAACGTCAAATCATTGAGTTCACAGTCCAAAAATTCAAACTATGTTAATGTTGGCCCACTCGACTTGGCAACGTATAAATCAACAATGAGTCTTTGAGTGATGCGTCGAAAATCGAAAACATTGATTTTATTTGAAACCCCACTTCATGTTTACGCTATCATGAACACGATCACCTACACACACCATAAATAATAAACCGACCAGATTTGCAAATGTAACTTTTTTTTTTCCTGAGCAATCTTTTTTTAGTTAACTACCCCCCCAAAGGTTGCTATTACAGAGCGAAGAGAAAAAATAAATTTTTCCTTCCTTGTAAATGTTTACAGTGCACAGTTTTATTTATGAGAAATTATCTCCTAAAGGGTTTTCGTTTTAAATAATTTCATCGGTATAATTTAATAAACACGAGCATGTTGTTGGCTTGCCCGAGAGGATTTTCATGGAAAAAATAAACAAAAAGGAAAGAAGCGTGCGGCAATGAGTAGGCGTTTTTCCCAAATGCAGGCTTATTCGTTCTTTGTGTGGAAGATACGCGAGGTAAAGGCATCTATCCTTGGTTGGGCTGACGGCCCCAACTGGCGAAAAATGTAAATGTATAAATAGAACTGCACAAGGTCGCCATTTTCAATGTCAGTCTCGACGTTTTCATAAATTTATTCCTAGAATATGCACTCGCACCCACGTTTATTTGCGCTCGCTTTTGTGCGCTGTTCGCCTTTTTTTTTTTCAAAATTAAGTACCTTAATCTAATAATCTCGCAGATAAAGCCACGTGCAGTACACACAGGATGTTTATTTTCGCGCACTTCGCTTCCAGTAAACAAGTGCGTATCATTCCAGTTAAGATTACCAACACCACATTAAACATGCAGTATATTTATGAGAAAATTGTACTGAATAATAACATTTACAGTGAAGAAATACTAATCTTACTCGCTCGATTGAAAAATTATGCTAAAAATGATAAAACGTGCATGAACGTTGTTATTCCATGTGGTAGGTAGTACAAACTGAGCAACAATAATTAGGATTTTTTTTAATCATTTCGTTAATTAATTAATCCTTGCATGCTGAAATTCAGAGAATTCTTTTGGGAAATTACGATTAAAGGACACACGAAATTTAATTAGTTTACTTATTTACTTGATTCAGTTCGGATAGACACAACGCCCCTGGTTGATATGGTATCTATTAACACTACTTGTTAAATTCGATTTACGCGTATTTTAACCATCGCATTCAGAATAATTTTCGCCATTCTAAATTCAAAATTATTACTAAAATCGAAATTTAAATTTGATAATTTGCTTTTAATAAAAACGGCATATACGAGGGTTGTTAATGAAGTTGTCGGAATAGCATATTATTTAAAGCCAACGTACGTCACTATTATTGCTCTGATAAGCAAAATAAAATCATTCAAAATGAATCTGTGGTATCATATTTACAAAGTTTATTTTTATTCTCAACCAGTTTCGTTTTCCGTGTAAACATTTTCAAGTGGTAACCCTATAAGAAAAAGGATGAACTTAAAACTAACGACCGTTCAATTGTAAAGTTCATCAAGTTGGTTTTGATTTTTTTATGAACTTCCTGAACCGAATGTCGTTTAATGGATGACTGTTGTCAGAAAAAGGGATAACTTCCTGAACCGATTGTCGTTTAACGGATGACAGTTGTCAAACAGTTATAACCTGCCTTTTTTTAAATTTCTCCTCGTAGTTGGCCGTGAATTGTTAGTTCTGAACCCCAGCCTCAATCGAACAGACGTATGAAATGGCATAAAACTGTTTTTTGAACTTTAGGACATTTCTTTCAATAAGAAAACTGAGGTTATGATATGTGTCATTATTAAATTTCAAGTAAGGCTGGTTCACGACTAACAATTCACGGCCAACTACAAGGAGAGATTTAAAAAAAGGCACGTTAGTATTTTGCTTATAATCTAATATGACATAACGTACAGTGATTGCTCCAATTCAAGACCTGCTTCACAATGTTATGGATAATTCGAAGGTTACTTAATGAACTTTTCAATTGAACGCTTGGTATACAGTATGTGCCCGGATAGAGTTTACAAGAGCAGAAAAAATTATTTTTAATTTTGCAAAAAGATGTCAGATAATATTGTTGTTTGATTTATAATGAACATATCTGTAATTAAAGCTTCAACTTTATTACAGTGTGTTCTTAAAATCGAAAAAGAAAAAAGAAAAACAAAACTTTAAACTATTAGATTATCCCACCACCCCTCTCAGTATATAATTCAAGTAGCTCCTTGTAACTGTTATGGATTTCTTGAATTATATAAAAAACTCCTTTGGCATTTTGTAAAATTAAAAAAAAAATTCCTCTTGTAAATTCAATCCTGGGTCATACTGTATGTATGTATAAATAAATAATTGTTTTTAATTTTTCAAAAAAAAAAACTATAACGCCCAGTTGTACAATTCCAGCTTAACTTTAAGCCAAACCCTTAACAACAACAATGTATTTACAAGATACAGAAACATTTTACTTAAAAAAGTTTTTTTTTTGTTTTGACAAGTCAAAAATAAAGATTTTTCACATTTGATTCCGACTTTTTGGTGGCCACTGTATAAAATCTATAAAAAAAATATACACATTACACATACAATATATCGAGTGTATTTATTTAAGACATACCGGGTGTCTCAAGCCATGTATTCCCAAATTTCTTGACTTTATTTTCCCTTAAAACATTTTGTTCTTTTTTTTTAAAGTAATCGACAATATTTCCAAAAAAAAAATTATTATTTGTACTTCTTTATTTATTAATTGATAACAGAACAGTTAGTATGATGACGGATTAAATCATTTGATTGTCAGAAAACTTTTGTGAATTACATACAAAGATTTGTAACTAAATAATTTAATTACATACACGGTGCCATTCAAAAATTTTGTTTTTGGTTTTTACGAAATTTTTTTATTAAAATCACGGTGCGCGGCGTCCTTACATAAAGAGTTGCCAACCTCAAGAATTCAACACTTTTTAGGGATTTCTTAAACCAAAAATGGACAGAGATTTTTTATTAAAAACCATTATTGAAAGGGACTTTTGGGGGCTTTGGGGCCCTTTTTGCACTGTCTCTCTATAAGTCAACAATCAGAATTTGTCTTTGTTATTTTACTTTAGAAGAAAGAAATATGGATTACCGGTAAAACAGTTGTCGACATGTTTTCGGCGCACATTTTCTGTATAAATTATTTCATGACCACAAAATAAAAGAAATAATTTAATTAGTAATTATTAAATTAAAAAATTACTAGATTTATGTTATTAAACCGATGACAAGAACACTACCTTAAATTTCAGACAATTCTGAATTTACTAAAATTTGTCTGAAATTTCAATAGAAAGTCACCAGATCTAGTGACAAAATCACTAAATCGGCAACAGTTTATGGCGTTTTTACATAAAAAGTTGCCAGCATCAGGGATTTAACACTTTTTAGTGATATCTTAAACCCAAAAGGCACAAATATTTTTTTGGATTTTGAGGGACTTTTCCAGGCTTTGGGGTCTTTTTTGCTCTGTCTGTGAGCCAACAATCAGAATTTGTCTGTTATTTTACTTTAGAAGAAAGAAATATGGATTGCCGGTAAAACAGTTTCTGTCATGTTTTCGGCGCAAGCGTTCTATATAAATTATTTTATGCCCACAAAATAAAAGAATTAATAAATTAATTATTAATATGAACATGAAGCGAAATTATTATTATTGAATTATAAAATTACTAGATATGTTACTAAACCGGTCACAAGATCACTAAATTTCAGACATATCTAAAGTTTTAACAGAAAGTCATCAGACCTAGTGACAAAATCACTAAATTACCAACAGTACATCGCTGTACTTGCATGCAGAGTAGCCAACTTGAGGGATTTAACCCTCTTTAGGGATTTCTTAAACCTAAAAGGGACAAAGAGTTTTTTTTTTATTAAAAACCATTATTTTCAGGAACTTATGGACTTTTTGAAGCCTTGATTTTCTTTTTTGCTCTGTATATGAGTCAACAATCAGAATTTATCTTTGTTATTTTACTTTAGGAGAAAGAAATATGGATTACCGGTAAAACAGTTTCCGTCATGTTTTCGTCGCGCGCGTTCTACCGACTGATTTTTTAATTTTTTTATCAACTCTTGCCATGAAATCTGGCCGGCATGTCTTAGCTTAAGTGAAAAGTACATCATTACACTCCTTTATGCTGTTTTACGGTAAAGCTACGCCATGCCCACCAAATTCTATGGCAAAAGTTGATTAAAAATTTAAAAAATCACGCAGTAGAATATAAAAAAGTTTTAGCATTTTCGATTGGCTGCTCTAGAGCACTCTCAGAGTATTTTCATCTTATTTTAACGTCATGTAGGGTCATGGCACCACTAAAGAAACCGACCCCAGTTATATAAAAAAACGAAATAATTTTAAACGTACCGCCATTTTTTTCTCATTTGATTGGATATTCTTCTTTCCAATCACAAGTTTACATGCGCTATTTCAATTTTCTTTGCTCAGTTTTCAATCGTTTTTGTAAGGGTGTTGATTGAGATGTGATCTGTGCATGAAAATAGTAAGGTAATAGTAAGTAAGTACCTTTTAAAATGGAATAGTTTAGTTCCTTTCAATATTTAACAAGTTTCAATGGTATTATAATAATCACAATAGTTAAAATTAAATGTTTTTAATGTTAGATAACCTCAATTAGTAAAAATTCATATATTCTTTGGGGTGTTCCTTTACTGGATCTTGTGAAAAGTATAATTGCAGAGAAGAAACAAATGTTCCCTTACTAAGTTTTTCACATTCTTACTATATTTTACCTCTTTAATGTACAATTGTAGTGTTTAGAAGGTTTACTGTAAATTTTAGCTTCATGCAGTAAGAGTATCCTGTAAAGAAATACGCGTTTAAGTTGTTCCTTTATTTTTTTGGTTGTAGACAATGGAGCCTGCACTAAAACTCAAACGCTTCAATTATTCTCAAAATTCTTTGGAGACAGCAATAGAAGAGGTTTTATTATTGTAATAGCTACTACCTACATACCTAGTTAATAAATTTTGTTGTACACTCTGTTTCTCTACTGGCATCCAGTGTTTGTTCATTAGGTATAAGTGTTCCTTTACTGGTGTTTTTGACAATTTTAAGAGTAACTTTTTTTTATATTTTTATAAGTAAAGGGCCTAAACAATGCAACTCGGTGACAGAAAGAGAACATTCTAGTACTACAGAAAAGTAGATAACAAAACGACTGCTTATTATTTGTGTATAATTTTTGAAAATGCAACTGTTCTTGAGTGTTCCTTTACTGGTGCCATAATCCTAAAAATAAGGGATGAAGATAATCTGAGAGTGTTCTAGAGCAGTGATGGCGGACCCATAACCCGCTAGAATATTTAGAGTGACCCTTGTAGATATAAAGTGTATAATAATTTCGATTATTTTCATCATGGACTTCTTTTCACTGCAATAATAGGAGTGCGACCTACTAGATTTCACAAGACAGTGTGTCTTATCCAACCTTGATCCAGCCTGCGCAGTTTGTTAGCTTACATGTTTCTCCACTGTCGCCACTTACCAAAAAAAAATCTGAATCGAATTATATCATTGCTTTTCTTATTCTTTTGTTATTGCGTTTACGTAAATAAAGGCTTTACTATTATTATTAAAAGTTTTCTTTTGTTTTTCATTCATCTTATTCTTCGTTGTTTCGTTGTTGATTGTTTTATTTCGCTCTTGTTTTCTTGTTTCGCTCTTGTTTGTTTCTATAATGCATTTTTTCTTACTTTGTCGGCTTCTAGCGTTTTTCTTTTGTTTTTTGATCTTCAAAAGCCTACCGTCGCAGAATCGTCGATTTTGTAGGATGTTTTGTTTTAATTTCCTGGTTTTTTATTTTATTTATTTGAGTGGAGATGCAGAAAATCAAAAGGAGGAATACATCGCCAATCTTTTTTTGTTTCTCATTAATCTTATTCTTCATTGGTCGTTTTGTTTCTTTTGTTTTAATGAATTTTTCTTCTTTTTTTGATTTTTTGCGGTTTTCTTTTGCTTTTTTTTGCCAGTTTTTAGCCTTCAAAATCCTTCCGTCAGAGAATCGTCGATTAGCTTGATTCTTTTGACCCGTTGTAAAAAGGGTTCGCCATTCCTGTTCTAGAGCAATCAATCAAAAGCCCTATAAATTTTCAGGCGTTTGTTACAGTTTTTTTACATTACCAGTGTTGCCAGATGGGAGGATTTTTCCCCTTTTTCATTTTCTAATAACAAGAACGGCAAAGGACTCCCTTCATTTTTACAGACAGATACGCTTTTAGAGATAATCTGTCGAATGAAATGTATAATGAATCATAAAAGAAATTATTTTTATTTATTTATACGTGACGTACCTAGATATGAAGAAACATTAAAGAATATTCAGCGAACAGTAATTCCGTCCTTATTCCACGGTTGTAAAACTGGGCCTTAGTGTTTCTTTCAATAAATAATTATTTTTTTACTGCATTCTCTTTCTTCAATGCAGAAAGGGATTTTCTACTATAAAAAAAAGATTTTCCGTCAGGAATTTTTCAGTTTCACGGGTTGGTAAGACTGCTTGCATCAAGAAGGTTGTGAATGGATAATAGCATGCACACTGGCCTGAAACCGATCGGACTCTATGACCATAATTTTACAAGAAACCTGCTTTCTTGCATAAAACAATCATTTTATACATTTTGTTTACTTATTTAAATATTTCATGAAATTAATTTAATTAAAATTATGTATTAAAAGTATTCGTTTTCATCATAATCGGTAGAGAAGGGGAATAACCCAAAGCAGCTTTCTACGTCGGTCACCAGATAAGTATTGGGCATTTTCTATAATTGGGGCAGTGGATACACCGTACTCTATTTTTCTCACTCTTACATACAGTAAGTCTCTAAATGTTCTCTCTCACACTTCTACCTCGGTTATAATCCGGGTGAATTATCGTAAATGCCTAATTGCGATCTCTTGCAAAATCTGTCCATAATTCAGAGGTTATGTAGACGTGGAATCATTCGTATGAACTACTGGAAGTCAAAAAATAAAGAAAATGTTACTTTCACATTTCGAAAATGTTACACGTTGTGACTTCCAAGCAATCAATATAGTATTTACTATTAACTCAGTATAATTCTTATTTGCAAGTTCTCCAGGTACCTAATTAAATATCGGAGGCGTTATTTACAACTCCAAATGTTTATTGTTTTCCAAGCATTTGGTAACTGTTCCGTCTGTGTTATTAAGCAAATGCCATCAAAGTACTTCACATCATCAAAGTGATTTGAAAGTTTTTGGAATGCAGTACAACCTCTTTTTTGAATTTATGCGACCGAATCATTCTAATAAATTAATAAAAACCGCACAGACTTTTTTTTTGTTAATAACCGGTGCCGCATTTCACGGCCTGAATTAAAATTTTGCATGCGGTGTGTCGCCGCATATACGTTTGGCCATAGCCCGAGAATAGTGCAGCCTTGACGACAGTCAAGGTCACCGCTCAGACATATCTCCAGGAGTCAAGGAACTCCACGGTCGTCATGCACTGGATAGCTTCTTTAATGGTCTCAGGACGGCCGTAATTATATCATAAAAATGGGCAAATTATTAAATTAAAATTACTAATTGACTTCATACATCTGATGAGCTGCTCGATGGATAGATTAGTAGAATGCACGTTGTACATACGTGCGGCGGAATCATTTTATTTCGTCGAAGGTATGCGGTGACGTAGCGGCAGAAAAACACAAATTGAAAGGTTTCAGTCGGTACAAAGACATCGAGGTTTTGCGTTGTTTATAATATTATTTATGTCCGGTCGCACCGTGGACTTTGTCTTGCGCTTTGGGCGTAAAAGTTTTTTGAACTTTACTAATTTAAGTGGCATTTAAACTTGCGCGAGATTTTTCTGACACAAATCAAAACCGGATTTGTTGCAGATACCAAGGATGTGTGCATGCAAGGATTCACTCAAGAAGCAGCAAGCAAAATAAAAAAAATATGCAAATACATACTTAAAATAGTCCGTGTATTACTCATCACGGTAGAATTAACCTCAAGTTTGTAAATGAGCCTTTAATTTCACCTTTAGTTTGTTTCTGTTTTATCTGATTTATTGTTTCACGGGAACAATTTGCCCACGTACACACTCGTCGAAAAGTTTAATCGCCATGAAGCAGCAAATTTTCAATAAATTAAAACTGTGAATACAGGTAAATAAAAAAGTGGGCAGTTATTTCCTTCTCATTAAAACAAGACAACTTTTAAGAATGCTCAGAGCATTTTCTGAGAAAAACAATTATTTATAAACTATAGAATTTATTTATAATAAAAACCTATACTGTAATTGTAATTCTGAATTTCTCAGAAGAAACGACACAGAAAAACAACGGTTAAATTTAAATTAAAACAAGATAAATTTAAGAAAAGTTTTCCCTTAAGTAAATACCATTACTACTGATTTTTTATTTAGATAGCTGATCTGTCATTAATTCGGCTTTTATCTGAACTAAAAGAAATTTGGTTTTGATCTGAACTAAAATAGATTTGATTTTGATCTGAACTAAAATTGATTTGGTTTGGAACTAAGAAAAACTGAACCCCATTCAACTGCTTTAAAACTTCACCGTTTTCATCTAAAAAAGTGGCTCACCTTTTACTTTTCTCTGATTTTCTTCGAGATAAAAATGAATCAAAGAATAAAAAGATTCTTACGACTTTTTCTTTATTTTTTTTTGTGTATGTCACGAGCAATAAATTAAAAATCTTGTATTTTTCTTATTTTTTATTCAAGTTGATCGGTCATTAACTTGGCGTTCATCTGAACTAAAAAAGGATTTAGGTTTGATCTGAGCGAAAATAGATTTGGTTTTGATCCGAACTACAATTGATTTGATTGTGAACTTAGATAAAACTGGGCCGCTTTCGATTTCTTGTTTCTAAACTTTTTAATTTTATTTATATATTTATGTCTGTCACGTTGCTACGCGAGACTCGTGATCGTGATTGCACGCAACGACCACCTGTGCGCGTAGGGTAGACAATTTTTGGGAAAAATCGGATCGGACCTACCTGTGGGTAGTTCTTGGACGAGGGAAACGCCTGCTGTCCCAGTTGCTCAGTGAAGACGGTCGTGGGCGTGGTAGGTACGCACAAGTGTTCGTCAAAAATATGAGGGGACTTCCCAGATGCTGAAAACCGGAAAGGGCGCCACCTGGCTTATAAGAAACGTTCCCCAAAGTCATGGACCAACGCTAGAGGAAGGTCCAAAATATTCAGCCTGTATAAGTCCGGTTCTAATTTGACTCGCCAGAAGGACGGGGTAAATTATTAGCAAACCCAAAATCCCACCAAAACAATAACAAGAGTATATTGAGCAACAACGGGTGACATAAACAGAACCTGGGTATCCAGTACAAAGTACACCTATCAAAGTCGGCAATGCATGTCGACATTAAAATACGGTAAATTAAATAACTATGAAGAGAACGAAACGTTCCGACAAAAGTATCTAAATACACGTAAACGGATGTACCATACGTCCAAATAAATTTCTGATAAAGGTAGGTAGGATGGAGCATGGAGTGTAAAAATCTACAACACCAAGCAGTTTTTGAAGTTAGTGACATATCAAGCTGTAAGAAGTGGCCAATTAAACTTCAATTTTACTTAACTACTCAAGAACTGGACAATATTTTAGTGTAAATAATGTAATAATTTATCTTCCATGACCTACCTTTATCAGAAATTTATTTGGACATAAGTTACAAACCGCGCACGTTTGGGCCCAACCGTGACGTTCACGAAATAAAAGAACAAAGTTAAACTAGCCGAATTAAATCTAAATAATGCAAAAGACGAAGATAAGTTGAATTATGTAATAAAAAAAAGTGAAAAGTTTAAACAAAGTTTAGTACGAGTATAAATAATTGAGATTACGGAGGGCAGAAGAAATAAATTAAATTAGTCGATACATTTACGCTCGGGTCGCAAATAACTTAGTAACAAAGCCGCGAGAAACGGATCTTGAAGAGCCGGAAAGACGTAAAAAAATTTAAAATTTGAACGATACCAGGGTCCAAGGATCCCGCAGCTCTGAGGAGGGCGCCTATCGCCGATCACTTGCCAGTACGCCGGAGCGACGACGAAGGGAGATTCGGTGTTCCAAACCTCTGTAGGAGTTCCTGCTCGTTTCGTAACGACAAGGACCAGAGCAACCTGAAGAAAGGGCCGAACAGCGGGCTCTAGAGCGATTTGTACTGTGGTAAAGCCGTGACTTCCGTATGCAAGTCCGGGTTATAATCCCATACTGCCATCTGAATAAAAGGAAACGAAACGATAAACACAAACTCACGGAACAAAAACCACGAACGCTATAGAAGAGAATTAAAAGAAAACTTACCTCGTAACGGAGTTACGAGCGCCGAGAAAAGTTTCCACGTGCCGGAGGTTGAGATGAGCAAAACGACCAACGCCCGCCCCACGCCGGAAGTTACAAAACCATCGAACATTCTGGAAGGCAGGCAAGCCAACTGTAGTACCTGTGAATTGACCAGACACGGGTCAAGGAAATTCGAACCATAAACTATCCGACGAGGAAAAGCGAGACGTGAAATTTAACAACGCACGTAAACCTAAACTCCGCGACACGAGAAACAGGATCTATGCGACGAATCGATCACAACAGAAATCGATGGGAAGATCATCTGCGGTCGCAGCAAGTTGGCAACACTACATAACCTCACACTGTCATCGTGCAGCTGTAAACAAACCAAACGACGCAACGGATTCTGGGGCCCCAAGAGAATTTTCGCCGTGAGAAAAGCACCAACGAGGGACAGCGACCATAAATGCAAGGCGGCGCGCAGATTACGACGACACCAAAGATAAGCGGCCAAAATGCAGGTTTAAAAGAATGTAACTCGTCCGCAAGGGCCCCACAGTGCGAAATTAGGAAAGAAAACGTAACAACGTGCAAAAAGAAAACGGTACTTTTTCTTATTTTTTATTCAGATGGCTGATCTGACATTAATTTGGTTTTGATCTGAGCTGAAAGCGATGCTTTGGTTTTGATCCGAACTAAAATTGATCTGGATGTGAACTATATAAACTAAAGTTAATGTAGTAAGTATTAATGAAATACCCTTTTTACGGAACGCGCTGTAAGGCCCCGTATTTTTTAATTTAATTCGGTCAACATCTAGTGCGAACTCATGTGTCACATCGAAACTTTTTCGTGTTGCAATTTTTCATTTTTGAGAATTTCAATCTTCCCGCCGAGTTTTAAATTGTCAACTAGATAATGTAGTTGAGTTGCTTTTTTTGTCTTGATTGACATACAAACTGATTTTAGTAAAATTTCTTCGCAAAAATCAATTACAAGAAATATTCCTATATGTCACTATAATAATAATAATAAATTTATTTAATTAAAAAGACAGCAACAAAAATAAACAAAATGTGTCTTAAGTAACTGTAGCTAGTAATAATAAATAGATAGAAGATATCTACAAAAGAAAAAACTTGTGTGTGGATAGGGTAAAGACAAGTTTTGGGAAACTAAGACTACCCCCAGCCTCCCAGGAGGTCATATTAAGATATGATTTGCCATACACCGATACAAATCTAAAAAAAAATAATCTAAAGTACAAATTCCAATACTCAACATAGGCCTTCAGAGGGAAGAGGCATCTCCATATGACTTAACGGTTTAATCACTATTCAAGTATAGACAAAATGACAGTTTTAGACATAAAACATTGCATAGACCACATCATATGCAAACATCTAGGCCAGACTTTACAATCACAGCACCAACGTGGAATAACCAATTTAACGCTAAATTGTGACAGAAACAATGGTATTCCTTCAGAAGTATCATGTTATAAACGTCAGATTAATCATTCTTGGCAAACACTTGGAATAAGAAGTTTCCAAAATCGGCTCTTAAACGACATTAAACTCTCTATTAATTCATGAACTCTTATTCTTGGTACTATTAACAACCATTTTTTCAACCTTTTTTTTAAATAATTCAATCGAGTTTATTGTTTTCATGTCACTGGGAATTTCATTGTAAATTATTGTGGATAAGTACGTAAAACAACGTTCACCGGTGGTCTTAGAAATTTTTGGGATTTGAGCAATTCTATTTTTCTGCCATGTGTTGTAAGAGTGAGCAAAATTTGTTATTTTAGTTTTATGTTTGAAATTGTATAGCGCTATTTCTAGAAAAAATAATTGATAGAGTAGTTCTGAAGTATAGCAATATTCTTTTTTGTAAATAATTTTTAGTAACCATTTTTGAGTAACTTCAACTCTTTTTGAATACGTTTTTACCACCCCTCCCCAGACTAGAATACTGTAACAAAGATGTGATCAAATCAGAGAAAAATAAAGTATTCTCATTTGTCTTAGATCTAAAATTTTGCTGTATAGCTTAAAACGAGGTAAAAGACCTCTTAGCTTTTTAACTACGTAGTCAGTATGAAAGTTCCACCTTAAATGTCTGTCAATGTATATACCTAAATATTTTACTTTATCTGACGACGCAATTTGTATTGTTTTCTGATCTGATAGTTGCATATCCAACGAACCAAAAACAGGCAAAGTATCACTGTAACAACAGCAAGGTAGAAAAATAGTTTTTTTTGTAATTTATTGTAAGCAATTTGCTCTTAAAAAAATTGTTTATATTAATAAAGTCTTGTTCACTTTTTAATTTAAGGTCTGCCCAATTATTACTTTTACAGACTATTGCTGTGTCATCGGCATAACCAATAATCTTACCAGCTGATTTTAAATTAAACAAATAATTTATGTAAATATTAAATAGTATGGGACCTAGTATTGTGCCTTGTGGCACCCCAAAACGGACGAGTTTTTCGGTACTAATATGATTGTTAATAATAACCCGCTGCGTTCTATAACTTAAGTAACTTTCCATTAATTTAAATGTAGTTCCGCGAAATCCGATATTTTCTCTCAGCTTGTTTTAGGGGTTTCGGAAAAATCCCAGTTTCAATAGATTTGTTTATTATTCACACTAAGGGAGAAGCAATCTCATTTATTTATTTATTTATTGCAACCAACAGCAATATGCCAATTACAGGCTACAATTCTGTCTAAATTTTGCTGTAATGTAATGCAGTCTTGAATAGAGGAAACGGTCTTGTATATTTTAAAATCATCGGCAAATAACTCAGCATCACAATCTTTAAGTATAGAAGGCAAATCATTTACCATTAATAAGAATAATAATGGTCCAAGATTAGAGCCTTGGGGTACACCAGATAGTACCACGAATGATTCAGATACTGCTCCTCTAGAGACCACATACTGTTTCCTATCAGTAAGGTAAGACACAAAAAATTTTAACGCATTCTTGGAGAAGCCAAAAATGTTTAATTTGGTTAACAATACATCATGGTCTACAACATCAAATGCTTTATCAAAATCAGTATATATTACATCTGTTTGTAAGTCGTTAGCTATAGAATCAATTGTATTCTGTGTGAAGTTAAATAAATTCGTAATTGTTGAACGTTTAGCCATGAAGCCATGTTGAGATGTACTAATATAGGGGAGAACATGCGAGTACATATGCCTATGTATTATATGCTCAAATATTTTACAAGGAACAGAAAGCAACGTAATAGGCCTATAGTTTGCAATATCACACGAATCCCCATTTTTTAAAACTGGACAAACTGCCAATTCGCGAAAAGTTTCTGCTTTTATACCATCTAGCCCAGGACTTTTTCCACATTTTAATTGTTTTATTATTTTATTAACCTCCTCCTCATTCGTTTTATCTAAGTAAATTGAATTACTTAATTTTTTCGGGGCATAATTAAAATTTGGGTCACTAAATGGCACTGTACATCTAAAACGAAGCATTTTAGGCCACTTTTTTTACTTAGAATCTGCTCAGGAATCACCCCTTCAATTTTTTTTACAATCATTAAATTAAACCCTGTATTTTTTATCAGACACGAAAATATTTGGTTTTGATCGGAACTAAAATTGAACAGCTTTTGATTTTTGAATGTTTTCATCTAAAAATGATTTCGATTTATTCTGGTTTTTCTTGAGTTACAAATGGACTAAAGGAAACTAAATTTTAAATTTTCTACTAGATCTTCTATTAGATCTAGTTCTTTTGATTAACGCATGAGTTTTTAAACCAAATTTGGGTTTTATTACAAATTGGATTTTTGTTTTTTTATTGTTTGCTTAGAAATATTATACGAAATGTCAAGAAATATTTTTTTATGTAAAAAAAATTTTAAAAAAACCTTGATTTTTTTATTTAAACCAATGATTTTTGATTATTTTTTAAAAAATCGTGATTTTTATCAACACTAGCACCAGTATAGAAGGTCCATTTGTTTGCTGTTTTCCACGGCCACTTTAGACAATTATTTGTTTAAAAAAGAAAAATTCAAATACACAGATCTAATAATCTCAAAAAATTTCGCAGATAGATATAAAACATTCTTATCAAAAAGGAAGGTACTGGAAGGAACAAAAAATAAAACATATTCATTGATTTATCAGCAAAATCAAAACAGAAGAAACGGTCAGAAAGACTAAATAACGTCAATATTGAAAGAAAGAAAAATTATTAATTTTTGTCTCGCGACTTCTTCAGTTTAGATAAATACGTTTGGCGTTTTATCAAAGCTTATTAAAACAGTGTTTCATGAGAGTCTAGATATACTGGGTGTTCCATTTGAAAATTTTGAGAAAAATTATCTTTCGCAAAACTCAACTTCCTGATAATAACTGATAGACCAAAGCTGTTTTCAAATTTCTGTAGAAAAGATATTGTATTGAGTACCTACAAAAATTCAAGACGAAATGTAAATAAATAACAAAGATATAAGCACTCATAGTATGGCAATTTTTTACACTTAAACATCAATATCTTACAAACTTTTAAGTAAAACTTCCTAAATTTTTGGTTATTACCTAATCGTTATGCGTATTTTCGAAATCTGTAAAAATATATTGGGCGTTCTATTTAAAAACGTATAACTTTGGTATGGTTCTCAGTTACTGAACACTCTGTATAGACAAAAATAATTTTATGAAGTAGAGCTGACTGAGTTACATCTTAGCTCGTTTGAATTTTTTTCTATCTTATATACTATAGACGGTAGAGAAGACCGCGGCACTCGGTGGACATCCTGTATAGGGTGTGAAATTTGAAATAAAAAAGTTGTATCAGGCAACACTGTTTTGATTCATTCTATATTGATAAAAATAATTTTATACTGTACCAAAATTTAAAAAGATATGGCCTTGAAACTTTTTTTTGTATCGAGATATTGCTCGAGAAAGCACTGTTGGGACACACTTTATATTTACAGTACGATATGTCAAAATCCAGTCGTGCGATGTCGCGACTATTGCTAAGTTCGTTTATTCACACGGTGCAGGGATGGAGTAAAATTGAGTAAGAGCGAATAAGTTTTAATACAAGTAAGAGTGAGACAAAAGTGCTAAAAGAGTAAATTGAGTGAACGGAGTTGCAGCTTATCTAGCACAATACGTAGTGACGTTTAAACTTTTTGACGTTAGTGTACGTAAGTATAGTCGTGCGCAGCTTAAGTGCTATAATTTGACAGTTCTGTATCACAAGGTTTCAAAGGTGAGGTTTGCGTGCGGGAGGTGCATTTAAGGTGCACGGGACTGTACATAGATGAATTAAGTAATTATCTTCTGGAGTTTCGTACTTCGTACATTTCAGGATCGTTACGTCACTGAAAGACAACACAAACAATAATATTTTTAAACAGATTCGTTTTCTGGAAATCCTTGGTAATAATAACTATTTACGAGGCATAGCAGCAGCATTAAACGAAACGATACGAATAATGGCTTTAACGCGTTGCAGCAGAGAAAAGCAACCGCGCCGTAAATATCACATTCTTGTTATTATAAATCATGCGGCCAGATCAAGTTTTCGCAGCTATGTAGGCGTAATAATGTAAGAATGTGAAATACGCTGTTATAAATTGTATTAAGTATCGCCGCATGTCTTTCTTTTGTTTGCTCTAAACTGCATTTTTGTCTAGACTGCGGGGGCACGGTGATTCAGCTTAATTACCGAACGCAAAAATAGCTTCGTCTTCTCGCGAGCGCAAAAAACGACGCGCCAAAACAACCCAAAACACCATCTCTTAATTAATTAAACCCATACTTGAAATTGTCACTTGTGAATTGTTTTCTGAAATTTTAATTTCAAATCTATACTGACGTTCGCTTCGAATGAATCGTTGAATGTGCACAAGGAAAACGAATAATAAGAAAATGCCTGTTGTTGTATTCTTGGCTCTGGCATGTTCGAAACGGAATATTTTTATTAACGAACCATTAATTCATGTTTTCGTGCTAACTTTAAATAAAAACATTGAAACGAGAAAATGCAGACGGTTATTTTTCAAACAACCCGAGCAATTTACATTTTCTTGTAACCTGTGAGTGTGACATGCATTCACGTACGCGATTTGATCAAAAAATTGTAACAGTAGCGAGGTTTGAAACAGTTATGTCTCCGACGGCGACAGGTAGTACAAGTGAAATTGGGGGGAGCTGGACATACTCGCTGAACGTTAACTTTGTCTGACACATCTAAACAGAGAACAAACAATACAACGTGTACACCGTCGAATGTTACAGGCCCTGCATTGACTCCCGCGATCACCAGATTTAAATCCTTGCGATTTTTTTTGTGGATGAAACGGTACATTCCGTTTTAGTAAATAATCTACACGAATTAACAAACAATTATTATTTGCAAATTTGTTATCCTTATTTCATACGCAATTCCAGTTAGTTTTGAAATTACTAAAAACTAGGTCGCGTAAAAGAAACAACTCAGACTTCCGTCCCCAGCTGTTAAGCGTGTAATAAAACGAATCGAGATGTGTGTCAAGGTCGCATTGTATGCAAGCGAGTAGTCAATAAAAAACTTTATAGTCCTGTTATATTTCCACATTTTTATAGAACGTGGCGTCGTATTTCGTACGCAGTGCCGCAGCTTGATTTTGAGGTAGTCTTTTAATTAATTATAAACTGTTCAAAAGAATTTTTTAAACACTTTTCCCGTAATCTGTGATGTCGATTCTTTTATACGTTTTTTTTTGTCGGAACAACTGTCATTCATCCTGTAGATTGCGGAATGAAAGATTGATAATATTTCGGAAATATTTTAGACATAAACCTTCAATAATTGTTAATCACGGTGTATAAGTATACTGGGAGAGTCTTAACAAACTCAACAAAAGACAACCAGAAAGAGAAGCTACGAGCCCCGGCTCATAATAGTTCGGACAATAAAGCAATTTCGTGTTATTTGCTTAAATAAATAGAAAAACCCTTAATAGAAGTTGATGATTATAACAGTTGCTTAAATTTTTTTAAGTAATATTTATAACAGCATTTAACTTATAAAACAATTTAAAATTACATCTAAATATATAACTAATATAACATAATATAACGCTTAACACAGGTATCGCTCTGGGTATCGCCTAATTTTATTTATTTTTAATTACAGCGCTTATACGATTAGGCATTGTACCAACAAGTTCTTTACAATATTCTGGTTGTATAGAGTCCCAAATATTCTGAAGTTTGACCTTAAGCTCCTGTACTGTCCGCTGTGGATCTTTACGCAACTGTTTCTTCATTTTATTCCATATAGTCTCGATCGGCGAAAGATCTGGACTGCTAGAGGGCCAAGGTATTGTTGGTATGTGGTGATCTTCAAGCCAGACTTTTATTGTTTTTGCGGAATGACAGGGAGCTCCGTCCTGTTGAAAGATAAACTCACCTTCAGCAGATTTACGTAAAGGTATTGAGGGTAGCAAACTATCTTGCAAAATCTCTTTATATCGGGCCGCATTTATGATTCCATCCACGAAATGTAACTTTCCCATTCCTCTTCCCGACCTACATCCTCATACCATAACTGATTTGGGGAATTTAACTTTCTTAACTAAACAGTCATTGTGATATGCCTCTTTTGATGTTCGCAAAACACGTTTCCGGATATCACCTACACAAACATCAAATTTCGCTTCATCGCTCCAGATAATTGAACACCATTGGTCTTGAGTCTATTGAATCTATTGTTTCTTGCCCATTTCAACCGGTTTTTTGTTTGCAATTTAGTTTTAGGTTGTTCTTTAGCCTATTTAGAAAAATATTAGCAAATTTCAATTAAACTGATTACAAAAATACCTTATAGACTATAGATTATAGATTATAGATTTTTTTAATTTGCCTTTTAGTTGTTGCCACAGATATTTGTTTTTGAATAGCATCTCTCCACAAAACAGTGGTTTCCCGGGTATTTGAACGTCGATTAAGTTTTACAATTCTTCTTAGACTTCTTCTATTAGCATTGGAAATGGTAGGCGGACGACCAGTTTTTTTTCTTTCAGCGACACTGCCCGTTTTTTTGTACAATTTAATAATATCGTGAATTGTCGATGGTGGAATACTATGAGAGTTAGCTATTTGTCGCACAGAAGCGCCTTTATTATGCGATTTAATGACAGATAAGCGTAAATCTTCACTCAAAGATTTATCACGAGCCATTTTTGTAAAAACGTCGAACAAAGTTGACGTTTAGGATTTATTTTGTTTCTGACTGATTAGATTTTGTTGTACCAAGAGCATGACGTCATAACTCGCTAACTATGATTTTATTTATTTTTTATATCTGTTCAGTGTCCGAAGTATTTTGAGCGATTTTTTAAGTGTCCGAACTTTTATAAACTAATAGTAATTACACGTTCTGTAATAATATCTTTTTATTATATTCAACATCGTATGTTGCTTAACATTAATAAACTACTAAAGATAGAGAGTTTTCTATAGTAAACGTAATTATTTGACAATTGAAGCTAAAATGCCGTAATCTTTAATTCTGTGCTAAATAGAACTATACTTTTTAGCTTGTCCGAACTATTATGAGCTAGGGCTCGTATGTCACAGATTAAAACAATCTGTTTAATAAATTAGAATGATTGAATGAATAATGTATGTTTTTAGCTAATTATAAGATAAAATACATGTATTAAAACTATTTAAAAAAACGAACCCTCGTGAACTCGCAAAATACATGCAAATACATCTGTAAACATTCGAATTTAAAATAAACAAACACATTTAAATTTCGCTAAGCAACGACAGTTATCAGCCATCGCGATGCACCGTGGGAGGAAAGGAATGAAATTCCGAAGGAAATTTTGTTTTATTCCAAATACCGTGAATAGCTGACCTGTTTTTATTAAAGACGTCCGCGCGTTTAGAAATAATGATTACGAAACAGTTACGAGATCAAATACCGCTATTAGGAAAAAAAAAGAAGTTATGAATACGTTAGACGCTTCTCACCTCTTAATTCCGAATAACAAAAGATTTGACAGATTTAGAACATTTTTACGGTAATCTTTTTGCTCGTCAGGCTCGTCAGAAATTAGAAGGACCGTTAATTTAAGCGACAGGATGTTGAAACACCTACTTGCTGAAATAGATAAACTCCTGTTTAATGCTAACAGTGATTTTTTTAATAATACAGGGTGAATGACAATTGTATATATATATAAGCGTTTACAGGCCTTTAGGCCCATAGCTTTGAAATTTCTTCCACTCGTTTCTGTTTTCTGCAATCGCCCTCCAATTTTTGATTTCTTTTTCTTCTAAGTCTTCAGCTACCGCTTCACTCCATCTTCTTCTTGGCCGTCCCTTTTTCCTGTGTCCTTCTGGTTGGCTCCAAGCTATGTTCTTGATCTTCCTATTGTTCTCCATTCTTCGCAAGTGCCCCAGCCATTGCAGTCTTCTTGACTTTATAAAATCACTAATTATTGGCTCATTATACAGATCGTAAATTTTCCTATTACTGCGTCTTTCCCAGCCCTCTTCTGTTTTCCTCCCCCCAAAAATTCTTCTTAGTACTTTCCTTTCCCATACTGCTAATTTTTGCTGCTGTTTTTTGTTCATGACCCATAGCTTCGCAACTGTAAGTTACTGTCGGTCTTAGGATAGAGTGGTATAATCGAATTTTTGTTTTGTAGGATATTTCTTTTGACTTTAGAAATCTCTTTATTCCAGCTGCACACTTGTTTCCTTTGGCCATTTTCAAATTTATTTCCGGCTCTTCATCACACCTGTTGTCAATTAACACTCCCAGAATACATACAGCTATCAACTTCTTCAAACTGGTATGTTTTATCGTCTGCTGTTTTAACGCTGAAATAACCATTCCTCCCCGGCTTCCTCTTGATTTCCATAAATTTGCTTTTCTCCATGTTAATTTGTAATCCGAATATACTCGCTGTTTTTATCAAGCTTATGGTTATCTTTTCTAAATCATTCTTTTTTCTGGCCAGTAACAGCACGTCATCTGCATAAGCTAGACATTGATGACTTTTGTTAAAGAGAGTCCCTTTTGTATTTATCCCACTATCCCTTATGATCTTTTCCATTACTATATTAAATAGAACCGTGGACAGTGGGTCCCCTTGACGTAACCCTCTCATTACCCTAAATTCTTCCGTTACATTACCATTAACTTTCACAGCAAAGGTCGTGTTACGCAGCGACATTTCTACCAAATTTATTAGCATCTCGGGGATTTCGAAATCTTTCAATACCTGCATAAGTTTGGCCCGATCTATAGTGTCGTATGCTGCTCTAAAATCTACTAATAGCATGCATGTTGGGATTTCATACTCGTAACTTCCTATTAAGATGTGCTTTAACATGAATATCTGGTCCATCGTTGATCTTCCTTTCCGGAATCCACATTATTAGCACCCAGCATCACTTCATTATACTTATCTAATCTTCTTTTAATTATTGTAGCAAGCACCTTATATGTTACATCCAGCAAGGCTATTCCTCTATAATTACGACAGTTAGCTGGATCCCCTTTTTTAAGTAACGGAAGTAGGTTTGCCTTCCCCCAGCTACTCGGCATTGATTCTGTTCTCCAGATATCGCTTATTAAGTTAAATAATTTGGTTTTTAAAAGGTTTCCCATTTTCACCCGCGGTTTTATTGTTTTTCATGGCGTGTAAGATTTCTTCCACTTCCTGCATGGTTGGACTCTCTTCTTTATTTAGTAATGCTCTCCTGTCACCTACTCCTTCTTCTACATAACCCTCATTTAATAAGTCCTCGAAGTACGTCTTCCATCTTTCAGCACCTCCTCTTCTTTCCCCAGTAGATTTCCTTCTTGATCCTTGATATATCTTGTTTTCTTTATATGATCACTTCTTATATGCTTCACGTCCTTATAAAAATTTCTCATTTCTTTTTTTTGTATTTAGCTTCCGCACCTTTTATCTCTTCCTCCATATATTCCTTTTTGTCTTTTTCGTTGCTTGTATGTAACATTTTCTGCCTCAGTTGTGACTTTTTCTCCATTTCTATTTTGCTTTCCACACTCACCCATTTGTTTTTCTTCCTTATACCCACTCTATCTAAATTATTGTTTGTTGCTTCTTTTATAGTTTTTTCTATTTGCTCCCACCTTCCAGAAATGTCGTCCTGCGTTTCTGTTTCCCCACGCTTGAAAATTTCATAAATGTTTTCCCTATATTTCTTAGCTATTTGTTTATTTTGCAGCGCCTCTGTATTATATTTTTTACTCTTACTGGTTTCTTGCCCCCTCTTCTTCTTTACTGCAAATCTGAGCTTCGCGCCCACCAAAAAATGATCCGAGTTCACGTCCGCTCCTCTGAAAGTTCTCACGTTAGTTATTAGATAAGCTTGATTGTTTTTTATTAATGACAATTGTACTGACAAAAAAAAACGCATGTCACAAATTACGAAAAAAATATTTAAAAAATTCTTGTGAACAGTTTATAATTAATTAAGAAATTACCTCAAAATCAAGCTCCGGCACTGCGTACGATATACGACTATAAAGTTTTTTATTGACTCTCACTTGCACACAATGCGATCTTGACACACTTCTCAATTGGTTTTATTACACGTTTAACAGCTGGGGAACGCAAGTTTCTTTTACGCGACGTAATTATTAGTAATAAATAACTGGAATTGTGTATGAAACACGAAAAATAAATTCGCAAATAATTATGCAAATAATTGTTTACTAATTCGTGTGGCTTACTTACTAGAGCGGAATATACCAGTGGTTTCGTTCATAAAAATCGCAAGGATTTATATCTGATGATCGCAGGGGTCAAACAGGGCCAGTCTTCTAAATGCCATGACTGAACCCGGGTGCAGTACGGATTGTGTGGCCCTATTTTTAAGGACAGTGTGATGGTGTAAGAAACCGGAATTCTGTACAAAAATTTACTATTTCAAAAAATCAAAATTAGAAAATAAATGTTGCAATCATAAAATTTTAACGTATGAGTCTAAATTTGAACAAAACTTGTAATCTTGCGCAATGAGTTAAAACTGTAACAATCAGTACCTGTGGTTAGAGTAGACAATCAATTTGAAGAATATATTCCGAGCTGCAAACCATGAGAAACATGATGGTATCCGCAAATGGACACATGTGTGGGCATACTAAGGAAGAAAACAAACGGGATAGAGAAGTGGCACGTCCTCTACCGGTAAATACATTTTCATTCGGAAGCTAAGAGCGAGATGGAAATATTTTGAATTTGACTGTTACGGGTGTTGTCATTTTACCCCTCTTAGAGACGCCAGATAAATTATATAAATAATGTAATCTGTATTCAAATATCGTTGCCTTTTTTCTACAGTTCAGTTTCTTGATAAATAAATTAATTTCCTCTCTAGTTTTATTTATACTTGGTAGGAAAGATAAAATATTTTCTGCGAGCGTTTTTTTTGTTTGGTAGGTCGTAAACTAAACCTCCTCGAAATTAAAATTGTCCTAAATTTTGTATTATTGAGTGAAGTCAGATCGATAAGCCGAAGCCTAGAGAATTAGAAGATAACAAAACTTTTAAATGTACAGAATACCGTTTCTTCTCTCCTCGAATTACTTTTTGACTTTATTGAGTGTATTTTTATTGCTATACTTTGATATTTGAATCTCTTTCTCACTCTCGTCTTGGTATCTAAAGGAAAAAGAGTCCTTATGAATTAATTATATTGAACGTTTAGGTTTCTTTAATCTGCTTTCTTTGATAATTTATTTTCAATTCCATCCGTCGTTATAATGGTATAAAGTACGAGGGCTCTTGAGTAGTCCGTGGCGCGGGTGCTTCGCACTCGGTGCACCCCCCTTGTGATCAGCTCTGCGATCAAATGCACGACCCAACAGGCAGCTGATAGTAAAATGTTCGTCTCGTTATCGCTCGGAGACAATAAAACTATTAGGATACAATCTGTTGTTTTAAACGTCGCTAGCATTATGCGTAATACTAATTGGTAGTAAATAATTATTGCCATAAAAAAATGATTATTTGATTACATATGCAAGGATTGCTTAAACGAATTGGTTTTCTCCGAAAATGTGAAACGATTTATTAGACCTAAAGTTCAGCGCCGACTATAAAAACGTTATTATGTACGCGTCCAGTTTCTAATTAAATCGCCTACTAAATGAATGTAAAAGGTTACGGGATCATGTTTAAAAAATTTTAAGGAACAGTTTCTAATTAATTAAGAATTTAATTCAAAGTGAAAAGAATGTGTACGATACAACGAGGAACGTTTTACAACCAGTGTGCCAAAAACGCGTCTTGAATTTGTTAAAGCTTTAATAGATTTAATAATTTCTCACACACAAAACGAAGTTATAATAATTAACATTCGAAATCGATTACGAATGAGTTTACTGATTCATTTGTTTACCAGGTGTTCAAAGTGTTGTTATTCTTTGAGGGGAATAATCTATTTCAGGTAATTTGCTGCATGCATTATTTGTCAAGTAAATATTTTCGAGTTCGTATTCACGTCAGGCGTTGATCTAAAAACGGAGTTGTGAAATTCCACTTAAAGGTCAAGTCACGAAGCCACGCCGCAGTATCATAAAACTATAAAAAACTTTTACGACAGCATTTACTTCGTTCATCTGATCATCGACTTTTTAACCGGGGGCGGCGCATCGTCGTTTTGGGGCTAATTTTTGATTAATTATTTCTCGAAAACTAAAGCAGAAAGAATTTTTTAACATTTTTCCTGTACTACCGTGGTTTTAATTTGTCGGTTTAATTAACAGTCACCCTGTATTTTATATCTTATAAAAGCATGGCATGATAACTCTAAATATAAGTATACGACTTGGAAACACCAATTTGTGTCACGGATATAATAGTGGAGACAAAAGAAGAATTATATTGGAGTAAACGAGGTATGGACAAAGATGAATACAATATATTTTCTGTTATTATTAGGCAGCGGACGGCCGTTCGTGTCGAACGGGCGAAAAATACATCGCCTCTACTAGTTTATGTATTTTCCGCCCGATCGACACGTCCCCCACTCTCGCCTGCCCAACGGCCGTCCGCTGCTTAGTTATTATTTACTATGCCAACTATTATGTGTCACAAATTGGTTTACAAGTTGTATACAATGAAACTTGTCCTGATTATAAAACAGAAATAATAATTGAAAAATATATGACAATTAGCTACAGTATTTTTACAGACTACAAAAAAAATCCTTCTTTCTTTCAAGTCGTCCATATTTTAGATGTGTAATTGATTTCTTAAGCACAACCCCACGCCCTTAAAAGCGCGTAATCAAATCTAGGGCGTACCTTTTGATATAAAAAGAGCAATACGACGTGATAATTTTTCCACTTTATATCGGCAAGGATCGTTACTCACTGAAATAAAATAGGGGATGCGAGAAATTGGGAAGGTGTTGACGCGACGTTCGAAATACCAAGGGAGATTTCTCTGCTTACGAAAGCAACAAGAATTTTCCTTATTTGCATTCGCCATAAATAACTGCTCTAATTATCAACTGATGTGTATAATTCAATTTTCTAAAGAATGAAAATATTCATTGGTAATTAAATCAATTTGATAAATTGTTGAGAACTATAGAGTACTATTAGTATGCCATTTGAAATTCAAATTTAATATTAGTGCCAATTAAATAGAAACTATAATTAAATCATAAATATATCGTTAAATACTTAGGTTTCTTATACTGAAATATAATAAATTAATTTCAGTCCAAAATATGAAAAACATAATTGCTTTAAATATACTTTGCAAAATAATCGCGTGAACGATATAACGAGTATTTATGTGCATTATTATAAAACGGCAGCGGCTCACGTGAAGTGTGGCAACGTTCACAACTTAAAATTTTTGTTACGTCGTTGTTGACGTAGTTTGGCTAATGGTCGTCTATTTTCCACGAAAAGGTAGCTATGCACAGAAGGGCAGGTGGTTTAGCTACCTGGACTCTTGATAAAAACACGTCTGGCCTCCAAATGCAACCGAATCGCAAACCTCTGGCACCCGGCTGTTACCAGCACGACAACCGAAAGTTGATTTTTAGAATTAAAACATCTAACAAAATTTAATTGAAAAAATATTACTTCTTAAATAAGTGCGTCAGTCAAACGTCATGGGCCATGGCTCTCAAATAGTCAAATTGTTAATTGTAAGTAAATAAAGAAACATTTTCTTGAAAAGTTGTGGGGCCAAGTAGTAAGCTAATATATCGGGTGCAATTGTTTTCTTGATTATAAATTCACAATCAGCAAGAAAATTAGAGAATCTTTACCCATTTAACCGAATGTCTATCTTTAAAAATAAAAAAAAGTTAGCAGTGGTGACGTTTCAAATTGAACATACTGTATAGCATACAGGGTATGTTCGAAAAGTTTCTGAACGTTTAATGCAATGCAAGAAATACTGTTCATTAACAATGTGTTTCTACTTTCCTAATCAATAACGGTTTCTCCGTCCATCAAGGAAGTCTCGAGAAACATTCATGTACCGGATGTCCCAGTTTATTTATTTTCTATTATTAATGAAATTAAGGCAATCACTTGAGTCTTTCATAAAACCACCTAATTTTCGTTATGTTTCTTCTTGCTCATATCCCGGCCATTTTATGAATAAATTTCCAAGTCGTTTCGAAATTATAAGCAGTTTTGTTAATGTTATTCCAACCAATGGCAACAAGTCATTTATTTAGTTTGCAATTTTTATTTGAGTGTGTTGGCTTAAATCAAAATTATTTCTACACGTTAAATAAACGCACGTAATTACTGCGAAACGATTGCCTATAATCAAGTATCAATTTCACTTTTTTTTTCCTGTTGTGCTTGTTTTATCAAGACCTGATAATTGGTGGTGCTTATGGAATTGTCGCCGCATGTGGGAGACGGTGGGCGTCGTTGACGTCACTATATCTACGTAAACGGGCGCCTGACACAGTTATCCTATTCCTTTATACCTTTGTCAATAGAAAAAATGTTTTTTTTAACGAAAAATTACTCTCAAAGTGACTAATTCTTTAGACCACAGAAACCACTCACTGTTCTGAAAATATGTAGAATAAAAAAAAAATAATATGTATATAAACTTTATATATTTCTTTATATTTAAATTATTTTAGTTGTCCGTTTGAAAATGAATTAAAAATTTCCACCTAGACATTCTTTAATATAAAATTCAAATAAAAATTGGTGCCTCTGTTTTTGAAGCAATATTAAATATTGTAAAACAGTTACGTGTTACAATTTTCTATTGATGTGAATGAAATAAATTTTAGATATTGTTTAATTGTTGTCACATTTAAAACTTAAATCATATTAACTATTAGGTACGCACAATATTCAGATCGTTTTTCATTTTAATTAGTTTACTGAATCAACTTTATTTTTCAATATTATTTGCATAAATTTATTAAATTAATGCCCACTATCTTATTAATTACTTTGGCGTGCAATTTGCAGTGTTATTTTTTTGATTTAATCACAATCTAATTATGAAAAAGACGTGTCTCATTAAAGTATATATTGCAGAAATACATAATTATTATTAATAATAAAGTAAAGTTTAATTATTGTAATAAAGTACTGTATACAGGGTTATAACTAATTAAAGGCTAACCATGGGTATCTCGTAAACTATAAGAGATACAAAGACAAAAAAGTTACGCCATTTTAGAGTCTATAAAAAAGTGCTCTTCTATTTTCATTCGTTTCTGAAATATCTTCAAAAAACTGAAAATTCTCAATTTGGAAAACCTTGAAGATTTTATTTATTTATTAAGATAGAGTAATCTTACAGTATCTCTTACAGTTTACGAGATCCCCATGGTGAGCATTTAATTAGTTGTAACCCTGTATACTCATAGTCAAAGTTAAAGGGCTAGGTTTTTTTTTCGTTTCATTGTTTATATTATTATTTACACTTACGTATTTATTTGAATATTTGGAAATTGCTTCTCATCATGTCTCATAAGATCAAAAAAAAAATTATTTAAATAATCATTCTTCAAAACATAAAAGACGTGTTCTCTTTATGAGCAAAGAAAAATGTATAGATATTTAAAGCTGTATCCACATATTGCGTTCCGGCTGCAAGTCGCAATGCAATCGTGGAAACTCGCGTGAAAAGTATAGGAGTTTTATTATTTCGCATGCGCTTAGTGCGGTTTGGTTAAATTCGGCATAATAAATCTGATTACAGGCATAACCTATGTTTTCTTTTTTTATTGCAACGCTAACAACGTCCATATTTTTATTCGACTTTAACCGATCGTATTGCGACGTACGGTCAAAACGCATTGTGAGGATACTACTTAAAGTTGTCTCATCATTACCAACTAAACTAACTAAAGTAATATTTGCGAAAGAATAAAAGAGTTTATTATTTTATTTAAATGTATTAAAAGTGACTTTTTTCTGTTACTTAACTTTGTTTTGTTAAAGCTCGCGAAATGTAGGTATATATATTTTTGCTCAATCGTTTTATTTAAGAATGGTCAAGGAATTTTTGGATCACGTTTACTTTCATTACGTAATCGCTTCAATTTAACATTCTAATAAAATAGAAAAGAAATTATGTATAACTCATTTAAAAAAAAAGTAATTACCAACAGTGAATAACGTTTTTCAATTTTCTAAGAAAGCTTAGGTCGTCAAATCATTTTGACTAGGTATAATAGTATAACTTTCAGAAACAAAATTAATTCACAAACAGGAAACACCGTTTTAGATTATTTGGAAAACCCCAAAATTACATCGCATTTAGTAAAGTCATAGGTTTAATTTTTGAGATAAATTGAAAGGGGATTTAAAAATTCTCACGTTGCCGGCGTGCTTTCAAGAATATAAATTATAAAATGGCCGAGTCCCATTGTTTTCCGGCGTTTAGGCACTCAACCGTACCATCCACTATTCAATGGTTCATCGCCTAGCAATAAATTCCCTTGTTTTCAACAAGAAAATTAATTTGTTTTTCTTGTAAAAACCATCGGCCAAGTGAGATTTGTGTGACGTTAACTAGAATATGGTGGGTTTCTTTTTTTTTTTTTTTTTTTCGGTAATTAGGTACACATTTCGCGTCCAAATATGAACCGTAACAGATTATTTTCCGAGCTATATCGTGCTTCCGGTCCTGCCTAATACGTGTAATTAGTTATAATGAAGCGTTTTAGAACAGTCCATTTATATACGTTCAATGTATCGTGACTATGGCGGCGTAAGGTTAATGTTTCGGGTTAGTTTTATGGTAATGCGACAGGTTCTCGGGGTTTTCAACGTACAAACGTACACACATAAAGGTGTGCGTGTACCTTAATCTAATCCGGTTCAACTTAAAATAACAATTACTTCTTTATTAGCGTACACAGTTCCTCTAGCCCATTATTATGAAGAAACTCTAGCGATATTACGTTAAGATTTTATTCTATTTTTCATTTCACATCAGTGGTACAACTATTATTTCAAAAATCAAATACGTTAAGTAATATTTCAATTCAATTAGTGTCATCTTTAATACACACTAGGTACATATTGCTATGTTATTTTAGTTTTGAAGTTTGAAAATTTTTGTAACAATATTATTTGAATTTATGATGTATATGTAGGTATATAGCGAGCTCTACAGGTCTAGTTGACCCAGGGCTTGATAACGATCATCTTCCATTTTTTCCTATGCTTCGCCTTTTGCCTCCATTGGTCTGATGTCCATATTTTTTATGTCGTCCTCTACTTCCTTCTTCTATATTTGGTCTGCCTAACCGTCTTCTTCCTCCAATACTATGTGTCACCATCATCTTCGGAGTTTTGTTGTCATCCATCCTTATTATATGTATCATCCATCTTATGCTCTGCGCTTTCACTACTCTACTATTATGTTTGGTTTGTTGAACAGATCATACATCTCTGTATGTTCTGTATGTATCTCTGTCTTGTTCTTCTTTACCATACGCCATCTACTACCTTTCCTCCAAAAATTCTTCTCTGAATCTTTCTTTCCCAAACTTCTAGACCTTGTGAATATTCTTTCTTAAGTGTCCACACCTTGCTTCCTTATATTACTGTCGGTCTAATTACAGTGTTGTAGATTCTTACTTCCAATTTCCTTGATAGTGTTTTTGGATTTTTCCAATTTCTTTACCACCTATTGCATTTCCTGTTCACTTCTTGTAATAAGTACTATATCATCTGCATAAGCTGCACACTGATGTCTTCTGTGGTATACTAACCCTGTCCTACCAACATTTGCTTGGCGTATGATCTTTTCTACTATTGAATTGAACAAAGTCAATGCAGAAATATCCAAATCGCTTATGACAGCTGCTCTTTAATAACATTTTAAATAGACTTTTTCTTTTATATGATTAATTAATATTTCTCTTAGCGAACATTAAAAGAAACCTCCTGTCAGTTTCGTTTTATTATTGTTACCATTATGCAAATGCATTTATGACTTCGTTAAGTCCGTTTGTTTTATGAGATGGGAGCTATTCGAAACTTTTATTTAAATATTAAAGCTTTAATGTGCTTACCGTATATTATTGAGTAATTTCAATGGTTGTTTCTTAAACAAAACAAAACACTATTGTTTTTAATTATTAAGTTTAGCGCTCCCTGCACCTGTTCCCTGCCACATTCCTAGTTTTTATTTCTACACTTATGTTCGGTTGTTTTTTGAAAATAGTTCCAAGATATTTAAAACTGTCTACCTCCTCGAAATCGTATAGCTTCCTTCCCTCTGTGGTTATCTTTAAATATTGTCCCGGTGAAAATTCTTTTTCAATTCACGTCATGGATTTTTCCAATTTCTTTACCACCTATTGCATTTCCTGTTCACTTCTTGTAATAAGTACTATATCATCTGCATAAGCTGCACACTGATGTCTTCTGTGGTATACTAACCCTGTCCTACCAACATTTGCTTGGCGTATGATCTTTTCTACTACTGAATTGAACAAAATCGGTGAAAATGGGTCCGCTTGTCGTAGTCCTGTCTTCACTCTAAACTTTTCTGACATCTTCCATTTGACTTTTATTCTACTCTCAGATCGGTCTGCTATCAACTTTTCTGAAATATTCATTTCTCTCAGTGCCTGTAACAGTTGTTCCCTATCCACCTTGTCATATGCTTGTTTGAAGTCCACAAATAGCACATACGTTTTTTTCATGTGTAAATATTTGGTCTACTACTCCTCTTTCCTTTCTGAATCCTGCTTGGTACTTTCGAATTGACCCATCTATTTCGTTAATTAGTCTATTTTTTAGGAAATGTAAAATGAGTATAACAATGATGGAACGTCCATTTAAAATTAGAAGATAAACAGAGAGCGAAAATGTACCCTAAGAATAAGAGGGAAAAGATCAGTTTTAGATTTTCTGAAATTAGATTTCATAGTAATGGCCAATATTTTGTACATCACGTTCAATAAAGCTATTCCTCGATAATTCTCACAATCTTGTTTTTCCCCCTGTTTGTAAATTGGACACACAATTGCTTCACTCCATTCTTCTGTCATCTTCTTGTCATATTGTTCTCTATGTTTTTATCCTTTCTACCAGTTTTTTTCCACAGTATTTTATCATTTATACCGTCATCTCATCCTCTCCTGCACTTTTATTGTTCTTTAGCTTATTAATAATTTCCTTGATCTCTCCTTTAGATGGCCCCTGCCTTTCTTTTGCATTCCATGTTCTCTGCCTTTTCTCCGTATCGCTCGATTCTGTCTCTCCTGTCGTGTTATTTAACAATTTTTCGAAAGATTACTTCCATCTCTCCACTATTTTGTCCTCGTCTGTTATTAACTCCCCATTTTTTTCTCTGCAGAATCTGATATCTTGTTTGTATCCATTTTTTCCTCTCTTAATCTTCTGTATAACTTCCTAATCTCCTTATTTTTAAAATATTCTTCTAGTTCCATTATCTTATGTTCTTGATGGTTTCTCTTCTTATATCTTAGTATCGTTTTACATTCTTTCTTTTCTTTACGGTATTTTCGTCTATTTACCTCCCTACCGTTCACGATCATCTCTAGTCTTGCCTTATTTCTTCTCTCCACTATTTCCTTGCAGATCTCATCAAATCACTTTTTCCTGACTTCCTCCTTTTCTCCTGAGCATCTTTCAGCATATTATTTCATTTCTTTCCAAACTTCATTTATATTTCCCTCTTCCTTTATCATCTCAATTTCCTTATTTAGCAGTTTCTCATATTCCTGCTTCCCTCTTCTTTTAGCCTTATTTCTACTGTTCTATTATAATCCTGCAGTTCGATTATGTCGTTCCCATACTCTGTTTTATTGCTTGGACTGCCATTAGTTCAAAATTATATTTCTTACTCTCGTTGTTCAGTTGTATTAACGCTCCCTCTTCGTTGGTTCCCGGTAGATTCCATGTTGCCAACATTATTTTGTCTTTGTTCCCCTTTTCTTAACTTTGTCCCCACTCATCTTCCTTATTCGTGTCTTTTCGTTGTTTGTTTCCATATTATCTTTTCGTATCATCGGTTTTTTAAATTTTTCAGTTCTATCCCCTATTTTTTCTCATTCAGTTCCAAATTTATTGATCGATCGTCACTCTTTGGAACCCACAACCATTCTTGTTGCATTCAAAGAAATTGTTGATAAAGAATTTTAATTTGACCAGAGGTACTTTTAATTTATATATGAGCATAAAAATTATCTACGAGCGTGTAAAGCGTTCATAGATTTAATTAAATTAAAACAAGAAAGAAAGATTACGACCTTATTAAAAAAAAAATTAATTTCTCAGTAACGAATAACGTAGCAATATGTATAGAATATATCCATGAAGAAGCCATTGTTGATAAAACATAATTTAACTGATGACAATTTTCGTGTTGTTGCACGCACGGAAGGATTTAAAAATGCAGCTTTTAGGGTGTCTGAATTAAACGATTTTTAATCTCATGTTAATAAAAAAATAAATAAAAAATAAGTTACCCACAGAGGTGTATTTAGGCGCAGCTGCTTCAGCTTAGGACCTCACATTGTAAGGGAGCTTACGCTTTCTCTATTTGCAATAAATAGAACATAAATAATATTCACCTTAGCAATAAAAAATATTAATAATTAATTTCAAAAACTTGATGCTGCAAAAATATAACATTCTTTCATTATTCATATTTGCCATGATACGTATATCAAATTAATTTATTAAATAATCTACAGTTCCACTTCACAATGACAGATCCAATTAACTGCAGTATTTGAATAATTTCGCTTAGAAATATGACGTCGAAAAAAAGATTTTTTTTAAATTACTCCACAACGAGTGGTTCCACGCTTTCCAGTTAGATTGAGACACTACAAATATTGAAGTACTTATAATAATGAAAATGTTATTCAATGCAGAAATATTCAAATCGCTTATGACAGCTGCTCTTCAATAACATTTTAAATAGACTTTTTCTTTTACTTGATTAATTGATATTTCTCTTAGCGAACATTAAAAGAAACCTCCTGTCAGTTTCGTTTTATTATTGTTACCGTTATGCAAATGCATTTATGACTTCGTTAAGTCCGTTTGTTTTATGAGATGGGAGCTATTCGAAACTTTTATTTAAATATTAAAGCTTTAATGTGCTTACCGTATATTATTGAGTAATTTCAATGGTTGTATCTTAAACAGAACGTTATTTTCTTTTTTCATGCTTAAGTCTTAAAATGTTCAAGAATGCGTTAAGAAGTGATCCGGTTTTCAAATAGAATTTAAAGAGAATGGGATGAAAATGGACAAAAAATCCAATCCAAAATCCAAAAAGAAACGACCTGTTGTTAACAAATAAAATCGACACAGAAAGGTAAAAACACCTCTTCCACGATTAATCTCCAAATATCACAAGAAACGACCGTTTGGGACATTGACAGGATCCTCTATCTTTAATGCAAAAAATACATAAATATTCAGATTTGACAATCTAGTAAACACTCATGCGTCAAATTATAATAAAATCGCTTAAAAGTGAGTAAGATTTCGTAGGAAATTAAAAAAAATTAAACAATAGTTTAAGTGACGACATCTCGCGGCCCAAATTAAATTTCTAAAAAGTTAAAGATTCACAACCTTTTAAAGAAGCGAAATATGATCTAAATCGATTTATTTTGACGTAAAGCATGGCCTTTTTATACTGATCATCCTGTATAAACTAAGAAGCGCAACTTAATAAAATTAACTATTGTCAATCAATCAACGGTCCAAGTCTTCACAATGATAGCTTCAATTTCTTGGTAACTTATATCGCCTTATTGACAATATTAAGCTCAATTAAAGCTTATAATAATTAAATTATAAATGTAGAAGTGTTGCCAAATTTATTTTCTCAACAAAGTTGTTATAGAATTTATATCTACAATGAGGTGGTGCTATTTAAATAAGTAGAAGCACACTCACTTGACACTCTGTACAATTATTATTAATTTTAAAATATGGAACAAAAATCCATTTGGGTTCTTTCTGCCAATTGCCATTTAAGAGATGTTGGATTTTATTATTTGCCTTTTGAATTGGTCACCTGTGAAAGTGCACTTGTGTTAATCAATAATCAGTAACTGCATTTATAGTAGTATAGTAGTTTCTAAATTGGTTTTTATGGCATGGCAATAATCCTCTCAGCTGCTGTGGTTTCTTAGGGAATAAAAACCAATTTAGAAATTGATTACTATACAGGCTGTTTGTTAAAAATGTTCCGTAAATTGGGATACAGATTCAGCGATGAAAACCAAGCATAAAAGTTGTGAGCTCAGATGTCGTTTTAAGAAGATAGTCAACATTTTATATCTTGCGAGTATTATTATTACTTTATGTTGTGAACATATAAGTAGAAAAATAATGTAACAACAAACAATTATGTTACAATGATTCCTCAAAGTGACCTCTGCCCACTTGAAGACACACATGCGGTCTTTGTTCTAAGGAACGGAAAACTCTCTCCAGGAGTACGTTTAAAAAAAGTCGACAGAGGGAGCGTGAGGGGAGATCACGTAACGATTACCTTCATATGAGTTTTTAAACGGTTGACGTTAGATTAGGGGAAAATTCCGAATATTTTTATAATGTTCTCAGCTGCTGGCACCTACACGCAAGCTAGTGCTAAAAGATACATTACTTTTGTTAAATAGATCTTAAAACTGATGAGTTTTGATCTTACTTTTTCTATTACACAACAGTATTTTGTCGTGAATTATGATCTCTCCGTTTTCATCGGTCAATTAATCATGACTACACGAAGTTACAATTACATTTTTGTCACTATTCATTTTAATTTGTATAATTCTACTTTCAGACTTTGAAAACATAAACCTAACCTCACAAGGTAACTTTTCCCGCAGTCTCAGAGCACGGGAACTCGGGTTTACACAACGTGCACGCTCCGGTGTTTAGAAATGTGAAACAAATCTAACCGGTAATTATTCATCTCCTTTTATAAACGGTTTGCGTACACTCTAACAATACTCTACCACTTTTCTAAACGCACTCCAGGACTCTCTAACAGTTTCACTAGCGTTTTGTATCCTTTGAAGAAGTTCCTTGCTAGTATATACAGTACAACCACAAACTATACTTTTTTGTTCCAAAATAAATTAAGAAAACCATGCTGCTTATTTCTGGACTTTCTTCTTCAACATCCGATTTCGGCGAACATTACGATCCCAGCCAGAAGGATGAGGTTTGAAAGAACCATTTTCCCGCATTGTCCCATCTACACTCAGAAAAGTCGGTTTAGATAACGTCCAGTGTACAACCTGACTGAACAGTCAACCTTTCCAAGAAATAAGTGCATATCTACGTATTCTTCAAAAGTATGCTCCATATTTCGTAATGAACAGTTATGAATACGTTTCAATTGGTCAAAACTAATATCAAATTGCCTTTATGCCGATTAATCTTTCTGTTATTAGTATGTCTACCCTAGCTCAGCAACTGCTAAATAAATATAAATTATTTTGTTTTAGAAAAATAATAAATTACTTTCAAATATCGAATATCTCTGAAACGAAGCGTCGGAGCCCATAAATTTATATCAAGTTTTGTGCTTGGTTTTCTTCGTATTCGAATTTACGGAACACCTTTATCAAACAACCTGTATACACTAAAGTTGTAGGCAAGCGACCTTTGTTATACAGGGTGTACCTTGATTGATTGCAAGAAATTGAAGGGGTGGTTCCCGATCTGATTTTAAGTAAAAAAGTTCCTATAAGTACGTGGCCTAAAATATTTTGTTTTCGATATATGGAATGACAAAGTTTAATTTTTGTTTTTTGTTTTAAATTTTGTAACCAACATGCCAATTACTTGTTACAAAAATGGAAGTACATGAAATATGCGTAGAGTATTCTTAAAGATACAGTGGCGGAGATACTTAGTTCCTTTCAAGGAGAAAATTCATTTTTTACTTTTGCAGAGAATGAATGTGAAACAATTTTTTTATAATAATTAATTCAAAAACAGGCTTATAGCGAAGAGATAGGCATTTCAAATAAAAAAAAATTAATTTCAAATAAAATTTTGCAAGTTCATGATCTACAACTATCCTATGTCAAAGTATAACACCAAGTTAGGATGGTTAACGTAAATTATAAAATTACCAACAGAAATAACACTCGAATTCTATTAATTTAGAGACCCCAGTTATGGCTAAGGGAACGTTCCCGTAAATATGAAACGTTAATAATTCAGCATATTGAAAGTTACATTTACGCCAGGGTCTGCTGTTTTTATAAAAGTTTAAAATTTATATCTTAGGGCAAGTTTCATAAAGGAATTTAAAGGAGACTTTAAATTGAAAGTCACTTTCAGATGTCAAAGCAAATATGAAAACATATTTATTTTGTTTACCCATCAAAATAAATATGAAAACATATTTATGTTGTTTACCCATCAAAATGTGACTTTATTTTAAAGTCGCCTTTAAATTCCATTATGAAACTGGCCCTTAGTATCGCATATAATTGTATCTACATAGATGCAGATACAGGTACAGATATAATATTTCAGCAGTATCTGAGATATTTAGATTCGCAAAATATGTTTTGAAATACTTGCATCTAGTTACTTAACAACACTGCATAAGTGGACAACTGGGCATATTTTCTGAATGTCTCACGTCATCAGTCATGATACTATAAAAAAAAACATCTACCTAATACATATTATGCAATGAATGAATGAAATTTCACACGAAGTGTATATGAAAAAACATTACCGTGATTCTGAACAACGTTCACGATTTATTGAATTATTTAATTTAAATTAAGTAGTCTAAGTTTTATGCGGTACAAGTTTTTTTTAAAATATTTTGCACCTTACCTAGAGGCTTTATTTTAATTAGATGCCAGAAAAAAGAATTATTAGAAAAGTGGTAAAGCTTTTCACGTCTTTTACATCTTTTACAATTATTATCAAAAATAATAAATGCGTTTTAAGTGGAAAAGGAATACAATTATTGTTTTTTTTTTACGGAACAGCTAGAAATTATGATCAATAACATTGGATACCTAAAAATTTCAATTTTTTGTATCCAATTCTTTTTCTATCGAAGGCGGACATGATTTCATATTTGAGATCCCGTTGCAATTCTGAATAATTTCTCTAAGTAACATTTTCGTATATTTTAAAGAATAAAAGTACTTTACTCTTATGTCGATTTCCAATATTTTGATCTCCTCGGTATATGACAAGGGGTATTCAAGTCTCGACAAGTGTATTTTGAGTATGAAAATATGCAGGAACTTTCCTAAAGAATATATTTTTCTGAGATATCAATAATAAAAAAAGTTTCGTAAATGGGTCCCAATTTCTGCCCGTTACTGTATATCGAAAATAAAGCATTTTAGGTTACATATTTATAGGAACTCTTTTCCTTAAAATCGGTCCAGGAATCATCTCAATTAAAATTTTCGCATTAATTAAGTTACACCCTGTACAGCGTAAAAGTATGACGTGTACACCTTACTAATTTAATTGTCATTTTTTTCTCTCCGCAATTCGTCAAATTTAACGAGGACTTCAATAAAATTCGCTACAACATAAAAACATTAAAATTAATTGTGGTGTACTGAATTAAGTTAAAAAAAAGTGACCACAGCTAATTTTCACTGAACTCGGGAATTTTTGCAGAACCTACAAATCAAAACCGTTGTCCGTACACGAACATGAACATGCAAGAGAGAGGCAACTCGCAGTAGGTATTCCCGTCTGCATGAACCGGAAATTACAAGGTATGATAATCTCGGATGCCTACAAAGCAGCCGTTATTATTACCGACTTTAATTAATAATTTATACTGTAAGTAAATACTGTTGCTATTTGTGCTAAGATTTAATTACTACCTACTTGCCGGCCGCGTGCAATAAACTTTTAAGAGAACTCGCGGTACCAACTCGTGAAACGTTTTTCTGCTTCGTCTAGAAAATTTCTTAGAATTTTTGTTAATTAGAAACTGCGAGGCATTTATGTACTACTTAATTAATCTTCAAACAACAAAATTATGTATTAGCTCCTTTTATGAAAAGGCATTTTATCTGTAGGTGCTCAATTAAATACTTACTCCTCATAAATGAAACAATTGTACAACACGAGGTTATCGTTTCGTATTCAAAAGCAACGAGACTGGAATTGCAAATCATGAAAATAGGAACATTTACGTTCTTTGAAAAGTTATTTACTTCTATCACTTAACTATGGTGATGAAGCATGTAACAAATCATATAGCTGTACTGAATGGCCTAAGATCAGTGAGCTGGAACATCATAATAAAATACTTAAATCAAAGATGGAGTTGACATATAAATAACACATAAATAGCACTCTGATGATAATAAAATTTAGAAAGTTATGTTTCTTCGAAACCAGAGAGCCTAAGGAGGTGTGTCATTCATTTAATGTTTTTTTTAAAGAGCAAAGCGTAATAACTTCATTGTTAAAAAGAAACATTGCAATAATTACTTCTACAATTGGAATTTAATCAGGTGTTTTTGCAATGATTATGAACTCGCATTTTTAAAATAGAAGAGAGAGTTCGATTTCTCGTATTATTTTTTTAATAGTTAATGAATTTTGAAAAAGAATTAAATTCTAGCGATAATTTTTTAGTTCACAAAAAGTTAATCAATGATAAAAACCTATTCAAGACAATACATATGATTTTAATTAAAAATTAAGTAAACTTAAATAAAATTTAAAAAATTAATTAATGTTCTTTTGTTAATTTTTAAGTTCATTATAAAGTCATTATAATTTAGCCCTGATTTTTGATATTTTGGTGATTTGATATTTCAAGTAAATTGAAATTACTTTCTTCAGAAAATTGGTTAAATTTAAAAGATTTTCTGTAGAAATTTGGTATTTCCAGTAAAACATAATTATATTGTTCAGAAAACTGGTTAAATTTGAACAGCAAAATGTGTTTGATAACAAAAATGTAGGAAAAGCAGAAGTTTCTTACAATAGAATCAATAATCTTCTCCATTGCTTCTTCCATGGAATCACGTATAGGTTGTGAAAAAAAAAAGATTTGTAAAGGTTACTGTGAATAAGTTCAAGCAAATTTCATGTCCGACTAGTTTCGGCTATAAACATAGCCATCATCAGAAAGATTTAGACGAATTTGTAAAATTCGTCGTACCTTAGGTACGCAATCAAAGTCGGGCCTAAGTATACTTTAAAATCTCAGTATTGTTTTTTTTTTTCCTAAAGCACCTGTCAGTGTCAAAGTTTTAGGGTTTCTGTTGGAAGCCCTAAATGTAGAACAGAAATTTTGTAATTTCCTAATTTTCAGGTAACAGTTACCAACATCAGAAACATTTGACAGGTATTACAAAAACAGACGGACTGTAGGATGTTTATGTTATGATTTTATTTGTGAGTTATTTCTTTTTGTTTTTGATTCTTATTAACACATTACTTTATTATACATAAATCATGTTAATGCGCAAACCACTTTTGCGCAGTTCGAGAAATTGTTCTGAAATAATAACCAAAACAAAGCTATTGTTGATTGTTTTAAAGCTTTTTTTGTTAAAATAAAGCTTTTTCCATAAAATATTATGCTTTTTAAGCGCTTATTTTTATTTTTGGTGTGCTTATAAATCCGCTCTCTACTTTATCACTAATAGAATTTTTTTAAAGCGTCAATAAATCAAAACAAAAAAAAGGTGCTACAAAAGAAATGTACATATAAGAGAAAAATAATAATTTATAATTACATAATTTTCTCAAATTTTTCGGTTGCAAATACAGGACGAGTTACAGTTCTGCACTTCTTATTTTGAGTGACAAACGAAAACGTCTTTAAGAAAAGTTGCATTGTAAGTTAAAGTGTACACTCTTCATTATATTTCTAAAACCTCGGTCTTCAATTATTGTTTCGAAGCGGCCACGTCTTCTTCTTCTTTTTTATATATATTTTTTATGAGGGATTTTAATAGTTATTTATATACCAAGGCTCCGAAATCATTCTTTAACGTATTGAGAGAAAAATTTCGAGAACGTTGTGGTTGACCATGATCTCATGCAAAATTCTTACATATCTCTACTTTTTTTAGAAAGATAATGCTCATTTTATTTACCATAATCATTATTTGTTTTAAAAGCAGAGATATGTAAACAAATCGTATGCCGATCATGATTCATGACTAGGGATGTGGAAATTTCAAAAAAATATTTCTTTTGAAAGAAACGTGGAAATTTCATTATTTTCAATATGAAACGTTTCAACGGTAAATGCAATAAAAGAAAAGATTTTTTAGAAATTTTTAGTATAGAAGTATAAATAATGTACAGTTACGGACAGAAAATTTCGGAGGTCACTCTGATCTTTACTGTGGGTTGATTTCTCTGACATAATAATATAAAACAGCCTTCTTTACTGTTATTTTGATTGATGTTTGTAAATTAATTTTGAAGTTTATTTTTGATGCACTGCAATATGCGATTCATCTTTACCTTTTTTTGTTGGTTAACTATTGAATTGTCCATGTACAATTAGTAAATATTTAGGCTCGGTTTTATACACACAAATTAACTTTAGCTTTCAGTTTATTGCCATAACAACAATTGTGTTCACACTTGCTACCACGGGAATAAATTAATAGTTAAAATTGACTTGGCTTTATGCTGATAAACAGTAAGATTATTTAAGTAAAACTAAATTAAGTAGTTTACCCGAATGCAAATGAATAATGAAAATGATAGAGCGATTAAAAGAACGTTCTGAGAAGCGTTGTTAAAGTTGCGGATAGAACACGGACACGAACAAGAACTTTCATATTTTATTATCCTGTTGTGGTGGTTCCGAAACTTCAATTCACACTTCAATTGAAATGAGTGCTCAGTCTCAACTGTTGTGGTGGAAACTGTTGATATGTGTTGCTGAATACGCCCACAAAACCAAAACAAAATTTAGCCATACGTAAAAAATCAAATCGCCTATTTTACGATAAATGAACTGGATTGGCTATCCTGGTCATTGGCGTGTTCACATTGCGTTCTATTTTATTTTATCGCAATTCATTAATAGCAAAAGGCTTAATAAGCGTCATATATTTTTTTTGTAAGTAGTCTGCTGTACCAGATCGATATCTTGGAAATTTCATTGAAATTTCCAAACGAAATAGAAATTTCCAACAACTAAGGAATTTTCACAGAAATTTCAAAAACCTAGAAATTTCCACTGTTTTACCAATTTGGAAAAATGTTGAAATTTCAAGAAATTTCCTCTATGAAATTTCCTCAATTGTTTCATTACACACATCCCTATTCATGACTTATCCCACATTTTTTTCGAAATTTTTGCAATCTATAGGAATAAACTTTTTACAAAGATAAAACTCATACACATACCAAATGCCTATTCAAATTCGTTATAAAAAATACACCATGCTATTAAAAAAAAAATTGAAAAAGGCGTAGCTGCTTCGAAATAATTGAAGATCGAGGTCATTGGAGTTCTTCGGGTTGTAACCCTTAACATTCCCATGAAACTTTTCTCAAAGTCTTTTTGATCTGTTTCTTAAAATGAGAAAGCTATTTTGAAAATGTATGTTGTATACAACGTTTCATAAATTCCGCCTTTTTTCAAGCTTCAATGAAACAGTTCGTGTGTATTACAGCTTATCCACTATTTCTTACTCTACTAATAACTTCCACTGAAAAAAGATCCTATTTAAAATCAAAATTCATAATTATTATCTGAGAAGCGGAGTTGGCAAAAAAAAAAAAACTTAGAGGATAGTTGTTTTAAGTATGTATAGAGAACTAGAGAGTAATGTAAAATAATTTTCGTCAGCCTGTAACTTTTGTTGTTCGATATAATAAAATTATCTATTTATTTGCATTTAATATATGGGTTACTAAAATTAATGCTTCATTTATATTTTGGGCGCTGGACTGATGGGTGACTGATGAAGGGTGAACTAAGATTCTTGCACGCACTCCAGCCACCCCCAGCGGAACGAATTGTTGTTACGTCGCTGATTTGGAGTGACAATTCTAAAAATGTAAAACGTCTAAACTTAAAAGAATATACCGTCGGTCCCAATAAGAGTGGCTACCGGCGACGTTAGGAAACCGCAATACCTAGAGCTTCGAGAAAAAAAATATATCAAATGAAATCCAAGAAAAAATATTTTTAAGTAGCAAATTTGACCATAAGGGGCACAATCACAGGCTCAACAATAGACTTTATTCGAATCGCTGAAATTAAGAACAGTTCAAGTGCAAATTTGTTTCTCGTGAATATATAAAAAAATACATGAATTGACAAATTTCATTTTAGTTTAAAGGATGTTCAAATAATACACTAACATTTGTTTGTACATACTGAACCTATAAGAAGCATAAGAAACAATGTAAACATGTTTTTTTTTAATTTTTCCAAAATTCGAACATTTGGACTTTTACTGTTCTTAATCTCACCGATTCAATTATACTAACCACTGTCTCAGAATACAGTCTTTTTCTTTTGCTTTTTCCCCTTTTGTCAAATGTGTTTCCGTATTTGTCAAATGACTTTCCAATCCGCAGGCCTACTGTACTTTGAACGGATTGGAAAGTTATTTGATAAATTAGGAAACACATTTGACAAAAGGGGAAAAGCAATAGAAAAAGACTGTAAGGTGCAGCTTTCATAGGGTCACATTAGAAAGTTGAGTTAATTCTGTACAACTTAGTTTTAAAAATAACAAGTTAGTGATCAAACGAAAAATAAATTAGAGTTGGCGTTACAACCAAACACCATGTGTGCATTTAGTTCATCAAACGCAGTGTTGCCATTTGTGGTAAATTTAAGTGGTAAAATTATCACTTTTTGAGGAACATTATTGTATAGAATAACAACACTTTATTCCAAAAACAAATCTGTGGCTTGGTGCTAAAGGGGCCAATGGCAAAAAGTGAGGTTAAAGAAAACAACCCTTATTCCTGAGTGCAACATATCATGTTTTCTATAGAATGCTTTCGAGTTATTAACCATACATTCAGGAAGGATTTTACTAATTTTTGTTTCGGGGGAAATGTGCCTATACCAAGAATTATTGCTTTACCTAACCTAATTCATTTGACGTTTTACTGAAAATGACATTGGCCCTTTTAGAACCAAGCTACTAAAATAATCGTTAAAAGCAAAGGAATCTTTGTACATGAGAAATGTTCAAGACCCGCATTAAAATATAAAATTAGATTAAAATAAATAAATAAAAGGTTAAAATGCTCAAGTGTATCGTTGTTAGCATTAGACATTTAAATTTCCCGCCAATATTTTGCATTAACATGGCGGCTGATTGCGATACTGTAATTATTTAGTAACATTAGGAAAACATTATGTCATTAAGTTTTGCATCTATTCATTATTATTATTATTAAGTTAGATGAAGTCTTTGCATAGGCATAAGCACACTAAATCACTATACGCATATGAGAATATTAACTCGTGTGGAAGCGTCACACACAAATTATTCATAGGTTATTCAAATTTTTCATAGGTTAACCAAATGTCATTCCAATGTTTTCCTTATTATAGGGCCCTTCACAAAACTTCCGCTAGGTGTCAGTCACTCCGTGATTTTCTTCAATTAAAAAATGTGGGTAGTTGTTACAGTAACATTACCAGTAAGGTAAATTACCGGTAATTTAACAACACTGGCAGATACCAACGCATTTTTACGTCAACGATTTGGTAACTTTTCGCACTTACCATTTGTTACCGAAGCGGTAAAAGCCGGTATTCACCAAAAAATCATTTTAGTTAGTACAAAGTGGTCAAGAATAACTACATATTTGAGTTGGCAGTGCCGAATTTTATTCTTAAATGGTACAACTGGAGTAACTTCCGGTTGTTGACGGCTTGACACCGACAGACGTCACTTTGCAAGCGTCACTTGACATTTCAAATTCAAATTAAAACGCTAATATTTATTCACATAACCCTCAATCTTATCACTGTCAAATAAACCAACAAAACTTATATCCGGTTGCAGTGTTGCAAACAATCGAATATGAAAATGCTCTTAATTATATTGCCAACTCAAGCAGTTATTCCTGACCACTTTGTATAATTAATTTTATTGTTAAGTTTATTGATTGCGCCCCCTTCCGATCAAATCTGATACTAAACAATATTTTCTTTGAATTTCTCATGGTCCCTTGGGATATAATTCTTTTCTCCCCGAAGCTCTAAAGTGTTACGGTTTTCTATATGTATTGTTGCCACCCTTATTGGGACACCCGGTATAAGTAAAGAAACAAGTTTTTCCTTGAAAATTTTCGATGTTTCTTTCTATTAAAAAAAAAAAAAAAACTACAACACGAAATAATATATGTAAATAAAACTGCAGACTTACCGCAAACTGAAAGTTATAATTGGGGATTGTTGTTCGATTCCGAACAGAGTCATTATTCAGCAAAGGTATGCAAAGAGATCCGCAGATTTTATGTACCCAGACAATCTACTTGCTAAATTTCAAATATATTGCACACAAAGAGTTCTCGATCGTGATTTCATTTCAGAACAATTTAAAACATGCCTGGGCGATTGCGACCACTAGACGTTATCCCCTCCTCTTCCCCAAAGACATCGGTTGCTATCTCAACCGTTGCTAGGTCGTTCTGGTGTGGAGGTACAGTTCGCCGGTCATCGTTACGCCCGTCTCCGTGCGTTAAAAAGAGACGAAACAAAACGGGCATGCGCCCTTTTAACCAGACATACTAGAAGGACATGTGCTTACTAAATTCTTTCATTTTAGTGTCGACCACCAAAGGATTGTGTTGCGTTATTTTGCTGTGTGAGTGGTACTATTTTCATTTGTGCATTCGTGTTATTTCACGAGAAAACTTTATGGATTCTACCTGCGTTTAATCGCTATGTAAGTTTAATTTCTTTTTCCTTAATACGAAAAGATTGCGTCCATGTATCTTGTAAAAACAAAACAAAAAAAAAACATCGATTTTTTTTGTATGTTACGTTTTCATTTTCACGCGCTTGCGGATTTAATTATTTCTTAAACCCAAATTCGTGTGAAAGTAATTTTAAAGTTGGCGAATAGTTTTTGAAAGTGTATAGGGAAAGAGCAACTGTTAGTTCTGTGCGTGCGTTTTCGGAGGGGTCGAAGTTTTCCCCCTCATTGTTGTGTTTTTACCTGTACAGGTAGGTTTTAGTCCGCTTATTTGTCATTGTCAAATTCTTTGACCCACTTCGACTGTGCAGCTGCAAGTTTTTGACAAAGACCGAACGTTCTTTTTATCTGGTCGAGCTGTTCGAGTGCCGGTAAGTTTATTTTAAGCGCAAGCATACTTTGCACTGTGAGTAATGCCGGTATCTGGAATATTCTTGCCGATTCGGCTGTGTGAATCGGGCTCGTCTCGTTTGTCGTCAATGCCACAGACTGCAAATCTAGTTATCGAGGCCGCCGATATTCTTTTTGTTCCTCCGGTATTGTTTCTTAGATCCAATATTAAATTTCCCCTTTTTGTTCGCCTGTGAAGAACGCAGAATTAATATTTACGCGGATTCATGTCGACTTCGTTCGTTAGAGGTTTTACCAAGTTACATAAGCAGGTATACTTTCCTTGACTTTTTTTTGTTTTTATAAAGTTTGGCAAACTGAATTCGTTCATTCTTCATCATCATCCTAAATAAATTTGGCAGAACTGCGTTACGGGTAAAATTACTAAAATTCGTTTAACTGACTGACATCCATTGTTCGTTTTAAGCTAGGATTAGTACATAATTAATTCTGACATTGGGTCCGACTTTGGACCCTTTACAGTTTAGTTTAAAATTAATGTCCTATTACACAGGCAGCTTTACGTACATAGTTAGTTACACGCCATCGATAATTGTTTTATTAGAGAACAAGTTCCGTCATGTGGTTCAAATATAGTAATAGCGTGTTCTGTATATTTTATTAGTGTCTCGTCGACATCTATATTTAGATGTGATTTTGAATTGTAACTGGAAATCCGATTTTTTTTAGCGTTTGTGTTTTAATAAGGCAAATTATTTATGCACACCCGGCAATTTCTGTGTAATTCTAATCATATATTTATGATACGTTACGCAATCGCGCGTAAACGATGACTCACCGAGTTAAATATTTAATTAAAATAAAGGAAGATTATCCATCTGCTAACGTCATTTATTACAGGCAACGATTATTTGTACGTACACGAGCGTAATGGCCTCTAATCGAACATCTTACGTGTTTTAATTCATGACTACCTATGTCGGTACGCATCACCTTAATTAATTCATTTCGTTTTTTATTTAATTATGTACTTTAGAAGCAACAAATGTCCACGTGAAAACTAAATTAAAAAAGCCAATAACAGGAACCGGATTTGTACCTACCTAATTCATCCTCATATGTTCAACTCCGAACCACGTTTTGCTTACATATACCTGTGAGATAAAGAAATGCTTCACAACATAAGTCAGATATTTATAGTCCGATTTGAATAAGCAAGAAAATCATATAAAATAAATGGCTCTATACATAATTGATAAAAATTTGACTTTGTTTTAGTGTCATCTGTCAACTGTCAAACGATAGTCATCTTTTTTCCCCAAATAGATATGTATTTCTTTTTTTTTATAATGTTTGGTGGATAATTTTTGCTAAATTCAGTGATATGCAGTAAGTTTATTTTGGGTTCAATCAGGTGTTATTCCATAATGCAGACTTTACTAAACATTGTGCTTAATAACAACTTCTTAACCACAGCTTTTAAATTCCGATTGAAGACGTATTTCATAAGCACACGGTGATTATTTTACAATTTTAAACACTAGCTAACTTCATTTGTGAAATATAATCACTGAACATATAATCTATTACTTATCTATTTGCTATCGCACCATGCCGTGAAAGTCTAGTGAGAAAGTGGTACTCATGTATGTAACTAAATTTTGACAATGAATGTCGTGTCGACTTAATTTTTAAGGTTACTCCGGATTAGACAATGTTGCAATATTTTCTTTTCATCACGAGGTGTACTCTCTTAATTAGTCTGATTTTAGTTGTCACAATTTGACGTATGTTAAAATGACATCAAATTAAATTTCTCTAACTTAACATGATAGCCAATTTACCGGTTTAAAACTACGACCTACTGCGATAACAAATAGATAAGGAATGGATAGTAATTGCATATCTTTCTTTTTGATATCATTTGTGCTTGTGGAATAGCAAAATGTTTAAAAAGTGGTTAAAAGCGAAAGCGCATGCGCATAATTCAGTGTTTATTAATCACTGATATATGGAATACACTCGAATATTTACCAAAACAAATAAAGAAAAACATTTAAAATTCGGTTGTAAAAGCGCATTATTTTGGGGTAGTGACTTAAGGTGTGTACAGTCGCGATCATGTAAATCGAGCATTTTGTAACCCTTCCTGCCAGCGTCAATAAGGAGAGATTGCCATTTCGGGGTCTCGATTTACATGACCGCGACTGCACCACCCTGACTTATGAATTCATTGTCATCAAAAATTTTCATCTAATTGAATTTCCGTTCTAGTTCTTCTCTTCGAGCTTGCTCTCATAATTTGACAGATTCATAAAAATATGAGCAGGAAAAAAAATCAACACAAACTACCAGTAGTAAAACACTCAAAGAAATTACAAGCAATAAACATACACTTAACCCCTAGAGGCAAAATAAATAGTCTTTTTGCAAATGCATAAAGACAAAAATTGCAATCGAAACAATTTTTTGGCCGGAAGCCTTTCAACGTGCAGCGAAACGTCGCCGTTTACATACGTAAAGGGCTTTCAAATAAAACACTTCTCTAGCATGCCATGGAAAAATATGATCTCGAAAGCGTATGTCTGCGCATGTGGCACAAATAATCGGGAAATGTAACCTTACTTTTAAAGAAAGAAAACTCTTCAGATCTTTCAAAAATTGTATTTTTAAAAGATGTGAAAATGTTCATTACGAAAATAGGATTTAAACATAAACTATTTCTGCTGTAACATGAAAACCATTGCACAGGTCAGTACAACAAAAATTAAATTTTAACAACGTCAAGATGTATCTGTCAGTTGACAACGCAAACGTGTTATAAGCTAAGACATACGTGCCATTTCGTGGTACACTGCGAGAAATTTTCTAATTGAAAATCCGTTATGTATTGATTTTACGAAATATCTGATCAATTATAATTTTTTAAATTTTGCAAAAATTGCTATGTTACATTACACTCTGTTACATTGTTAATATTTCTGCAACAAGAAAAAGTTGCCTGCGTCTGCGCAGTTTAACAACATTCTTGAAAAAACAAAAAGTAAACAAGAAACGATACAGCTTTACATATGTCGAATTAATGTGCAAAATGGTGATTGGCAAGGTTACCATGGGAATTAAACTCTTAAATTAATCATAGGATGAGAATACGGGCCAATTATTTTTATGTTTGGGTGTATTTTACTGGTTAGAAATGGTGTGGCACACAACTTAACCGAATACGACATAACCTGTGACTTTGTTTCATTGTTGCCAACTTATGGAACAAATCCCTTCTTAAGAGATTAAGGGATTTTCTTTCTAAAAAAAGGAATTTCAAATTTTATTTCGTACAAGGAAACTGAAAGCCCTTAGACAACTCAGTTGCTCTTTATTAATTATTTGTTTGCTATTTGTTGCGTTACTGTAAGAATTGTTTACTTTGTGTATTCATAAATGGTTTTGAATGAAAATTAATGTGATATCGTCTTTTTCTATTGGTTTTCCCTATTTGTCAAATGTGTTTCCTAATTTGCCAAATGTTCCAGTTCGTTCAAAGTACAGTAGGCATACGGATTGGAAAGTCATTTGAAACACATTTGACAAAAGAGGAAAAGCAAAAGAAAAAGACTAACTTATATCTCGATTAATTCTTATATTTATTTGTGACATCATTTATTAGTTTCGTAAGTGATTGTTAAAATGTAAATAAATCTGTGGCATCGTATATGTTTTACACATCGAAATTGGATATCCAATAGTTTTACATTATTTAGAATCACACAATGGATTTGACAGAATAAGAATCTTGGTAAGAGTTTTTTTTTAATTTATGCCAATAGTTCACAGTTGTGTATTTTCATATTGAAACAACTAGAAATATTTTCCTGCTGTGACGGTACGCTACTGGTCCCTTAGGAAACATGTAAACAAATTCACGAGGTTATGTTAGCTTCAAAGTTTTACTGTTAGACGCCATGTTAAATATTGACGTTGAAACAGACATTTAAATACTGTTGTCAACTTAAGGGATAAATCATAATCCATTTTTAAGGTTATTTTTTTGGGCTGTCGAGTGCCTTAGCCGTATTAATTGCTTGGCGGCGTAGGTTTGAATCCCACCAGGGCCATGGATATTTGCGTTGCCTAAGCTACAAATATACGTAGTATGTAGATTGTCTAAAATGGTAATTAGCCGAATGACAATTCAAACAATAGCGCAAGTTTTTTTTTTCCTTCAAATCGGAGTTTTAGGGATTTTTTTCTAAAAAAAATTATTTTGTAAAAAGAAATTGGAAACTGAAAGCTCCTGGACAGCTCTTTTATGTAGAAGAAAGTCACTTATGTTCCTAGTTCCTACGTGCATTTAGGAAGCCGAAGTCTTTACTCAAATCAGAGGTTAATTAATTTATATAACGATTCTTATGTTGTACAATAAAAATGAGGACATTCAACAACACCATTTGTTAAAATGTTCCTTAAATTGTTTCTACGTGGGTGGTTCACACTGGTTATTTCCCGAGATGCAAGGATCAGCAAGAGTAAATAATAAAATGTTACTTGTCGTCAGAAAAGGAAGAATTTGCGTGAAACAGTGCCCATCTATTTAAAGCTATCAAAGTTATTATCAGCTTTTTTTTTACATTTCTTAGTATTTGTTTTGTGTTTCACCTAAGAAAGAATCGATTATTTCTATGAAGTGCATGTAAGTTTACAAAAAAATATGATATAGTCGGTCCCAGTTAAACTTGAGTATGACTGATCGAGTTTTACTGTACGACTCAATCTATAGAAATTGATGTCGTCAACAGCATCGTATTTATGCATATTAATACAGATTCCTTTCAGACTTTCCACATTATGCTCACTAGATGTCACCTGTATCATTTTTTTTAAAATTTTAAAAGTATTAAATAAGTCGCAATATATTATATTACTAAATCGCAATATCGTCTTCTCTATTACTGAAAACGAGAGAGTTTATTAAATAATCGGGTATATTCCATATATCAGTGATTAATAAACACTGAATTATGCGCATGTGCTGTCGCTTTTAACCACTTTTTAAACATTTTGTTATTCCACAAGCGCAAATGACATTGAAAAGAAGGATACGCAATTATGTTCAGTGATTATATTTTACAAATGAAGTTAACTAATGTTTAAAATTGTAAAATAACCACCGTGTGCTTATGAAATACGTCTTCAATCAGTGATTTAAAAGCAGTGGTTAAGAAGTTATTATTAAGCACAGTGTTAATAAAGTGACAATGCGTTATGGAATACACCTGAATATGTACTTAATTAAAACACTAATATACCGCATACTAAATGACAGCTAATATACCTGAGGGGTTAAAGGTGTTAATGCAGGAAATACGTTTTCGTGGTTTCCTATATGTATGTTACCTACTGCAGACATACAAATCTTATATCCTTTTCTTGGTGCACACTAACAATATAATCTCTAGTCGACATTTGTACAGTTCATTTTTTTACTATATGCCGATCGATCGATCGATAAGTCAAAGAACTTTTATGTAGCTATCTCGTTCTAACTTTCGTGGAACATCCTTGCGACTCTTATCATGTTAACTCAGATCTACATTTATACGATCGGCATACGATAAAAAAATGATCTGTACCTGTACCTTAAGTGGGTCCAACTATACCTCCGTCGCGTCGTTTTATTAAGAAATGGCAGAAATTGGAAAATATTAAAGGGAACTTAATTCCACCAGAGTTTCATATTTCAACTCTGTTTCAACTTACCTTGTACTCAATTTTATCTTTTATTTTTCTTTATAAAATTATTACCACTATGTATTTCTATACATACTTGAAATTTCAATTAAGTTTTACAAAAATGTATTTTTTAAATTTTTTCTGTGTAGGTACTATTTAAACGATACAAAATTATGTCAATCATCATTTTTTTTTTACTTTTCCATGTATGTACATTGCAAATATTAATTTATTTTTTCCTATTTACTTGGCTTGCGCAAATTACTTGTGCATCCTAAGCCCACTTGAATATAACAAATTGAATTACACCAAAGTTCATATACTACAATTTATTTTTATGTGTGCGTTTATAGTAATTGCTCATAACGTATTAAATTTTATGGTGTTTAAGTTAATCCGAATAACAAGTGTGAAATAGCCGAGTTATTTTTCTTTTATTGCGTTCCTGATGGCTTTATCTTCGGCATTATAAAAAAAAGGAATACGCGTATATATTTTATGGTTAAAACTATAGAGTAGAGTAAACCACAAGTAAATAAGTTAAAAAGGAAGACAAGTAGAATTGTTTCTCTGATTATACATATAAATAACTTTTATTTTAAAGCCTGCTAATTAATAGTTATAAAAATATATTTTTTTAACCACTTGCAGTTATTATTGTCTTGATTTTAAAGAACTCATTGTCAGTCTGTTTCTTGCTATGAAGTTATATTTGGTAATTTGGTTGCGACTGTACTTTATTTAAATGTTTTATTATGTGACAGAAAATTTTTGATAAGTAATTTATTCGAAGAATGAACAATACGATATTAGATGGGGCAGTGCTAGATTTTCAGCCATATTAAAATTTTGCAATTTTTTTTTAATTGAAAAAATAATTTAATAAAATTATACTAAATGTGTGGCGCGTGCTGTATTTTTTGACAGTTTCAACGTAACCTTACTTTTACCAACTGTTGTCGCTTCGTTAATTATTTTGTTATTATCAAAAATGGTCTTTTTCCAAGATTAAAATTACGTTCGTGATTTAATCAAACTTTCCCGAAAGTGCTTGTGCTTGAACTTTGATTAATAAAATGTACATACCAAAATAAATAAAAGTCGTTACCGGTAATAAGCTGCGCCGTACGTTTTGCTTGAATTTGTCTTGTTAAGAAAGTTCACGCCCGAATTTAAGCCGACTTTTTGTGGATTTTTCGATTTATTAAAGTGGCTTTGTTATTCTAGGATTGTTTGTTTCAATCTGTAGGGAATAAATAAATCAATTAGCTGAAGTTATCGATAAGAAATTGCAACTATGTATTGTCCTCGTATTTTGAAATGACTAATCATTTGAAAACAAACACACGTATTCCGAAAACTGATAGTGCATAAATATTTATATCTGCCATAAAATTCTGTGAAAAAGAATTACATTTACATTTAATTTCTTTCAGGCAATTCGTGATTGGTAATAAAAATGACTGATTTTTTCTAAAGTAGACAATGCCTGCATTTTAATACTGCGTGCATAAGTCAATAATGTGACCTCGATGTGACCAGAGAAAAGTTTTTCTTTTTCGTCCCCGCCTTATTTTAAGTTTCAATGAAACATTTGGTGTATTATGCGGTCCATGTTTTGAATTAAAATCTCCCAAATTTATTTTACAGAAAAAAGTTTTTTATACGCGATATTCCGCAAACCACTTTGTCACGTTGGGTGCTCGCAAATGATTCCAAAAACATAATATGTGAACGTTCTCTCTAAAAACGTAGGCATGAAATTTTTTTATATGAAACAACCTCCAGTAAGGCGAAGTTATGGCCCGGAATCCGAGATTCTTTATTATTTCGCATTTGGAAATCTGTTTGCATATCGTTAAGGGAAAATCCAGTGACGACGCTGAATTTAAACCGAACATAAGATAAAGCCCGAGCCACGTCCTTTACATGATTTTATGTAATTCGGTTTATTTTCTGTTGTTTCTGGGGCACAATATGTTAGCCGTTGCCAAGTTAATTTTTTTAGCGTACGTTGCGCACATCTTTATAAATAAGTAAAGTACTTACGCCTTCACCTGTTTGATTTTCCTAGTTTTAAATCTTGCAGTATGAGGTATTATTATTCATTAAAAAAAAAACATTTTCAGAAAAATGAGGGAGCAATTAAATAGTTCCATTAATTACAGTCGTTTAGTTTGCACAAAAAAATGATTTCCAACGATGTTTTTCACAGGAAATTTCCTCAAGCTCTGGCGTCTGGAGTATTTGCATGTTTGCTCGCACAGAATTTCCAAGAAAGACTATTCGATATTGTGTCGTGTGTTATATTGATCTTCTGACTTGAGTTGTATGAACTTCACCCCAACGAAAAAGTAAATTTGAATGAGTTGGCTTTTTTTTTCTTTGAGTGACTCATATATTTTTTTTTTGTTGTTGTTTCATGTGAATAACATATTTATTTTTTCGCAGAGAAAAAGAGGTTTTGTGTAAATCATTGTAATGTCGGAAAATTAGTATTACACACAAATATACGTACGTAGTACGTACTAATTTAACACATTCAAATAATTTGCTGACGTGAGAACGTCGAAATTGAATATTTCGTGGTTCAGGTCCCTCCCTAAGGAACCTTGAAATTTTTTTTGATAATTCGTGGAAGAAGCGTTCGTAACGTGTCGTACAATCTTGTTTGCAAATGACATTGTTTATTACGTGTGAAATGGTCGCTGCGGTCGTTGAAAATTCCACATTCTGCTCGTTATCAACACCTATTACATGAAATTATAATTCGTTTGGTAATTCTATTTCGAATATATGTATAACGTATGTACATACACGACGCACGGTTCAACGAATTCGTAAACAGGAAAATGCTAATGAATGATGTCCGTTAAGAGTACATTTTGTTGTATTTTGAAAGAATTAGCTTTACTAAATTGACTTGAAGAAGAATTGATTCTTTAAATTTAATATCTTTCTTTTTCTTTGAGATTCATGTTAACGTGTTTGTGAAAAAATGACTACTTCAAACTCATAAACGTTCTATACTCTTCTATTTCCACGGTTAGAAAGTCTATAAATTGATTTGTTTTTGATTAAGAAATAAACTTTAAACATTTGAAATCACAATTATAAAATGTGACTAAAACTTAAAACACAAAATTTAGTGTCGTCGAAAAAAAGTAATTGATTTGATGAAGAATATTTAGGAACACAAATTTATCAATTCTTTGAACAGTTCTAAAACGTTTCGCTGTAAACCGGCAGCTTTCTCAAGATAATTAATAATTTCATTCAATATTAAAATAGTAATATTTCAAGCAGTTTGACAAGATTGTTTGATACTAAAATGGGAGGAAATTAAAATTCTATGAAAAGAGTTTAAGTAAAGTGAATAACCCTCCAAGAATAAATGTTCTCAGAATAGGTATTAAGTGTGATAAGTTACGTGAAAAATTCTTGAAATTCTCTGAAAAGTTCCGAGTTGTACTTCCCAGTATCACGAACAAATAATACACGAGTGTAAATATCAAACTAAGAGCAAATGTAATCAACTTTTTAAATATGATGTCATTCATTCATGCTAACTAAATACTAGCAACTTCAAAGAATCATTGAGGTGTCACTTGAGAGGAATGTTTAATTTCTTATTCCTCTAATTCCGTGGCCACATTTGCGTTTAATGTAACGCCTAACGTGATTTTTAACATCTAATTAAAGATGAAGAAAGTTTGACATTAATCAGCGATTACACTTAAGCTACTTTTGAAAATTATCGGGCTAGCATAATTACACTTAAGCTTAATATCAAATTACTCCTTATAAATTTATTTTCTTTTCTAACTATATTATCATATCGCGAGTAAAAAACTACACCAAATTAGTGAAATTAGACTTTGAACATCACATTATGCGTTATACATTAAACGCAAATGTGGCCGGGGAATAACAAATAAAAAAAAAACACCTCGAAACAAAACGTGTTCCTAAATTATTGATGAATCGAAACCATGAATCGAATAATAAATGAAATGTTGAAATGAGTATAACTTTTCAAATATTAATACGTTTTAAACAAATTTATAATTGTTGGCGTATTTTAATGTACACCAAAAACAGCTTATATTTTATGAACTAAGACATCATTGGGTAAGTATTATTGAAAAATGTTGTACCCCTTTGAATAAAGTATTAATAAACATCTAAGAAAATATATAACATTCTTTAAAAATTATTGGTGCAGTTCCGGTTACTACTACTTCTAGTAAATATTTTTACAAATTGTATATCTAACTTCTACAACTTTTAGGATTAATTTTAACAAATAATTGACAATTTAATAACATTCCTTTACAAAAATAACTTACAAAAATTTCGAACATAACATACAAAATTTATTTACAAAGCTGGGTGATAGGTTGCTACAACTTGCACTTATCCCTATATGTATTTACTACTACTTGCAAGTACTATATAAACAATTGTTCTTTTTACTACAGTTCTTTTTTTCTGTGCAGAAGCATGCGTCGATCTAAGTTTCACATTTAATGCAGCTCTTGAAAGCGGTGATTAATTTGACGGGCGAATATATTTGATAATTTCAAAGTACTCAGAAATGCTGTACGAACAGCTTTAAAAAAAAAAAACAGAACATAATTTTCAATTATGAATTTAAATGGGGAAACGATTTATCCAGATGTCTTCAAAACCAAGAAAAATTTACTCAAGGTCCTCTAGTGAAGCTATAATAACATTTATGTGTATTCGAATATTGCGGGAGGTATTAATTTTTGAGTTAATTTGACATGTTAAATTATATATGAAATGGAATATACAACTTTACGAGCACCCTTCTTTAGTTCTTTCATAAGTAGTTCAACGCTGATGATGCTATAAAAACACTTTTGCAATAAAAATATACTTGTTCTCTTATGGTCGTTATGTGATTGAGAAATATTTTATATGTTAATAATAACAATAGGATTTGTCATAAAATATATAATTATAAATTTAAAACTTTACGTTTCATTATACGTTGACAGCATCCTCAGGATAAATAATAAAAAAAGATATGCTTCCTAAGGAAATACAGTGTGTCCCAAAAAGTTTTATACAAATGGAGAAAAAGTTTATCTTACATTTCACAAAAAAAAAAAACTATTTATAAAAAGCTCTGCATGACTTGTAGATCCATAATCAAGTACAAAATTTTTAAAAAATTGGCTGGAATACAGGGAAAATAAAAAATAATTATTTGAACGGAGAGCAAAATACGTTCAAACTGTAGTGGAGAGCAAAATGTTCAATGAAATTGTGATTAAATAGCAAAAAATTATGCACACTTGTAGATTATTGATATTCCCAGATAAAAATTAAAAAATAAACACTTCAGCAATTGTTAGATAATTTATTTTTATAAAACATTGATAACCTTCTTTATCAATTTTTATCTGGGAATATCAATAATCTACAAGTGTTCATAATTTTTTGCTATTTAATCACAATTTCAATGAACATTTTGCTCTCCACTACAGTTTGAACGTATTTTGCTCTCCGTCCAAATCATTATTTTTTATTTTCCCTGTATTCCAGCCAATTTTTTTAAAATTTTGTACCTGATTATGGATCTACAAGTCATGCAGAGCTTTTTATAAAGAATAGTTTTTTTTTGTGAAATGTAAGATAAACTTTTTCTCCATTTGTATAAAGCTTTTTGGGACACACTGTATGTTTATATTTTATAACTGCCCGATCATTTATAATTACTAAAGCACACATTTAGGTGTATTTTAAGGTCATGACCTCATGACACAACTCAAGATCTAACAATGCACAATAAGTGTTTTAATAATTAATATTTTGTGATAATTTTCAACGAACAAGGAAGCAATTCCAAAATGAGTTTTTTTTTTCTTTATTGGACATGGTCTAAGTGCTTGGGGTGCCCCAAAAATTTGTGCCCCCCTGGAAAAATTATAGTTTTTTTTAAATCTGGCGTCGAAGTTGGCCATGAAAATTTCATTGTGAACCATCATCATCATTCGACGTTTGAACTTGCAATTCCTAAGATTTAGGACAATAAATAATCAGAATTGTGGTGTGTTCACAATAAGCACCTTGTCACGACCAATTTCGATGTCAAATTTAAAAAAGAAACACCCGTTATATAAAATACATAATAAATATCAAGAACATCAAAATAATTTTCTATGGTGAACATAAACTTGCACCTCGTTAAATAATGGTCCGAGGGGGTCATTCTAATCGGGGTTGCAAGTTACAACTTGCTACGATCTTACTTCCGAGCACTATCAAGACTGCACAATGTTGTATCTTTTTACCACCGAACATTGCCGAGATTGAAGCTTCTTAACAGTTGCTAAGGAGGTACCACCGTTGCTAGGTTGCAAATACAATTACAATGACCCCCTGAGTGATCTTGACCACCCTATAATTTCTAGGCAAACCCTGTGTCCACTCCCTGTACTAATTGCACATAAAATACACAATAAATTTGAAGAATATCAAACAAAAAATGTATTGGTATCCTTTTCTGCCACATTTTTTCTTTAATAATACCTTGCAAGAAGTGAACCCTTAACATTCTCCCCATTAGGTATAAAACATGTCTTGTGGCCGGTATTACCAACATTTTAAAGGGAGTTTAAATTTAAGTCGTGTTTAGAATATGACATTTTATGTAGGTTCAGCAAAACGTCAATAGGAACGTGATTTTTTAGGTATACAAACAATGCTTAAATGTCACATCTTAAATTTAAGCTCTCCTTGGTTATATTGGTCGTAAGTATCTTTCTACAATTTGTTCTGAACTGAGACTTTCAAGGATCACGTGGTATAAAATATTATTTTGAATGTTCTGCAAAATGCCCCTAAAGAAAGTTATTTATTGTATTTTTAGAATTACTTTATAAAATCATTGTGAAAATTAAATAACTCGACTCTATGTCCTTTCTTTTTCATCAGTAGTTTAACGCTGATGATGCCTTTTTTTTTAGGAAAATACTTTTTGCCATGTGTTGTGACGAGTTTCCACCTAATTAATGAAAATGTGTGCCATCCATTAATCTGTTAATAGTTTAGTTACACCATAGATAATAGATCTCTCCAGATAGCCAATGACATGGAAACGAACGGACGCTCTAAAAATAGTAGTGACGTCTATTGAGTATTTAACAAAATTCGAAAACTGAATATTTGTCATAAACTATTTATTAATTCCGAAGCTCAACTGGCTTACCTACCGTCAGATCTCTAATACCAGAAATAAGTGCAAAGTGGGGCTAGGATGCGAAGATGTGACGTGCGGTTATAATATGCTGTTAAATTTCATTTTAAACTTTGCATTACACCACTTAAGTTATAGAATTTGTTTACCTGTTATTTATATTGTTACATTCCGTAAAGTAAATTCTATTTTTAGACTGGTTGCGCCACCTATGATGCAAACAAGATTCTACTGTATTCCAGACTCACACCGAATGGTAGTAGAATTTTCTGGAATGTTCTGTCTTTGTTCGTTGCTTTCTAGAATAGCGTGACTTGCTCTATAACACTAAGGCAACGGGATATTTAAAATCAGTTTTATCTAGAAAGGTATATGTGTAGCAAGCGAATTAATATAACGATTACGCCCCAGTTTTACAATCGGGAAATAAGAACGGAATATCGCTGAATATCCTTTAACGTTCCTCCATATCTATGTCACACCAAGTCACGTTATTCTAAGAATAATGCTTATCCGACGATTGTAAAATCGGGCCCAAGTGTTATTTTGTTAGATATTACTGTGCTTTAATTGTGTTAAACGACCGTAGCCATTAAAATGTTTTTAAAATAAACAACGATTACAATTTATATACCTCGAAGTCGTAACAATATTGACAGCCTTCGGTTTTCCACTCTGCTACTGTAGCGGTATCGCCACCACGTATTTGGTAAGCCAATTCCTAACCAACTGAGTTTAATACCTAATTTAGGGCGTCACATATCGCATATGACATTGGCCATCTGAAAAGCTCTGTTATCTGTGGCTATAACAAGCGATCAATATAAAAATGAATGATGTCTTGGACAACGTCACATTAATACTAATTGTCAGTCAATTGTAACACAAATAACACGCCGGAAATGTTGTTTAATGTTACTCACGCAGTTATTCATAGAGTTCAAATGTGTCTTGATGCAGCAGGCAGTGGTCATTTTGCGCATCTGCTTTAATATTTTTTTTTAGATAAAACTGTTTCTTGCTTACTAGAAACGTCAAAGTGACTGAAGGAGCGCTCGATGAATTAAATACACATTCGTGTTTAGTTGCATCGCCAATTGTAATTTATTTTTCATTTGATCACTTCTTACACGTAACGAGTGTTCAATTGAAAAGTTCATCGAGTTGGTTTTGATTTTTTGATAAAAGAAGAGCGCAAGAGGGACGACATCCTTAACCGATTGACTTTAATGGATGACAGTTGTCAAACAGTTGTGGCGTTTTTATTATAATATAACGTGACTTTTTAGCGCTTTCGTTTGTTCCATTGGTGCAAAATATCTTCGTCTCGTATTAATAGGTTTGTTCGTTTGTTCTGCACTTTTTATACTTTTAACTTATTTACTCTACTTTTCTCACTCCTACTTACATTAAATTATATACATCTCACATCTCAGAAGCGATTGATGCAAAACGTGTAGAACAAACGAACAGACCAGCAAACACAATCGCTAAACGTCAAGTGACATTTCGGGTTTATCTAATTCAAGACCTGCTTTACAATGTCAAAGGCTACTTGATGAACCTTTCAATTGAACATTTAGGGTGGGTTTACAGAAAGCAAATCAAATATTTAATTTCGAATTAAACTAATCACGATTAAGTTGCCATTGCGAACTGTCAAATTAACAACGTCATTAAAATTTGATTGCAATTAAATTTTATGTAAACTGGCCCTAAATATACAATTGTTAATTGACAATTATTAGTTGTAGTTTTTCTGAATTTAATTGTTGTATCGCTTGTTGCAGTTTACCTTTTGGTATTATGAAATTGAATCCTTGGTGAAATTCTCATTGTACATGGGGCCTGTTCCTTTTAGAATTAGGTAAGTTTTTCTTTTGTTTTTTTATATAGATAAATAATTTTGAGCCTGTTTCCTGCCCTTCATACTTCTATACGTGCATGCTGAATTATATAAAGGATAAAAATATGTCTGCTAGCTACTAATATTTGATATTAACACCGAGGTGCAAAGCCATTTATCACTTTGAAGGTTGTTATACGACGAAGGCATCCATTTCATCAAATTATCTCCTGCGTATCCAAAGTTGAAGGTGCAGACCGCGTCCAGCATATTCATGCGTTCCCGGAAATGTTTCAAGGATAATAGCCCGGCCTCATTTACTGGGGCGTAAGTTCTGCGTCACAGACAAACTGGTGTCTCGGTTCTGCCAACGAAAATCAATAGTCGTGGTCGACTTTTATCTCACGTACACGCGAGAAGACTTGCCCCATGAAATTAAATTCGCCTGATAATCCGCGGGCTCGATTTCGACGAACGGAAATTCAACGCCGGCGGAGCCGCTAATGTTGCCGAATAATTATCTCATTTGTATGACTTCCGCTGGGACCGGACAACTTTCGTGTTTTTAAATGGTTTTGAATTTTTTTTCTGTATTTCATAAATTAAAACCGCTGAATAATAAATTTCGACGCCACAAAGGCTGTCTCGCAGTATTTGGTTTGGTTTCATGTCGCGCAAGGGGGAAAAACGAGTTAGAAACAATTAAGGAAAAGTTAATGCTTTTAATCTAATAACTTTTAAAAGCGGATGCGTTTTTTCTTCTTCCTTTGAATTAATTAAGTTAAAATTACCATTTTTAATGCGGTTAATAGATTGTGAATTTACATTTTTTTTTAATTCGTTTAACGCTTTAAATGTATTGATTTATAATTTTTTAATATTTTATTTCCGAGACAACCTTTAAAAGATTTGCGTGAACCACTTCATTTCACTTCAGGTTAAAAGTTATTATTTTGGAAAATTTGTTTTTCTTCTTTTTCTCTTGAATTCTCTTTACTATTATTAAGTTAATTATTAGAGAATGACGACGTTACGTCAGTGTTACTAAATAAACAATAAACATATCGTTTATTGGATTTATTAATTTTCGTTTCTTTACTTTACAGTGTAAGTACATAATCTCATGCTCTCAGGCTTTAAAATTTTTATGAAAACATGTTTTAAATCTACAGCAACATTCATCTTCAACTTTATGATTTAACCATTACTTTCAAAGGAATATAGAATCGCAAATTAGAATATCATAAAGCCACGAAAGAGTTGTTATATTCCACAAATTCAAAGTCATATAAATGTAGAAAGCTATTACCTGTCCATTTTACTTATACACGTTATTAAAATTGAATTAAGTACATTGATTATTATGTTCTAAAATGTATTGAAAAGAACGACCGATGTAACTATTAAATTTTATTGCGACCGCGACCGTTACAGTATTTTTGTGCCATACTGGATACATTGATAGTTTACCTATTAAAATAGGCAAAATTTATTAATATTACTAATTAATTTTCCCTTGAAAATAATATTTTAATAGGCCCTCTATATATTTTTTTTTAAATTTGAAGTATGTATTTAAAACCAAAATCTTTTTCCATGGCATAGAAAGTTTCAAGTCCTAGTTTTAAAGAACATCGATGGATAAACAGTTGCTTAATCGATTATCCTTAAAACCAGGATATTGAGGCGATAGTTTCTTTCGTCTATATGACATTTTCTTTGGTAGTGACTGTACATAATAATTACTTGCAAACTGTTATAACTGCTAGTTGCATAACACACCACCACTATTAAATTAAGGTAAGTGTTTTAAGAACCAATCCTATTTTTATTATGTATTATTTTTTTGTTTCAAAATATTAATCAGGAAAAACCTAACCTGTTTATAAATAAACGTAAATGATTAAACAAATTTTAACAATGTATTTATCTGTTATACTTCAATGTCATAGAAGTAAACTGCACGATTTTTACAATTATTTCTTCTTTATCTTATGAGCGATTTTTAAAGTTTAATTAACGATTCAGAAATTTTAGATTTTAATGTTTTATGTCGTTAAACATAACTTACGCTCTAAATTGGGTTGAATTTTTTTAATTGCCAATAATTTATTATACTTAGATACAACTTCACTAAAAAAATTGTTAATTTTTTAGCCAATAAATATATTTATTTATTAAAGAATTCTTTTGAGCTGTTTGGGGATGTATTAATAAAAGAACTGGAATAAGTTTTAACAATGAAATTTGGTTGTATGTTTTTTCAATGAATTCAGAACAGAAATGAATTAACAAAATTTTTATCATAAATTTAATATAAAGAATTACATAATCCATAAACAATTTAATTTCACTGAAAGAACACGTTATTATCTCAAGTTGTTAAAGTAAGAGTGTTGTTTTAAAAATCTATTTTTTCCCAAACATAACCGGTGCAAAATAGGCAGAAAATTTTGCCTTGGCAAAACTATATCGTCATGAATAAAATGGCGTTAATAAATGCTTGTCACTGTCTAGATAAAGTCATGGCAATAAATATTAAACGGTAACATTTATAACATAAAAAAACACACTTCCCCATGCAAATCGAAACGTTTACGTATAATGTGATTGCCAAATATTTTACGAAGTACAAACGTACAGTAAATTATCGTTTAAATTAATTTTAATGAAAAAGAAAGAATTGTTGCTGTGTTAAGCTGATTAGTTACTTTTCTTTTAAGGAAAAAATTGCAAATTGGTATTTTATCTTCAAACGGATTACGTCATTAAATGCTAAATATGTTGCGAATTTAAATAATTTCTGAGTCACAAAATATTTTACATTTACTTTTTAACCTTAGGTAAATATAATATTTCTTTTTTTTATCTCGCAAACATATTTTAATTAACATTAAATAATCTAATTTCAATTTAATAAAGTGACAATATGTATAAAATCGAACATTAACTGTGAAATGTCGACATACTAAAAAAATGTACTAATCTTTTGTAATAAGTAAAATAGTTTGAAACACTTCACTCAGTAATTAATAACACTTTTTATTTGTAATATAAATAATACAAATTCCATGGCTTTTTCACGTTTCTCTTGAATGGATGTGGCATTAAATCTATCGCTTTATAAAAAGACTTGCTATTCGTCGTCTTTTTATGTAATTTGCACTTCATTTTCATTTTGTAGACGTTGTACTACAAAGAGCCGCCGCGTTTGGTTTAAATAAATAAAAAAAAATCTCTGAATAAAATGTGCAAGTCATCCATCAAGGGAAATGTAATGTCGTGTAATTGCGTTTGCAGGTAGTGTCGTCCTTCATGTAATTTATAGTTTATTAAAAAATATGTTGCAATTTGCAACTAAAATTGTACGTGTCTTGAAGTCCCAAATAAAATTAAAAGTTTGTGGGTTAAAACAATTCAAATTACATAAAATGATCGTGTTATTTTAAAATCGACTTCAAAAGCGTTTTATTTATTCAAAATAAACAATTAGTCGAACATGATTAATTCTTGGAACTTTTCAGCTGAAAGTTTCGCAACGTGTATATGCAAAATGTGTCAAAGAACGTATGTGTAAATAGTTTTTGTTATGTCTACTGAAAGTTTATTCTTGAATTATAACCGAAGCTGTGAAATACGCATATCTTCATTACGTCGGAATTTCATTAACACATGCCAAGTTTAAAGTGTGTATTTTCGTAGGTGCACAATTATAAAACGAGAATTCGAAGACTGAATTATTTCACATCAAAAACGAGGAATGAAATTCTTTTTAATCAGAAAAGTCAGTGCTGCTTGTTAAAATAATCAAATCAAAAAGAAACTCGACTCGAATTTACATGTCGTTCGTTAGTAATTTGTAAATTCTATACTGTTTTTATGTAGATCAAATAAGTAGAAGCCATTATATTAAACCTATTATCAGTAAAAAGAATGAATGATTTTTTTTATTATAGAATTCTAATTTAATTCTTCATTCATTTCACGATTATAATGATTCAAGTGTAACATGATTTTGGCGTAACCCCAAATCGCGTTTGTGGAAGTGCATTTTTGAAGTTTAATTCTGAATAGCCAATTAATGAGATGACGTTGAAAATGTGTTAATGGTAGTGTTATCATCCCCTTGTATGCTATGTAGAGTTTAGAAACGGTGTAAATTTGATAGTTTGTGTTTTGTCTCCGTATCCTGTTGAGTTGTCGTATATCCGGCAGACGCAGTCGAGACGCGGCGCTAAAAAGTTGCTGCGCACATCTACTTCCGGTTGCATGTCCGTAGCTGCGCCGTGGCCTGCCCCAACCCCGACGTCTAGACACGTCACTGCTACTACCCGACCTGTGCAGTTGTAGTTTCACCACCGCCTGGCTGATGTTTTCATTCATATGTGCGCGATTCTGTTGCCGTACAACCACTTCCAAAATCGAATTCTGCTGCACAATTTTGTAATTACGACGGTCACGAATAGGTTCCCAGCAAGAACGTATCCGCGGATATTTTTAGTCCGCCTCAAAATTCGGTCTGCGTAGTCTAGACGGATTCAAGGACGACCTTCCCGGCTATGTACTTGTTAAATTCTGATGCGTACAAGTTGAAATTTATTATTTGTGTTTTGGTATTTATCGCGATTCCCGTTATTAGAAAAGTGCCACGAGCTCTACCGTGCATCTAATCGTTACAGGTATAACTAACTTATTAATTTATCTATTTGAAATATTTTATTATTATTATTACAAGGCAGCTAGTTACGATTCGGCTTTGTGTAATCAATCAGCTGCCACCGAGCTAAAAATAAATGTGACCTTAAAAGGAAGTGATTATTTCGATGTCACACTTGTAGCAGTTACTCGTTAATAATAATTTAATAATCATCTTTAACAGCGTTTGTACTGTTTGAAGATAACGAAAACTCCGCTTTGATAAACAGTTATTACAAATTTTATCTATTACAATTAAATACGATGCAGGTGTCCACCGAATAAAAACTTTATTTTATTTTATATCAGAAATAAAACTGCTGTGAAATACATATTTTGAGAAGTATTTTTGAAGAAGTAAACCAAATGTCTTTAAAATAAAGCAAGATGGAAATTGCGGAATTGTAAATTTTACTGCCCGTTTCCAGTTTCGTATTCTCTCCTGTTCTATTTAAGGAGGGGCACAAAATACAACACTTAATTAAAAAAAAATCGTTATTCGCAGTGAAAAATGGAAAGAATTTTGTCAATGTGAAATGAATTTTGTATTCATGCGCAATATTTAATGAAATGGGCACACCTTTTCCATTCAGCTATTCGTGATTCAAGTATCTCCGAGTATAAACATCAGACCTCATACTAAAGATTTTTTTTTATATTTCCATATATTTACGACAACTTACATAGAAACGTACGTATGCGTTAGTTAACTTAAACCCTTCTGTTATTTCTTAGACCTTTGTAATTGGAAGTAAAAGGCGTTTTCGGAAATTATGATCCGATTAATCCGATTAGTAAGTTCAGTGATCTTGACGTTCGAAATAGAAATTTTACACATTTACTTGTATGAACCGTGAGTGATCCAATTGATCAAACTGACCCGAGATCACAGTTTCCGAAAATGCCTAAAGATGAATGTGCAGTTTAATTTTGTGCCCACCGAATAAAAACCTTATTTTAATTTATATTTGAAATAAAAATTGCAGTGAAATATTTTCCAAGAAGTAAAGGAAATATCTTAAATTGGGCCAAAATGCATATAAACTGTTTCCAGTTCTAGGCCTATTGCCAGTTCTTATTCCTGCCGTTGTAGGTATTTATCGAGGACACAAATTAACATGTGTCCCAACAACTATGATAGTCCTGGCTAGCTGTGGAATCAAACATAAATGTCGATTTTTACTTCATAATCATATCGTTGAATCGATATTGATTGTTAAACAACAAATAAATGTTTCTGTACGTATTTAATGTTTTATTGCCATTTGAAACAATATTTAGTTAAAAACGTTTGATTCTACAGCCAACCAGGACTACCATAATTGATGAACACAACATGTTACATCGCTTATTAAAAAAAAAAAAAAAATCTATGTTCGTGGGGAAAAATGAAAATAATTTTACCAATGTGAAATTCATGCGCAATAGGCCTTCCTTTTCCATTGAGCTTTCTGAATGATTCAAGCATTCCAGAGGGCAACAAGAAATAAACCTGGCATCAAGTTTTTTTTTTATTTCGATGTATAGGGTGTCCCAGAAATAATTATAAAGCTTTAGGTATTTCTTTTCTACAACCATAAGGGCACCAAAATTGCAAAAATTAATACTCTAAGCTTGATAGTTTCAGCAAGCGGGAAGCAAAAAGCAATTGTTAAACTTGGCAACGTTGCTTGTGTATTGCATAATATAAATAATTCGATTTATGGAAAACGTTTAGATTAAATAAATTGCAAATCTCCAGTTGCAAATGCAACAACGCCTTAATTAAATAGTTTTTTTTTTAATCTGGTGTCGAAGTTGACCATGAAAATTTAATTGTGAACTATCATCAAAAGACAGTGTTGTTAATCGTCAACACTGCATCGGGAAATTGTTGACGGAATTCTTCAAAACAACATTGAATTGAATACCGCCAGTCGCCATTAGCTTGCGAGAAAACATTTTATTCGAAAAAGAACCAATTTTATTTTCAAAACTCAAAAAAATTGGTTTGATGATAAGAAAAATTGTGATGCGTTCACAATAAACGCCTTGTCACCGCCAACTCCAACGCTTATTAAAAATAACGTCCGTTATTTATAAAAAGTAATCGTGTGACATTGAAGTATACTTAATTTCGTTAATGTTACAAACTTGCTTACTGATTTAATAACAGTTTTTTTTTTCGTTTTTAGCCGTTTGCTTCGCATTTTACTGTTGAAAGTGCTATCTTTGGAGGGTTCGTACAAGAAAAGTACACTACCAAGGAAATGTTGTTTGACGCTTTTTAATTCAGGAATATAGAGGAAGCTTTATATGCATGTCTGGGACACCCTATATTTAAGACAATAAGATATACACGTAACAAGCCATTCAAAAAAACCGTCATCAAAGCAGGCCATGAACGAGAAAGATAGTCGTAGCAGTCACGTCCAAACTAAACTGTATGATAGACGTCAAAATTCGTGAAAACGTTTTACGCAAACATGGAATTTACGTTTACTGAAAAACAAAAACGCGTTTCGGTAGAAATTTATTTTAGAAATGGTAGTAAAATCAATGGAAATTCTGTGTATTTAATGAGGGATGCATATGAGAAGTTTAGGGTGAAAAGATACCTGACATTTTAGTTCTTTTGTACAATTAAGGAAAGATATACGTCTTTTTTTCCTCGGCCTGCTTTGATGAGGGTTTTTTTGAATGTCTCGATACATTAGTTACGTTATTGGTTAATTATTTCGTGTCTTTATTATTGGAAAAAGATCAAGTTTGAATTTGCAAGGACGAGAATTTTTTGTCAAATTTTCAAACTTTATATTTGAGTTATTTTGGAAATTGTATGTGCCTCTTTTTCAGTAAAGAGAATTTAACGAATTTGTAACAGCCATTTCTAAGTACTTTTCAATCAATCGTCAGAGTTTGGAAACCATTTTATTGACGCCATTTTTAAATTTGATTGCCAATGAACATCAACATTTATTTCCAAATGATTATTGCAAATCTTCACACAAAATACGATTATGCAAAATTATATCGTATAATATTAACTTTATCTAAAATAAATTTTATTAAAAATTAAAATAATTTGTTTTTGGTAATCCTGTGAAACTTACATTGGGAATAATTACAATTTTAACAAAGGAGCTTTTCTGTAAAGTTATAATCTTATACATAATTCATTCAAGTAATAGATTAAATTTATCTATTTATTTATTTTGTTTTAAATAAACAAATTGATTAGTATGTACTAATGCCTGCGAATACAGCCCAGCCTTTTAATGCTATTTAAAATACAATTGACCAATTATTTGTAAATCGTTACTTTTAATTAAAAATTAAAGATGTGTTGACAAAAACATCTGTATTACAAAACGACTGCAATAAAGAGAATTTTTATTCAATCGCTTGAGCTTTTCTTTGAATTTGCGTAAAATATCGTTTTTTGTTTGAAACAATATTTTGGCAATTTATATTAGTCTCCAGTTCGACGATTTCGTTTTACTTTTGGTCTTTCAGATTACCGCGATTTTATTTTAATATGAAATATTGCTGTTCATATTACTATGGAAACTAATTCCAATTTTAAAAAATGTCTTTGCATGATCGTCGCTAGGGTTTCTAATGTCATATCAACTAAAATTTGTCCATTTTAATTTGGAACATCTGTCAGGTGAAGAAAGTTAGTGAAAATGTATCGGGATCAGGAAGAATTACCCCTGGCCTGGACAAGTAACTAATGGAATTAACAACTTTTATAATCGTTTAGGATATTGCATGGAGGTAAATGAAGAAATTTTTGAAAACTTGTTGTGATGTTTGTTTTGAATTAAAGAATTTCTGTTTTCCTTATGTTTTAAGTTTACTTATTTTGAACAAGAATAAACTTATCTAATGTAACGAAAGAGTCGCTATTATTTTGTTGTACAAGTACAGTCGCACCTCTATAACTCGAACCTCCACAACTCGACATTTTCTGTAAGTCGAAATTTACTGATGTCCCTGTACATTGTGTATAATTGGAATCTCTTTCTTCAACTCGAAATTTCTATAACTCGAAGTAATTTTCCGGTCCCTTGAGATTCGAATTATGGAGGTTCGACTGTATATCGAAATCACTAATAACAGTACAGATTCATGATAGCTGTCATCTTCATGTTCTATTTTAAAAAGGAAAGTTTAATTTACAAATTGTAAATGGATTCTCAGATACGTACGAAACCTGTTTTATGTTAAAATAAATTCACGCTATAAGAAATTCCAAAATACAGAAAAAAACTTTGAGACCTTTACAGCATCTTCAACGTTTTGTTTTTCTTTTAAAATGTACTTTAGGCTTAGTTTCATCTTTGTGATTCGGAATTATACAGAACGATTCACGGTTCTGTTTCCTTATTTTGGTATAAAGATAAATTAAAAAAAGGTGCATGGAATGGCTATAATCCTGAGAACTCCTACAACTTCGATCTTCAGTAATTATTACAAATCGGTCACAACTTATTCAGTTTTTTTTTTTAATTGACAGATTTTTATGACAAATTTGAATAGATGTTTACCTATATAAAAAGTTCCTCCACAGATAACAAAAATTTCAAGAAAAAAACTTCTATGAAAGCGAAATGTTTACAAATAAAGATCAAGGTCATAGGAGTTATCAGAATTGTACTCTTTAGCATGTCATGCAACTCAAAAAACTTTTTGGTATATCTTAAAACAAGAAAATTATTTTAAAGGTAACTGAAACGTGAACTTCTAAATTATAATTTTCAGAAAAATATGTATTAATCATTTTTTTGTTAATATGGGAAACGCATTTATTTAGTTTTAAAGAAAGAGGTTGCTAATTTCGTAAATTATTTTAACCTGAATCATTTTCAGATAAAAAATTCTGAAAATTATAAATTGTACAATTTCTTTTCTTTAAAAAACAAATTTGATTTTAGGTGCAAAACTTTCGCGAATTAAACTCGTTCCCAATCCAACGTGGAATTCAGTAATACATACAATGGGCAACTCTCGGTGCAATAAAAGGAACACTGTAAGTTTCTTTTTTTTTTGCAAACATTTAATTAAAAAAATACCGTTCGGATGATTGTACTTTATTTTAAGCAGTAGCGTCAGTAAACTGTCCAAGATAAACCCACGCCTGCACGAATTAGTTTTTGGCACATCATACATTTTGATGGACCACATCAATAAAATTCTTGCGGAACGCAGTAATTTTTTTTTTTTAATATACACAACATACATTTGGATATGACAGTCGACGCAATATTATACACATAGATTATACCAGACGCCGACATCTTGGAATTTTTCGTGTCATGGACGACAACAAATTAAAAATAAAATACAGTGTACTAATATTTGGTGTAACGTGTAAATATTGGCATAATAGTAAAACGAAATGTTTATTTATTAATTTTGATGTGTCGCTTGTCTTGTATGTTGCAATTTACGATCAGTATTTTATATAATTATGATAAAATAAGAATACTTTATTTATTTATTACATAAATTCTGGAATCATCAATATACGATATATAGCTTGAAGACTTTTACTTCAGCCTATAGTGGTTTTAATCTGTATATACTGGTTACCTATTGTTAATCAACTGCTTATAAAAGTACTCAGGAAAATTGAAAATATCACACAGTGTTACGTAAACAAATAAATCGATAAACTAACCACAGATGTTTATTGATTTGTTAACGTAACAAGTAAAATTAATTGAAATATCGAGTGTTTTTTTTAATCTGACGTCGAAGTTGGCCATATCAAAGTATTTTTCTGCACATACCACAAGTTTTGAAACCTCTGTCACTGCCTGATGCTTTGTTTGGAAAATAAAATTGAATTTCTTTTCGAATAAAATCGTTTTTTCGTCATTTTGATATTTTGATGGTTCACAATAAAATGTTCCTGGCCAACTTCGACGTCAGATTTAAAAAACCACCGTTTATTAATATGTTAATTACTTTGAAAATATAATGTGATTGTCTCACACTTGCATGATATTTGATACTCTCGACATACAGGCAAATTGTGTTTGGAACTTGTTCGTCAATTCGCAGTCATACGATATTTGATACTTTTGGGCACTGGCTGCAAAATATACATTTGTGAAAATACATATACTTTTAAAGTCACAGAATTATCTTCACAGAAACAATAAAAATGACCCGTGGCCCCAAGGAGACGTGCCCCACGCAATCTAAAAAGATTTATTAATCACTTTGAAACTTGATAAAATGAAAAGAATTATTACATGCAGATTATATTTACAAAGAAATAATGAACACACTAAGATAAATATTCGGCATCGGTTACTCAAATACTTTAATATAATGTTATCAGCTGGCGATAAGAGAAGCCTTATCAAGTTCATTACTGTAATTTTAGATATATAGGTCAGTTATCATAGACGTGGACTTTGAGTCATTCCGAATACGCACATCATTGGCATTGCTGGTTTAGGGTTTCGCGTTTCTTTGCGCCTGAAGAACGTGCCGTGTTAATTAATATTGCAACGC